>CM035807.1:111790785-112270785 GCA_020466095.1 Chlorops oryzae
TAATTGGATAAGTTTCCCACCTTTTTTATATATTTTTTTTTTTTTTGAAGTAAAAAAGGATTCAAGCCATTCATTTTTACAAACGTCCAACTGCTAAAATTCACATCGTGAATATTTTATATCAACCGAGTGTGACAAATTAAGATGATATTTGTGTCCAGTTGAAGGCGATTGTTGAGAGATCTTAAAAGAAAAAAAAAAAAAAACAAAAACCAGAAATAATCAACTAAAGGACAATCCTTTTGATTCCTCAAGAATATTGTGTGTAAAACCGCAGGATGAAGAGGCTAAGAAATAAGGTAAAATGAAATCAAATAGAAATTGAATGACAATGCCTCAAGTGTAAGTTGACGGACTTCGTGTAGATAAAGACAGAGCGAGAGAAAGCCTTTCCAATGTCCTTGTCACCACTGGTGCTAAGAGGATAGAGAAATCCTTTTCATGCATAGCATAAAGATACAATATAGGAAAATGATACGAAATGAAATAAATAAAAAATAAAAAAAAAAATGAGAAGGAGAAAACAACTAAAAGGACACTGAAGAAGGACGCTGGGTAAAAATACTTAAGACGATTGTGTTGCCGATGAAGATGACGAATAGCCAACGGCTAACATCAGAAATTTCTTTGCTTTTACTTCGGAGAACAGCTCCGTCTTAAGCTTTGTGGCCAACAAAGCTTGCCAGTGTTATGGTTTCCCTCATTTTTATTATTTTTATTTTTATTTTTATATATTTATATTCATTTTTTTCTTCTTCGTCTTTTTATTCCGTTTTGTTTTTTATCTTCTCAAAGGATTAGCATTGACGAGATCATACCGAAATACCCTATTCAATGCTTTCGAATAATTCAAATTTCCGAATGGATGATGTTTGATGGCGATATGTTCCTCCTCCTGCCCACAAAATGTTTAAATTTTTGGCTACGGAATATTGGTCATGTCCCGATTGCGGTCCATGTTTTTCCAAGGGCTATGGCTGAACATATTCGACACGAAGAATCACTTTCTTTTTATTTGTCGCATTTGAATTTTATGATTTCATTGCATTGCAATGCTGTGGGCGTCATTCCAATATGATTTGCTATCAAATTGTGAAATTGCCTACGTATGATTGCCATAGAAATAAAGTACGTACCTAGGTTTATTTTTTATTTTTTTTTTTGGTTTCTTTTTTCGTTCTCGTAAGCATAAATCGCGCGAATAAAATATGAAGCGGTCGGAAACGAATCGATATGAAAGCTCTTTTATAGCCGACACACTCAGAGTCGCGGGGTATATTGCGTTTGTGTGGTTGTATGTAACACCCAGAACCAGTCGAGATAGACCATACAAAATATATATATATATATACAGGGTGTTCCGTAGTTGAGTGCTTTTCTCTATAGGGTTGATAGAGAAGGTCATTGTGAGCAAAAAATGAACTTATTAGTTTAGCTGTATCAAATCTAATAAGTTCGACTTCATTGATATTTAATTTTCTCATCTTATTTTCAAAAAATTTATTAGACATATGTGGTACCAAATTGAAGGAAATCGATTCAGAATTTTGAATAAAATAAAAAATTTGGGTGTTAATGCGACCTTTTTTATACCAAAATAGCTCTCAAAGTTAATAAATGTTTTAAAAATTTTAAAATTTTAACTTTGAAGGCTCAAATATCCTTGAAGCTGCAATAAAGTGTAAGATTATTTCATACGCCTAGAAAGGTCTGACAATTCTCTGTCGAATTGCATAAAATTTTTTATTTTGCATTTAAACGTTTGGGCGTGAAAATATTTTTTCTGAAACAACTGCAAATTTCTTTCGTTCTATCAACCCTATAGAGGAAAGCAATCAGCTACGTAACACCCTGTATATCAGAATCACTAGGAACTCTATCCGTCCATCTGTCTGTATACAGTTTTCTTATCGAAGGAGCTGAGATAACTGGACGAAATTAAATAATATAAAATAAAATTATACGGTAGGTACACTCAGTACTAGGGTCAGTCGAAAGAATCTCAAAAACTGCCAGATAATCAGAGTTTTTCGAGATATTTCAATGAATTTTATAGATTGAACGTATTTTTCAGCCTCTCATTAGATTTAAAAACCTTTTGTAAAATTGGGCGTGGCAAAGGGGCGGTTTTAATAAAGAAATTTACCAAATTTCGGCACAGGTTTTGTGAACCTTTCTGCTTGTTTTAGAAATATTTTTTGCCATTTTTTTTTTTTTTGTTCTTTCAGAATCTGCCAACGTAAACGCTGGATGCAGATTCTCTGGAACGAAGAGGCTAAAAGAGGATCGAGACAAATCAATCAAAATATGGACCTTACCTCTCAAACTCTGAGGAATTGCGCCGAATCTAATGGTTATCGAACAAAATTATCGGTATAACTTAAAGTTAAGTTTTAAAATAAAAATACTTAATACAATTCATGTAAATTCTTGTCACTATGTTAAATAACTGCGTTGTATGAATTTATGATTGTGATTGTCGAACTTATAATAAGAGAAAATTCGATTTGTTTGTTGCCAATAAATTAGAAAAAATTAAATTGACATCTTTTAATATGAAACATTGAAGGGAAAGTCTTTTCGCGAACTTCGCCGGTAAGTATGCTACATTTTGAGCCTTCACATCAATTTGCATTAAGGCAAATTCATTAAGTCACACCAGTCACAATTACAATTTTTTAGGTTTTCCAATTTCTGCTCAAAGTAGCTGTGACGGATGTGACCTTGAGGACCTTTTTGCTTGGAATTGCCCAAAAAAAAAATTTTCAAAAATTCTTTGGGTGTGGAAAATAAAAAATGTGTTTCAAATGAGGGGAAAATATAGAGTTTTCCAGGAATTTTCTCCATTGGATTTTTTCTTAGGGTGTAAGGAACCGTTTGGTAAAGCAAAATTGCTTGTATGGCCGTGTTGGGTATTGTATTGTCAGGCTCGCGTGACTATAACACCCTTACATGCTTTTGAATGGGCATGGGTCGAAAGTGCGAAATGATGTGGAAGGTAAATTCTCTTTAAATCCTTTGCATCAGGCTCACGAATCGATGGAAATAAGACCATAAGTTTTTATTCATAAGCACTTAACGGATTATTTTATTTTTAACATTAAATTATGATAATCTGAACGACATTTTTTTTTTATTTTTTTATACAACTTTTTATGTCAATATTTCCTACGGAGACCTATTTTGAACAAAGCAAATAATTTACAAGTGATGCTTTTTAGCTTAAATATAAAAAAATGTTTTTCTTCATAATATATAGACAAGCCGCAACATTTGATTGACTAGATTTTGATAATTTTAAAGAATATATAAAGGAAGAAACCTCCCAGCTGATTACACTAGCTTTCGGCATTTTTTCCCAATTAAATCAAAATGGACTTTTCTAATGGCGTTCGGCCTTCCAAACAAAAAACACGGAGGGTTTTTTTATATTGATTTTTTAGCAAATAATTTTTTAGAGGGGGTATTGCAACTTTTTTGAGGAGAACTCGACCATTTATCATCCGATTTGAACACATTATCCCTCAATTTTCATGTACTCCTATATAAATTTTTCTGTCAAAGTTTTAAGATCGGCTAAGAAAATAATATTCTGGAGACCTTTAAAACTAATAAAACAACACAGTTTTAGACAAAGCTCCTAAGACTTTTCCTTTCATCGACATCCAAAAAACACATCGCAAACAAACTAATTTTTTGTTCTATTTTTGGCTTAAAGTTAGTTCCTTACCCATCAAAATGAGATATTATTTTTTAAAATCTATCTATAAATGACAAAGTTATAATTTTATAAGACGCGGAGTAAAGGCAATGTAGTAGGTAAGCAGTGAGAACTACACACTTAAGCTTTAAGGGGAACTTCTGGTCTAGAATTTCTAAGAATATGCTGGCAAAGTTTCGTGAAGATATTGACAATATTTTCTTTGCTACAGCCGTTTTAGTAGGTGGAGACAGCAGGCAGCACGCTTGAACGCGTTTATCTCAAAACTTATTTTTTTGAAATGGCGTACATGAAAATAAAAAAAAAAATTCGAACCGATTCGTCTGAAATTTTTATATGTTATTCACAGCATCAATGGCTATCGCGTGAGCTAGAATCAAAATCAATTCATTCTGATTAATAATATGTATTTTTTTTTGTTTAAATAACCCGAACTTAAGAATTCGTGAACGCCACGGAGGTATTTTTTTAAAATAGCGTCCATTTCGGCGCCATTTTTCAAATACAAAAAAAAAAAACCCAAAAAAAATACAAAACCACTTTTTTTGGGAATGTCAATAAGTAAGATAATAATTAGAGCGTGTATTTTTAAGCATTTATAAAATTGAAGCGTACTTTATGGGGCAAAAAATTTGTTCAATTTACATAAAGTTAAGATTCAAATCGATTTTTAGCCTATTTAAGACTTTTTCAAAGCTAGGAAATCTCCTTGAAGTTCAAATTCGCTACTTATTTCCAAAATGGTGATAAGAAAAAAAATATCCCCCCCACAAAGTATGCTTCAAATTTATAAATGCCTAAAAATACACGCTCTAATCATAATCCTGCAAACTTAGAAACTTAATTTTCGTGCTCTACACCAGAAGGTCCCCTTAAAGTATGCAATGTATTTTTCAAAAATTAATACAGGGTGCCCACGGAATTTTCTGCATTATTTTAATTTGCGATAGCTTATGTCAATAGCCGTAGTTTTTGTTTTTGGACCACTAGTCTGAAAGTTACCGTTATTGAGCTATAGCACTTTAAAATTGGCAAAAAAAAAATTTTTGGAATTTTTTTAACAAGGGTATTATACGTCCAAATTTTTCGATAAAAAAACCCAATTCCCCGAAATGTCTTAAAACGCATCAATTTTGCAAATTTTTATTAATTCTAAGGCAAATAGATGCTATTGCATTTAAAATTGGCAAAAAAAAAATTTTTGGAATTTTTTTAACAAGGGTATTATACGTCCAAATTTTTCGATAAAAAAACCCAATTCCCCAAAATGTCTTAAAACGCATCAATTTTGCAAATTTTTATTAATTCTAAGGCAAATAGATGCTATTGCATTTAAAATTGGCAAAAAAAAAATTTTTTTGGAATTTTTTTAACAAGGGTATTATACGTCCAAATTTTTCGATAAAAAAAACCCAATTCCCCCAAATGTCTTAAAACGCATCAATTTTGCAAATTTTTATTAATTCTAAGGCAAATAGATGCTATTGCATTTAAAATTGGCAAAAAAAAAATTTTTGGAATTTTTTTAACATGGGTATTATACGTCCAAATTTTTCGACAAAAAAACCCAATTCCCCAAAATGTCTTAAAACGCATCAATTTTGCAAATTTTTATTAATTCTAAGGCAAATAGATGCTATTGCATTTAAAATTGGCAAAAAAAAATTTTTTTGGAATTTTTTTAACAAGGGTATTATACGTCCAAATTTTTCGATAAAAAAACCCAATTCCCCAAAATGTCTTAAAACGCATCAATTTTGCAAATTTTTATTAATTCTAAGGCAAATAGATGCTATTGCATTTAAAATTGGCAAAAAAAAATTTTTTTGGAATTTTTTTAACAAGGGTATTATACGTCCAAATTTTTCGATAAAAAAACCCAATTCCCCAAAATGTCTTAAAACGCATCAATTTTGCAAATTTTTATTAATTCTAAGGCAAATAGATGCTATTGCATTTAAAATTGGCAAAAAAAAAATTTTTTTGGAATTTTTTTAACAAGGGTATTATACGTCCAAATTTTTCGATAAAAAACCCAATTCCCCAAAATGTCTTAAAACGCATCAATTTTGCAAATTTTTATTAATTCTAAGGCAAATAGATGCTATTGCATTTAAAATTGGCAAAAAAAAAATTTTTGGAATTTTTTTAACAAGGGTATTATACGTCCAAATTTTTCGACAAAAAAACCCAATTCCCCAAAATGTCTTAAAACGCATCAATTTTGCAAATTTTTATTAATTCTAAGGCAAATAGATGCTATTGCATTTAAAATTGGCAAAAAAAAATTTTTTTGGAATTTTTTTAACAAGGGTATTATACGTCCAAATTTTTCGATAAAAAAACCCAATTCCCCAAAATGTCTTAAAACGCATCAATTTTGCAAATTTTTATTAATTCTAAGGCAAATAGATGCTATTGCATTTAAAATTGGCAAAAAAAAATTTTTTTGGAATTTTTTTAACAAGGGTATTATACGTCCAAATTTTTCGATAAAAAAACCCAATTCCCCAAAATGTCTTAAAACGCATCAATTTTGCAAATTTTTATTAATTCTAAGGCAAATAGATGCTATTGCATTTAAAATTGGCAAAAAAAAAATTTTTGGAATTTTTTTAACAAGGGTATTATACGTCCAAATTTTTCGACAAAAAAACCCAATTCCCCAAAATGTCTTAAAACGCATCAATTTTGCAAATTTTTATTAATTCTAAGGCAAATAGATGCTATTGCATTTAAAATTGGCAAAAAAAAATTTTTTTGGAATTTTTTTAACAAGGGTATTATACGTCCAAATTTTTCGATAAAAAACCCAATTCCCCAAAATGTCTTAAAACGCATCAATTTTGCAAATTTTTAATAATTCTAAGGCAAATAGATGCTATTGCATTTAAAATTGGCAAAAAAAAATTTTTTTGGAATTTTTTTAAGAAGGGTATTATACGTCCAAATTTTTCGATAAAAAAACCCAATTCCCCAAAATGTCTTAAAACGCATCAATTTTGCAAATTTTTATTAATTCTAAGGCAAAAAGATGCTATTGCATTTAAAATTGGCAAAAAAAAAAATTTTTGGAATTTTTTTAACAAGGGTATTATACGTCCAAATTTTTCGATAAAAAAACCCAATTCCCCAAAATGTCTTAAAACGCATCAATTTTGCAAATTTTTATTAATTCTAAGGCAAATAGATGCTATTGCATTTAAAATTGGCAAAAAAAAAATTTTTTGGAATTTTTTTAACAAGGGTATTATACGTCCAAATTTTTCGATAAAAAAACCCAATTCCCCAAAATGTCTTAAAACGCATCAATTTTGCAAATTTTTATTAATTCTAAGGCAAATAGATGCTATTGCATTTAAAATTGGCAAAAAAAAAATTTTTTGGAATTTTTTTAACAAGGGTATTATACGTCCAAATTTTTCGACAAAAAAACCCAATTCCCCAAAATGTCTTAAAACGCATCAATTTTGCAAATTTTTTATTAATTCTAAGGCAAATAGATGCTATTGCATTTAAAATTGGCAAAAAAAAAATTTTTTGGAATTTTTTTAACAAGGGTATTATACGTCCAAATTTTTCGACAAAAAAACCCAATTCCCCAAAATGTCTTAAAACGCATCAATTTTGCAAATTTTTATTAATTCTAAGGCAAATAGATGCTATTGCATTTAAAATTGGCAAAAAAAAAATTTTTGGAATTTTTTTAACAAGGGTATTATACGTCCAAATTTTTCGACAAAAAAACCCAATTCCCCAAAATGTCTTAAAACGCATCAATTTTGCAAATTTTTATTAATTCTAAGGCAAATAGATGCTATTGCATTTAAAATTGGCAAAAAAAAAATTTTTTGGAATTTTTTTAACAAGGGTATTATACGTCCAAATTTTTCGATAAAAAAACCCAATTCCCCAAAATGTCTTAAAACGCATCAATTTTGCAAATTTTTATTAATTCTAAGGCAAATAGATGCTATTGCATTTAAAATTGGCAAAAAAAAAATTTTTTGGAATTTTTTTAACAAGGGTATTATACGTCCAAATTTTTCGATAAAAAAACCCAATTCCCCAAAATGTCTTAAAACGCATCAATTTTGCAAATTTTTATTAATTCTAAGGCAAATAGATGCTATTGCATTTAAAATTGGCAAAAAAAAAATTTTTGGAATTTTTTTAACAAGGGTATTATACGTCCAAATTTTTCGATAAAAAAACCCAATTCCCCAAAATGTCTTAAAACGCATCAATTTTGCAAATTTTTATTAATTCTAAGGCAAATAGATGCTATTGCATTTAAAATTGGCAAAAAAAAAATTTTTGGAATTTTTTTAACAAGGGTATTAACGTCCAAATTTTTCGATAAAAAAACCCAATACCCCAAAATGTCTTAAAACGCATCAATTTTGCAAATTTTTATTAATTCTAAGGCAAATAGATGCTATTGCATTTAAAATTGGCAAAAAAAAAAATTTTTGGAATTTTTTTAACAAGGGTATTATACGTCCAAATTTTTCGATAAAAAAACCCAATTCCCCAAAATGTCTTAAAACGCATCAATTTTGCAAATTTTTATTAATTCTAAGGCAAATAGATGCTATTGCATTTAAAATTGGCAAAAAAAAAATTTTTGGAATTTTTTTTAACAAGGGTATTATACGTCCAAATTTTTCGATAAAAAAACCCAATTCCCCAAAATGTCTTTAAAACGCATCAATTTTGCAAATTTTTATTAATTCTAAGGCAAATAGATGCTATTGCATTTAAAATTGGCAAAAAAAAAATTTTTGGAATTTTTTTAACAAGGGTATTATACGTCCAAATTTTTCGATCAAAAAAACCCAATTCCCCAAAATGTCTTAAAACGCATCAATTTTGCAAATTTTTATTAATTCTAAGGCAAATAGATGCTATTGCATTTAAAATTGGCAAAAAAAAAATTTTTTGGAATTTTTTTAACAAGGGTTATTATACGTCCAAATTTTTCGATAAAAAAACCCAAATCCCCAAAAATCTTAAAACGCATCAATTTTTGCAAATTTTTATTAATTCTAAGGCAAATAGATGCTATTGCATTTAAAATTGGCAAAAAAAAAAATTTTTGGAATTTTTTTAACAAGGGTATTTATACGTCCAAATTTTTCGATAAAAAAACCCAATTCCCCAAAATGTCTTAAAACGCATCAATTTTGGCAAATTTTTATTATTCTAAGGCAAATAGATGCTATTGCATTTAAAATTGGCAAAAAAAAATTTTTTTGGAATTTTTTTAACAAGGGTATTATACGTCCAAATTTTTCGATAAAAAACCCCAATTCCCCAAAATGTCTTAAAACGCATCAATTTTTGCAAATTTTTATTAATTCTAAGGCAAATAGATGCTATTGCATTTAAAATGGCAAAAAAAAAATTTTTGAATTTTTTTTAACAAGGGTATTATACGTCCAAATTTTTCGACAAAAAAACCCAATTTCCCCAAAATGTCTTAAAACGCATCAATTTTGCAAATTTTTATTAATTCTAGAGGCAAATAGATGCTATTGCATTTAAAATTGGCAAAAAAAAAATTTTTTGGAATTTTTTTAACAAGGGTATTATACGTCCAAATTTTTCGATAAAAAAAACCCAATACCCCAAAATGTCTTAAAACGCATCAATTTTGCAAATTTTTATTAATTCTAAGGCAAATAGATGCTATTGCATTTAAAATTGCAAAAAAAAATTTTTTGGAATTTTTTTAAACAGGGTATTATACGTCCAAATTTTTCGAAAAAAAAAACCCAATTCCCCAAAATGTCTTAAAACGCATCAATTTTGCAAATTTTATTATTTCTAAGGCAAATAGATGCTATTGCATTTAAAATTGGCAAAAAAAAAATTTTTTGGAATTTTTTAAAGAAGGGTATTATACGTCCAAATTTTTCGATAAAAAAACCCAATTCCCCAAAATGTCTTAAAACGCATCAATTTTGCAAATTTTTATTAATTCTAAGGCAAATAGATGCTATTGCATTTAAAATTGGCAAAAAAAATTTTTGGAATTTTTTTAAAACGTCCAAATTTTTCGATAAAAAAACCCAATTCCCCAAAATGTCTTAAAACGCATCAATTTTGCAAATTTTTATTAATTCTAAGGCAAATAGATGCTATTGCATTTAAAATTGGCAAAAAAAAAATTTTTGGAATTTTTTTAACAAGGTTATTTATACGTCCAAATTTTCGATAAAAAACCCAATTCCCAAAATGTCTTAAAACGCATCAATTTTGCAAATTTTTATTAATTCTAAGGCAAATAGATGCTATGCATTTGCATTTAAAATTGGCAAAAAAAAATTTTTTGGAATTTTTTAACAAGGGTATTATACGTCCAAATTTTTCGATAAAAAAACCCAATTCCCCAAAATGTCTTAAAACGCATCAATTTTGCAAATTTTTATTAATTCTAAGGCAAATAGATGCTATTGCATTTAAAATTGGCAAAAAAAAAATTTTTGGAATTTTTTAACAAGGGTATTATACGTCCAAATTTTTCGATAAAAAAACCCAATTCCCCAAAATGTCTTAAAACGCATCAATTTTGCAAATTTTTATTAATTCTAAGGCAAATAGATGCTATTGCATTTAAAATTGGCAAAAAAAAATTTTTTGGAATTTTTTTAACAAGGGTATTATACGTCCAAATTTTTCGATAAAAAAACCCAATTCCCCAAAATGTCTTAAAACGCATCAATTTTGCAAATTTTTATTAATTCTAAGGCAAATAGATGCTATTGCATTTAAAATTGGCAAAAAAAAATTTTTTGGAATTTTTTAACAAGGGTATTATACGTCCAAATTTTTCGATAAAAAAACCCAATTCCCCAAAATGTCTTAAAACGCATCAATTTTGCAAATTTTTATTAATTCTAAGGCAAATAGATGCTATTGCATTTAAAATTGGCAAAAAAAAAATTTTTGGAATTTTTTTAACAAGGGTATTATACGTCCAAATTTTTCGATAAAAAAACCCAATTCCCCAAAATGTCTTAAAACGCATCAATTTTGCAAATTTTTATTAATTCTAAGGCAAATAGATGCTATTGCATTTAAAATTGGCAAAAAAAAATTTTTGGAATTTTTTTAACAAGGGTATTATACGTCCAAATTTTTCGATAAAAAAACCCAATTCCCCAAAATGTCTTAAAACGCATCAATTTTGCAAATTTTTATTAATCTAAGGCAAATAGATGCTATTGCATTTAAAATTGGCAAAAAAAAAATTTTTGGAATTTTTTTAACAAGGGTATTATACGTCCAAAATTTTCGATAAAAAACCCAATTCCCCAAAATGTCTTAAAACGCATCAATTTTGCAAATTTTTATTAATTCTAAGGCAAATAGATGCTATTGCATTTAAAAATTGGCAAAAAAAAAATTTTTGGAATTTTTTTAACAGGTATTATACGTCCAAATTTTTCGACAAAAAAACCCAAATCCCCAAAATGTCTTAAAACGCATCAATTTTGCAAATTTTTATTAATTCTAAGGCAAATAGATGCTATTGCATTTAAAATTGGCAAAAAAAAAATTTTTGGAAATTTTTTTAACAAGGGTATTATACGTCCAAATTTTTCGACAAAAAAACCCAATTCCCCAAAATGTCTTAAAACGCATCAATTTTGCAAATTTTTATTAATTCTAAGGCAAATAGATGCTATTGCATTTAAAATTGGCAAAAAAAAATTTTTGGAATTTTTTTAACAAGGTATTATACGTCCAAATTTTTCGACAAAAAAACCAATTCCCCAAAATGTCTTAAAACGCATCAATTTTGCAAATTTTTTATTAATTCTAAGGCAAATAGATGCTATTGCATTTAAAATTGGCAAAAAAAAAATTTTTGGAATTTTTTTAACAAGGGTATTATACGTCCAAATTTTTCGATAAAAAAACCCAATTCCCCAAAATGTCTTAAAACGCATCAATTTTGCAAATTTTTTATTAATTCTAAGGCAAATAGATGCTATTGCATTTAAAATTGGCAAAAAAAAATTTTTTGGAATTTTTTTAACAAGGGTATTATACGTCCAAAATTTTCGATAAAAAAAAACCCAATTCCCCAAAATGTCTTAAAACGCATCAATTTTGCAAATTTTTATTAATTCTAAGGCAAATAGATGCTATTGCATTTAAAATTGGCAAAAAAAAAATTTTTTGGAATTTTTTTAACAAGGGTATTATACGTTCAAATTTTTCGATAAAAAACCCAATTCCCCAAATGTCTTAAAACGCATCAATTTTGCAAATTTTTATTAATTCTAAGGCAAATAGATGCTATTGCATTTAAAATTGGCAAAAAAAAAATTTTTGGAATTTTTTTAACAAGGTATTATACGTCCAAATTTTTCGATAAAAAAACCCAATTCCCCAAAATGTCTTAAAACGCATCAATTTTGCAAATTTTTATTAATTCTAAGGCAAATAGATGCTATTGCATTTAAAATTGGCAAAAAAAAAATTTTTTGAATTTTTTTAACAAGGGTATTATACGTCCAAATTTTTCGATAAAAAAACCCAATTCCCCCAAAATGTCTTAAAACGCATCAATTTTGCAAATTTTTATTAATTCTAAGGCAAATAGATGCTATTGCATTTAAAATTGGCAAAAAAAAATTTTTGGAATTTTTTTAAACAAGGTATTATACGTCCAAATTTTTCGATAAAAAAACCCAATTCCCCAAAATGTCTTAAAACGCATCAATTTTGCAAATTTTATTAATTCTAAGGCAAATAGATGCTATTGCATTTAAAATTGGCAAAAAAAAAATTTTTGGAATTTTTTTAACAAGGTTATATACGTCCAAATTTTTCGATAAAAAAACCAATTCCCCAAAAATGTCTAAAACGCATCAATTTTGCAAATTTTTATTAATTCTAAGGCAAATAGATGCTATTGCATTTAAAATTGGCAAAAAAAAAATTTTTGGAATTTTTTTAACAAGGGTATTATACGTCCAAATTTTTCGATAAAAAAACCCAATTCCCCAAAATGTCTTAAAACGCATCAATTTTGCAAATTTTTATTAATTCTAAGGCAAATAGATGCTATTGCATTTAAAATTGGCAAAAAAAAAATTTTTGGAATTTTTTTAACAAGGTATTATACGTCCAAATTTTTCGATAAAAAAACCCAATTCCCCAAAATGTCTTAAAACGCATCAATTTTGCAAATTTTATTAATTCTAAGGCAAATAGATGCTATTGCATTTAAAATTGGCAAAAAAAAATTTTTTGGAATTTTTTTAACAAGGGTATTATACGTCCAAATTTTTCGATAAAAAACCCAATTCCCCAAAATGTCTTAAAACGCATCAATTTTGCAAATTTTTATTATTCTAAGGCAAATAGATGCTATTGCATTTAAAATTGGCAAAAAAAAAATTTTTGGAATTTTTTTAACAAGGGTATTCGTCCAAATTTTTCGACAAAAAACCCCAATTCCCCAAAATGTCTTAAAACGCATCAATTTTGCAAATTTTTATTAATTCTAAGGCAAATAGATGCTATTGCATTTAAAATTGGCAAAAAAAAAATTTTTGGAATTTTTTTAACAAGGGTATTATACGTCCAAATTTTTCGATAAAAAAACCCAATTCCCCAAAATGTCTTAAAACGCATCAATTTGCAAATTTTTTATTAATTCTAAGGCAAATAGATGCTATTGCATTTAAAATTGGCAAAAAAAAAATTTTTGGAATTTTTTTAACAAGGGTATTATACGTCCAAATTTTTCGATAAAAAAACCCAATTCCCCAAAATGTCTTAAAACGCATCAATTTTGATTCAAATTTTTATTATTAATTCTAAGGCAAATAGATGCTATTGCATTTAAAATTGGCAAAAAAAAAATTTTTGGAATTTTTTTAACAAAGGTATTACGTCCAAATTTTTCGACAAAAAAAACCCAATTCCCCAAAATGTCTTAAAACGCATCAATTTTGCAAATTTTTATTAATTCTAAGGCAAATAGATGCTATTGCATTTAAAATTGGGCAAAAAAAATTTTTTTGGAATTTTTTTAACAAGGGTATTATACGTCCAAATTTTTCGATAAAAAAACCCAATTCCCCAAAATGTCTTAAAACGCATCAATTTTGCAAATTTTAATAATTCTAAGGCAAATAGATGCTATTGCATTTAAAATTGGCAAAAAAAAATTTTTTGGAATTTTTTAACAAGGTATTATACGTCCAAATTTTTCGACAAAAAAACCCAATTCCCCAAAATGTCTTAAAACGCATCAATTTTGCAAATTTTTATTAATTCTAAGGCAAATAGATGCTATTGCATTTAAAATTGGCAAAAAAAAAATTTTTGGAATTTTTTTAACAAGGGTATTATACGTCCAAATTTTTCGATAAAAAAAACCCAATGCCCCAAAATGTCTTAAAACGCATCAATTTTGCAAATTTTTATTAATTCTAAGGCAAATAGATGCTATTGCATTTAAAATTGGCAAAAAAAATTTTTTTGGAATTTTTTTAACGCCAAATTTTTCGATAAAAAAACCCAATTCCCCAAAATGTCTTAAAACGCATCAATTTTGCAAATTTTTAATAATTCTAAGGCAAATAGATGCTATTGCATTTAAAATTGGCAAAAAAAAAATTTTTGGAATTTTTTAACAAGGGTATTATACGTCCAAATTTTTCGATAAAAAAACCCAATTCCCCAAAATGTCTTAAAACGCATCAATTTTGCAAATTTTTATTAATTCTAAGGCAAATAGATGCTATTGCATTTAAAATTGGCAAAAAAAAAATTTTTGGAATTTTTTTAACAAGGGTATTATACGTCCAAATTTTTCGACAAAAAAACCCAATTCCCCAAAATGTCTTAAAACGCATCAATTTTGCAAATTTTTTATTAATTCTAAGGCAAATAGATGCTATTGCATTTAAAATTGGCAAAAAAAAATTTTTTTGGAATTTTTTAAAGAAGGGTATTATACGTCCAAATTTTTCGACAAAAAAACCCAATTCCCCAAAATGTCTTAAAACGCATCAATTTTGCAAATTTTTAATAATTCTAAGGCAAATAGATGCTATTGCATTTAAAATTGGCAAAAAAAAAATTTTGGAATTTTTTTAACAAGGGTATTATACGTCCAAATTTTTCGATAAAAAAAAACCAATTCCCCAAAATGTCTTAAAACGCATCAATTTTGCAAATTTTTATTAATTCTAAGGCAAATAGATGCTATTGCATTTAAAATTGGCAAAAAAAAATTTTTTTGGAATTTTTTTAACAAGGGTATTATACGTCCAAATTTTTCGATAAAAAAACCCAATTCCCCAAAATGTCTTAAAACGCATCAATTTTGCAAATTTTTATTAATTCTAAGGCAAATAGATGCTATTGCATTTAAAATTGGCAAAAAAAAATTTTTGGAATTTTTTTAACAAGGGTATTATACGTCCAAATTTTTCGACAAAAAAACCCAATTCCCCAAAATGTCTTAAAACGCATCAATTTTGCAAATTTTTATTAATTCTAAGGCAAATAGATGCTATTGCATTTAAAATTGGCAAAAAAAAAATTTTGGAATTTTTTAACAAGGGTATTATACGTCCAAATTTTTCGACAAAAAAACCCAATTCCCCAAAATGTCTTAAAACGCATCAATTTTGCAAATTTTATTAATTCTAAGGCAAATAGATGCTATTGCATTTAAAATTGGCAAAAAAAATTTTTTTTGAATTTTTTTTAACAAGGGTATTATACGTCCAAATTTTTCGATAAAAAAACCCAATTCCCCAAAATGTCTTAAAACGCATCAATTTTGCAAATTTTTTATTAATTCTAAGGCAAATAGATGCTATTGCATTTAAAATTGGCAAAAAAAATTTTTTGGAATTTTTTTAACAAGGGTATTATACGTCCAAATTTTTCGATAAAAAAACCCCATTCCCCAAAATGTCTTAAAACGCATCAATTTTGCAAATTTTTATTAATTCTAAGGCAAATAGATGCTATTGCATTTAAAATTGGCAAAAAAAATTTTTTGGAATTTTTTTAACAAGGGTATTATACGTCCAAATTTTTCGATAAAAAACCCAATTCCCCAAAATGTCTTAAAACGCATCAATTTTGCAAATTTTTATTAATTCTAAGGCAAATAGATGCTATTGCATTTAAAATTGGCAAAAAAAAAATTTTTGGAATTTTTTTAACAAAGGTATTATACGTCCAAATTTTTCGACAAAAAAACCCAATTCCCCAAAATGTCTTAAAACGCATCAATTTTGCAAATTTTTATAATTCTAAGGCAAATAGATGCTATTGCATTTAAAATTGGCAAAAAAAAATTTTTTTTGGAATTTTTTTAACAAGGGTATTATACGTCCAAATTTTTCGATAAAAAAACCCAATTCCCAAAATGTCTTAAAACGCATCAATTTTGCAAATTTTTAATAATTCTAAGGCAAATAGATGCTATTGCATTTAAAATTGGCAAAAAAAAATTTTTTTGAATTTTTTTAACAAGGGTATTATACGTCCAAATTTTTGACAAAAAAACCCAATTCCCCAAAATGTCTTAAAACGCATCAATTTTGCAAATTTTTAATAATTCTAAGGCAAATAGATGCTATTGCATTTAAAATTGGCAAAAAAAAATTTTTTGGAATTTTTAACAAGGGGGTATTATACGTCCAAATTTTTCGATAAAAAAACCAATTCCCAAAATGTCTTAAAACGCATCAATTTTGCAAATTTTTAATAATTCTAAGGCAAATAGATGCTATTGCATTTAAAATTGGCAAAAAAAAATTTTTGGAATTTTTTTTAACAAGGTATTATACGTCCCAAATTTTTCGATAAAAAAACCCAATTCCCCAAAATGTCTTAAAACGCATCAATTTTGCAAATTTTTATTAATTCTAAGGCAAATAGATGCTATTGCATTTAAAATTGGCAAAAAAAAATTTTTTGGAATTTTTTTAACAAGGGTATTATACGTCCAAATTTTTCGATAAAAAAACCCAATTCCCCAAAATGTCTTAAAACGCATCAATTTTGCAAATTTTTATTAATTCTAAGGCAAATAGATGCTATTGCATTTAAATTGGCAAAAAAAAAATTTTTGGAATTTTTTTAACAAGGGTATTATACGTCCAAATTTTTCGATAAAAAAACCCAATTCCCCAAAATGTCTTAAAACGCATCAATTTTGCAAATTTTTATTAATTCTAAGGCAAATAGATGCTATTGCATTTAAAATTGGCAAAAAAAAATTTTTTGGAATTTTTTTAACAAGGGTATTATACGTCCAAATTTTTCGATAAAAAAAACCAATACCCCAAAATGTCTTAAAACGCATCAATTTTGCAAATTTTTATTAATTCTAAGGCAAATAGATGCTATTGCATTTAAAATTGGCAAAAAAAAATTTTTTGGAATTTTTTTAACAAGGGTATTATACGTCCAAATTTTTCGATAAAAAAAACCCAATACCCCAAAATGTCTTAAAACGCATCAATTTTGCAAATTTTTATAATTCTAAGGCAAATAATGCTATTGCATTTAAAAATTGGCAAAAAAAAAATTTTTGGAATTTTTTTAACAAGGGTATATACGTCCAAATTTTTCGATAAAAAAACCCAATACCCAAAATGTCTTAAAACGCATCAATTTTGCAAATTTTTATTAATTCTAAGGCAAATAGATGCTATTGCATTTAAAATTGGCAAAAAAAAATTTTTTGGAATTTTTTTAACAAGGGTATTATACGTCCAAATTTTTCGATAAAAAAACCCAATTCCCCAAAATGTCTTAAAAACGCATCAATTTTGCAAATTTTTATTAATTCTAAGGCAAATAGATGCTATTGCATTTAAAATTGGCAAAAAAAAAATTTTTTTGGAATTTTTTTAACAAGGGTATTATACGTCCAAATTTTTCGATAAAAAAACCCCAATTCCCCAAAATGTCTTAAAACGCATCAATTTTGCAAATTTTTATTAATTCTAAGGCAAATAGATGCTATTGCATTTAAAATTGGCAAAAAAAAAAATTTTTGGAATTTTTTTAACAATTATACGTCCAAATTTTTCGACAAAAAAACCCAATTCCCCAAAATGTCTTAAAACGCATCAATTTTGCAAATTTTTATTAATTCTAAGGCAAATAGATGCTATTGCATTTAAAATTGGCAAAAAAAAAATTTTTTGGAATTTTTTTAACAAGGGTATTATACGTCCAAATTTTTCGACAAAAAAACCCAATTCCCCAAAATGTCTTAAAACGCATCAATTTTGCAAATTTTTATTAATTCTAAGGCAAATAGATGCTATTGCATTTAAAATTGGCAAAAAAAAATTTATACGTCCAAATTTTTCGATAAAAAAACCCAATTCCCCAAAATGTCTTAAAACGCATCAATTTTGCAAATTTTTAATAATTCTAAGGCAAATAGATGCTATTGCATTTAAAATTGGCAAAAAAAAATTTTTTGGAATTTTTTTAACAAGGGTATTATACGTCCAAATTTTTCGATAAAAAAACCCAATTCCCCAAAATGTCTTAAAACGCATCAATTTTGCAAATTTTTATTAATTCTAAGGCAAATAGATGCTATTGCATTTAAAATTGGCAAAAAAAATTTTTTTGAATTTTTTTAAAAGGGTATTATACGTCCAAATTTTTCGATAAAAAAACCCATTCCCCAAAATGTCTTAAAACGCATCAATTTTGCAAATTTTTATTAATTCTAAGGCAAATAGATGCTATTGCATTTAAAATTGGCAAAAAAAAATTTTTTGGAATTTTTTTAACAAGGGTATTATACGTCCAAATTTTTCGATAAAAAAACCCAATTCCCCAAAATGTCTTAAAACGCATCAATTTTGCAAATTTTTATTAATTCTAAGGCAAATAGATGCTATTGCATTTAAAATTGGCAAAAAAAAAATTTTTTGGAATTTTTTTAACAAGGGTATTATACGTCCAAATTTTTCGATAAAAAAACCCCATTCCCCAAAATGTCTTAAAACGCATCAATTTTGCAAATTTTTATTAATTCTAAGGCAAATAGATGCTATTGCATTTAAAATTGGCAAAAAAAAAAATTTTGGAATTTTTTTAACAAGGGTATTATACGTCCAAATTTTTCGATAAAAAAACCCAATTCCCCAAAATGTCTTAAAACGCATCAATTTTGCAAATTTTTATTAATTCTAAGGCAAATAGATGCTATTGCATTTAAAATTGGCAAAAAAAAAATTTTTGGAATTTTTTTAACAAGGGTATTATACGTCCAAATTTTTCGATAAAAAAACCCAATTCCCCAAAATGTCTTAAAACGCATCAATTTTGCAAATTTTTATTAATTCTAAGGCAAATAGATGCTATTGCATTTAAAATTGGCAAAAAAAAATTTTTTTGGAATTTTTTTTAACAAGGGTATTATACGTCCAAATTTTTCGATAAAAAAACCCAATTCCCCAAAATGTCTTAAAACGCATCAATTTTGCAAATTTTTAATAATTCTAAGGCAAATAGATGCTATTGCATTTAAAATTGGAAAAAAAAATTTTTTTGGAATTTTTTTAACAAGGGTATTATACGTCCAAATTTTTTCGATAAAAAAACCCAATTCCCCAAAATGTCTTAAAACGCATCAATTTTGCAAATTTTTATTAATTCTAAGGCAAATAGATGCTATTGCATTTAAAATTGGCAAAAAAAAAATTTTTGGAATTTTTTTAAACAAGGGTATTATACGTCCAAATTTTTCGATAAAAAAACCCAATTCCCCAAAATGTCTTAAAACGCATCAATTTTGCAAATTTTTATTAATTCTAAGGCAAATAGATGCTATTGCATTTAAAATTGGCAAAAAAAAAATTTTTTTGGAATTTTTTTAACAAGGGTATTATACGTCCAAATTTTTTCGACAAAAAAACCCAATTCCCCAAAATGTCTTAAAACGCATCAATTTTGCAAATTTTTATTAATTCTAAGGCAAATAGATGCTATTGCATTTAAAATTGGAAAAAAATTTTTTTTTTGAATTTTTTAACAAGGGTATTTATTATATATACGTCCAAATTTTTCGATAAAAAAACCCAATTCCCCAAAATGTCTTAAAACGCATCAATTTTGCAAATTTTTATTAATTCTAAGGCAAATAGATGCTATTGCATTTAAAATTGGCAAAAAAAAAATTTTTGGAATTTTTTTAACAAGGGTATTATACGTCCAAATTTTTCGATAAAAACCCAATACCCCAAAATGTCTTAAAACGCATCAATTTTGCAAATTTTTATTAATTCTAAGGCAAATAGATGCTATTGCATTTAAAATTGGCAAAAAAAAAATTTTTTGGAATTTTTTTAACAAGGGTATTATACGTCCAAATTTTTCGACAAAAAAACCCAATTCCCCAAAATGTCTTAAAACGCATCAATTTTGCAATTTTTATTAATTCTAAGGCAAATAGATGCTATTGCATTTAAAATTGGCAAAAAAAAAATTTTTTGGAATTTTTTTAACAAGGGTATATACGTCCAAATTTTTCGATAAAAAACCCAATTCCCCAAAATGTCTTAAAACGCATCAATTTTGCAAATTTTAATTAATTCTAAGGCAAATAGATGCTATTGCATTTAAAATTGGCAAAAAAAAAATTTTTTGGAATTTTTTTAACAAGGGTATTATACGTCCAAATTTTTCGATAAAAAAACCCAATTCCCCAAAATGTCTTAAAACGCATCAATTTTGCAAATTTTTATTAATTCTAAGGCAAATAGATGCTATTGCATTTAAAATTGGCAAAAAAAAATTTTTTGGAATTTTTTTAACAAGGGTATTATACGTCCAAATTTTTCGACAAAAAAACCCAATACCCCAAAATGTCTTAAAACGCATCAATTTTGCAAATTTTTATTAATTCTAAGGCAAATAGATGCTATTGCATTTAAAATTGGCAAAAAAAAATTTTTGGAATTTTTTTAACAAGGGTATTATACGTCCAAATTTTTCGATAAAAAAACCCAATTCCCCAAAATGTCTTAAAACGCATCAATTTTGCAAATTTTTATTAATTCTAAGGCAAATAGATGCTATTGCATTTAAAATTGGCAAAAAAAAAATTTTGGAATTTTTTTTAACAAGGGTATTATACGTCCAAATTTTTCGATAAAAAAACCCAATTCCCCAAAATGTCTTAAAACGCATCAATTTTGCAAATTTTTATAATTCTAAGGCAAATAGATGCTATTGCATTTAAAATTGGCAAAAAAAAAATTTTTTGGAATTTTTTAACAAGGGTATTATACGTCCAAATTTTTCGATAAAAAACGAGAAACTTTTTCCAAAGAGCTTTCGATTTTCCCTCATTGTTTCCCATCAACGAACTCCTTTCTAAAATCTTTTCAATACCTTTTTACCGATTTATCCTGGTTTCTTTTTCCCTTTTTTGATTTGCCCAAATTAACTTTTTATTTATTTAACTACTTAAAAGCAGATTATCGCAATTACACAGTTGAGCTGTTTTTCGTTACGCACGGCATTGAAAGCACGTTTTCCCCTGCGGTGGGGGAGCAGCAGCAGAAGCAGCAGTCACCGTCGGTTGATGATTTGCCAAATCAGCATAAATTTGAATACTTCCGTCGAATCGCAGAAGAAGAAAAAAGTTTCCTTGCCAACGCTTCAAAGTTTCTAAGTTAAAAG
This sequence comes from Chlorops oryzae, assembly GCA_020466095.1. Classification (NCBI taxonomy): domain Eukaryota; kingdom Metazoa; phylum Arthropoda; class Insecta; order Diptera; family Chloropidae; genus Chlorops; species Chlorops oryzae. The sequence continues at coordinate 111,812,216 of CM035807.1, forward strand.
TTTTCTGATTTCTGATTTGATTGAACGATGATTTTCGGATGGAGCAAAGGGAAAGGCTTCAACTTGACTTGGAGCCCACATATGTATGACTTGACGAATCGGGCTGAGCTCAACATATGGGTTTGAGTTGATGGATCTCCTATATGAATGGAGCAACTGCTGGAAGCTTTGATCGAAAATTTTTTCTTTAGAAAATCCTTCTCAAAAAGGATCTCAAAGAGAAATAGGCTTAATGCTCGAAAATCGCGCGAAAAGGAAAGCTGAACTGAAAGAAATTAATTTTTTTTTTCTTTTTTGCTTAGAGGGCATAAAAAGTTGTATCGCCTTCTCATCAAAGCCTCGGCATTGCCGCAAAAACTTTTTAACCCCATCAATTTGGCTGCATAAGTAACACCAAAATGAGGAGAGCAACGCACTTCACGATGAGTACAGGATGGATAAAAGTTTCGAAGAAAAAAAGAAGTCTGTACTTAATTTTTGTCACTCGCTAGGGCGGTTAAAGTACACTGTGCGATAAATGAAAGAATTTTCGAAGAAAGCGTGAATATAAATTCTCAACTTTTGCGTTTTAAAAAAAAAGTTATTTTCCGAAATTCTTTCATTACAAATTTCAAAGTTGTGGATGGGAGCAAAAAAAAAAAGAAACGAGAAAAACCAAGTCAGATACTTTTCCGAATGCAAAAGTCGTGTTAGGGTAAAATTCAGCTTGAGGCAAGAATATTTCTCTTTTTTTTTTTTGGTGGTGGCATTCCAAAGTTTAGCCGCAAAAAAGTTCATCACGTCGAATGAACTTTTTCTTCCTTCGAATTTTTAAGTACATAATTGACTATCTTGAAAAAAAAAATTAAATAAGAAATTTTCTCTAATGAGAAGAATAATTTTCTTTAAAACACTGGAGAAATCGATTTTTAGGTTCCGATTACGCAGTATTGGAGCGGATCAAATTGTTCGACAAAAAAAAAAGTGCCAAATCCTATAGCAAGGCATAATTCTAGGATTTCTTCTAAGCAAGAATGCCCAATCAACTATAGGTCAAAAATGAAATTTGTTTCGCCGGATTTTCGAAAGAAGGTCGACCTGAAATATGCCTATAAATATGCTACAAATATTATGGGAAATTTTAAATCAATTTGGTTTTATATCTTACTAAGATAATCTTAGCATATTTTTAGGCACATACAACAATAAAATTGTTGCTTGCAAAACAAACAGAAACAAGTAAAGAAGTTTACATCGGCTAAGCCGATTCCACACATATCTTTTCCTCAGCCTGAAATATGTTAAAACATTACCTTAACAAAAATTTCTGCCGTTTTCGTTGTTCTAGCTTGGATATCTATTTATACCTTATCTGTTCTTCGATTTAGCTTCTAAAACTCGAGATTATTATTAAGCACAAAATTTTCGCGGATGGTGAGCATGGTCAAGTTTTAACCGTTAGAGGACATTTTGTCTAGCTGCGAAATACTCAATTCAAAATAGTGAAAATAAAATTTTCGCGAATTTCGCGAATGGTGGTCATGGTTAAATTTTAACCTTAAGTGACGACTTTATTTGGCGGCAAAATACACAATCAGAAGAAGCAAAAAAAAATAATAATTTTTTATACAGATATGAGAATAAGAGAAAGAGTGTTTTTTTTTAATGTGTAGGATGATGACCATAAATATAGCGATGTCGCAATTTTTTTTCAGCAAAAGCTTAAGTCTTCATAGTAGCTATACACACACCAAATTTCAATAAGCTGGGATGTACAGTAAAAAAGTTATCCACGAAAAACGTAAAAAATCATGATTTTTGAAACTTCTGAACCACTTCCCACAACCCAAGAAGGGACTACGAAAAAAATTTGTATGCAGTTTTTCGGGCATTTACCTGGTTCAAGTCCATGCCAAATTTCAATATGATATCTTTCATGGCTTAGGAGTAAATTACGAAAAACTAAAGTGTGACCGACAGACAGACAGACAGACAGACAGACAGACAGACATGGCTAGATCGACTCCTCTTGTCACCCTGATCAAGAATATATATTATATATTATATATGTCTATATCTATCGCGACTCCTTTGGTATGTTACATACTCCGTGCCAAACTTAATATACCCTTTCCTTCGGAAAAGGTATAATAATGCATTTTAGAAGGGTTCTTCAATAAAATATTGCATGTTTTCAGTTGTTTTACTTTTAAGAGATATAGGGGTGATAGGTTTTCTACTTTTTGAGAGGTTTTAATGTATAAAGACGACAATAATTTACTTAAAACGATATAAAAACCTATTTTTGCAAATCCGGCGAAACAAAATTCACTTTTGTCCTATGCTTTCTTGGGCATTATTGTTCAAAATTGTTCGCAGAATACTATTCTACTATAGGCATACGTACTTAAAATTTAATCCGCTCTACGTAGTACCCTTCAAATATCCTTGCAAAATCCTTTTAAGTAATGGTAATGGCAATAAAACAAAAAATCTAAAAAAAAAGTATTATCTTTCGCCAAAAAAAAAATTAATATCGAAACCAAAAAGTATCTTATTGAAATATTTATAATAACGTTAGCCCTTTACAAACAGAAGCTTCAATCTGGCTTTGAGAAGGTCAGCATTACAATTAAAAGCCTTGATCAGGATTTATTTGCACATAGACACTCCGATTGCCTTCCTCAGCTGATAAGAGTCTTTTATATGGTTTAAGATGGATCGATTTTGTAACCTCCAATTGCCCTGGCAGAATATTATTCTGTTGCCCATACTTAATAATTATGCTGAAGAAACTATAGGTCAAATGTTAATTTTAACCTTCCTTCCTTCGCTATTGCAAACAAAGATTTTTCATGGCATATTCGACTTAATTTCGTCATCATTGTTGGTGAAAACATCTCAAAATGCAGAGTAACAATCACTTCAACGTCCCTCAAAACTCAAGCCATTGAAAATTTTTTATATTTTCTTTAATAACTAGTGGTGGAGTTTTCTCGGAGGAGCTCAACCTAAAACTCAGCTTTCGATACCCTGACCACTGCAGTGTTTTTCAGGCAGAGCTAGTGGCAATCAATAAAGCGACCAACTGGTTTCTGGATAACAATATTTTCCCGGAAAGTCTGTTGATTTACTCGGACAGCCAGGCGGCCATAAAATCCCTATCAAGTGCGGTAACCACATCCAAGACAATCCATCAGTGCCGTTCCTCTCTTCAAGAGACCCTGATGTGGGTACCTGGACACAGGGACATTAAAGGGAACTGTACAGCGGATGATTTCGCGAGAGCCGGTACAGAACTCGAGAATACTATAACGGAACCAGAATTAGGTATACCGCTTGCTTCAGTGAAATTAAAGATTAAATCTGATTTCAACAAGCAGGCACGCAAGGCATGGCCAGAGGAAGATTCCTGGGTTGATGTGGGTAGACCTAGATTACAAAAGGACCAGTCAACTCCTTGCCCTGGGCCGCGCCGACATACATAAGGCGTTTGGTCTTCATTATCACAGGAGACTGCCTACGCCTTGGCGTCCCATACAATGACTTCTATAGAAGTTGCAGATCGGAGAAGGAAGAAGAATCATTGATCCACCTCATGTGTCACTGCCCGGGCCTAGCCAGGAGAAGATCCAGGCTGCCTGGTCCTTTCTTCTTCTCCTCTCTCACTGAGCTGTCATCTGTTCGAATAAAAGACATGGCTCGCTTCATAAATGAGTCCAATTGGCACCACGAAACGGGGAACTAGGGAGGCATGCCTTCCCACGTGGTATCACAACGGGCCCACACGCGGCCTAAGTGTGTCCCCATAAAGGGAGCGGCCACCCTAACCTAACCTAAACTAACCTTAGTAACTATCTTAAAATGGTCAATTTATGATAATTTTTCAAGCAAATTTTTAATTTTTCTCATGCCTAAAATTATGCTACGAATCAAAATAAGAAAAAATTCAATTTAAAAACTTTTCTGATTAGGTAGAAACTTCAATAATTCGTAGCATGCTTTTAGGCATATTTAAGATGGGCCTTCTTTTTGAAAAGCGGAAGAAAAAAATTCGGCTTTGACCTATGGTTCCCTGGGCATTTTTTTTTTTGTCGAACAAAACGATCCACCTTAATATGGATGCTTATTCTATCTCTCCCCCGTGTGTCGCTTGCCAAAGTCTCTGACAATGTGAATTCCGCCATCATGTAATCATTGAATTTGCCATTCGCCATTTTGGAAAAGCTTCCTGGCTTACACGTATCCTTGAAATTATACTCGAACAATCCAGAATTCGTTTTAACTTCTATGTCAACTATAAAAAGACAAGCCAATGTCTGTAGACAGAATGGCTTAATTTATTAATGCATAAGTTCGGAAAATACGCTTTCCATGTCTAGGCCTAGAAGTCGGTCAACCAGGCACGTTACGCAAACAAAGTGAAAATCGTGCACACGAACGCACACACAAACAGGCACACACACAGGCATACACCGGAAGCATGCTTACGCACAAACACATTCGCTCAAAGGACTTGGTGCGTTGTGTATACAGAAAAATGAAGAATGCAAACACGAACACAGGCCATGTCTACGCACCACTGAGCATTGATGAGTTCCCATCTTAGCATTTCAGTCTTTGCCATGGGTCTTCGCAACCGACCGACCAACCAACCTGCCAACCGACAAAGCAACCTCAAGTGGCCACAAAAGCTGTGAAGGAACCACAAGACAAGACAAGACTTGAAGATTTTCGCTACACGAAGTTTTCGCTACAAGCTAAATTGTTGTGACGTTGTTTTGCATTTATTGTTGTTGTTGTTGTTGTTTTTCTTGGTGGGTCTCACATTTAATTGCACAAGTGGGCAGTAAACTTGTCTGGCAATGTCTTGTAATGCGTTAAAATGCCTGGGCGCCCACGCGTATGCTACAATATTTTTGCATTGATTTTTTTTCTGAAGGTTTTTCAACTGATATTTTCAACAAAGTTTCGGAAAATATTTTTAAAAAATACACAATAAACTTGAGACTGAAAATAACCTCAAATATCGAAAGGATATTCATATTCATATTCGAATGTCGTGAGTCTTTAAGAATTGTTTCGTGCAAAATTTTGATCTAACTTACTAATTGATGTTTCAAGACTTTCGTAATCCTTTTGATGAAGGGCTTTCTTTTGTTGGCTGCTTTTCATGCGGAAAAGGCGTGAGATTTTGGCACATGCGTACGAAAAAATGATGTCAGTAGGAAATTTGAGTTTTTATGCAGCAACAATTTTTTTGTTGCCCCAAATACATACAACGTTTTTCGCGGCTCAGCTCTAAATAATAATTATTTTTGATAAACAACAAAAAAAAAAAACCTCACTCATTGATGAAAAAATTTCCAACTGGCACATTTCGACTGTAACTTTATTGCGTTTCAATGGCGTAAAATCGTATACACATCAGCCAATAAATACGTAAAGTCCTTCGTTTTGGGAGGTATTACTTTCATTTTGTGCTGCGCCGACTTCTTCTACCCATGCCTGATGCATCGCTGTGTGTGTATGTGTGTGCGGGTGTGTGGACTTGTACGTACATGAATGAGTGGCAAAATCTTATAAGGGGTGACATTTTAATCTCCTTCATAATCGTATATGGAAAAGTTTCAGAGACCTCACTATGAATATGAATGAATGTGAACATGTTTTATTGATTAAAAGGGGTAAATATTACTCCTTGAGGCAAACACTTGACACACTTCTCACCTTTTTGATATTAATTGTTTGTTTATTTATTGCATTTGTCCGTCTAAGGAGGTTTTTTCGTATATCACCTTTGGCTTTTTTTTTTTAGCTTTTGAGAGCTATAATGGAACTTATGATGTGCTCATAGTTATTGTTTTTCTTTATTCCTTTGACATTGAAATTCCTTCAGATGGGATGGGACAATTGCTAAACAACTTCTCAACATTCTTATTTGTGCTGTGGAGTACAGTTGTTTTGTGTAGGCTGAAGGTGAGGTTGTTCATTTATGATTGCCCATAATTGAAGTTTTATCTGAATAGGAATATGAGTGGCCTTGATGGACCCCAAATACGTGGATAAAAATTAAATAATATGTATAAAAAAGTGCATATATTAATTGAGAAACAGAAAATATTTAAAATCAGCGCCCAAAAGTATGCATATAAATATTGAGGAACATTTCTGTGAATCTGTGAATTCTTAAATGTTTATCCATTTAAATACATTCTGATCAAGCCTTGCAACGTTATGCGGACCTTCTCCAAGCCAGAATGAAGCTTGTTTTAAAAGTTTAAAATTTTTGTTAATATCTCAAATTGATACCTTTTGATTTTTATAAAAAATTTTCTGATAAAGGGCAATACTTAGGGGTATTTAAAAAAAATCAAAAAAAAAAATGGCGGGAGAAAGGTAATACACTGAAAAAATTGAAAAAATTTTTTTTTCTTTTTGTGGGGAAAGTTTCCTCGGTGTAAAAAATTCGCTAAGATTTCTTTTTTTATTACTAGGGCTTGGATTTTGTTGGCTTTTATAAATTTAAAGCATACTTTTTGGAGTAAAAATTTTGTTCAACTCTCAAAAATTGAAGATCTAAATCGATTTTTAACTTCAATATGAATTTTTTTCAATATTAAGAAGCGGTTTGAATTTCAACTTCGTCTAAGCTTATTCGAAAAATGTTGTTAAGAAATATTTTTGCCCCATAAAGTATGCTTTAAATTTATAAAATTACCAAAATCCGAGCCCTGCAAGACCCTTTATCCTTAAATATTTCATTGCATACTTTTAGGTCTTTCACTTAACCGTTTATTTATATTATTGAGGAACTGGATCAAAATTTCTATAAATGAAATATTTAAAATTTGATATAGAATTAGCCCTTATAATGTATTTTTTCGCTGAGCTGCCTACAAACTTGAATGCCCTTGACCACAGAAATGACCCCTAATGTTTGAAAAACTGCAACGAATCACTTCAAGTGTTTTCGTAATTTCACGGATTAATTTCTTCAGCCAGAAATTACATTTTTATTTCTCTTTTTTTTTAAGCCCATTCCCCTTTGCCATCCTCACTTTATGGTCCGATTGGTGTTTTCTTTTAATTCCGCCTTTCATTTGATTACGGTCTCTGATGCTTATCCGCGTTGCAAGGATCTTAGCGTCGCTATCAATTTGAAGTATCGTTATTAAGTACCTTTTATCTGTTCCATATTTTTGCATTTCTACGTGTTCCCTCGTCCATTTCGTTCCTTTATTTTTGTTCATATTTTGTTTAAATTGATTTTTCTGGCATTTGTAATACCATCGTAATTACACGCTCAGCCGTGAGTGGCTGAGTGAGTGAGTGAGTGAGTGAGTGAATGACTGAGTGAGTGAGGGAACGGGCGTGTGGGCTTGTGGACTGTGGGTAAGAGTGAAGGATGCTCACTCGCGCACCGACACCCTTCAGCATATCGAATGTGTGAGAAATGGACAGCTGCTTTGGTGCACGAATCAATGGGTGGGTGGGCAGCACAGTGTAGCGCATCATCATCATCATCACGCTTTTATATTCTTATCATTAATTTTTTCTCCTGTCGGGATATCAGGCGACAGGCTCATTTCTCGTGGCATTCGTTGTTATAGTTGATTGTTTCTTTTTTTCCTCTTAACTTGACCATGAAAATTCAGCGGTGAAATACTATTATCTCATCTGTACACTGGCCTTCTGACATTCTTGCTTTTGCCTTTGTTCGTTTGCTCGCTGTCTGTTTCTTTATCTTTTGTTTTTTTTTTTTATTACCATTTTCTCTTCGTTTTCCACTCGAAGCAATTTGTTTTGACGTTTGCGTTTTGTTGCTCTCCCAGAATTGCGTGCGTGCGTGCATCTTCCAATGCTATTCACCAAATCACCAGACTACAAGTCATTCCCTGTTGAGTGTTTTCCCTTTGGTCATGCTTAATTAATTGATTAGCTTCGCAAAATCGGTCAATATGGACGTAAACTTTTTCTTTCCATTTTTTTCTTTCGAAATTTTTTTCACCCTCAGTTGGTGGATAACCGAAGTAATGAGTTGCTAATTAGATTTGTAGTTTCCAGCTTCAGTACATTTTTCTTCGTGTGTGAACTGGCACATATGATGCCTGCGGTTCATGATTTCAGGTAGGAATGTATAATATCTAAGCTAAGTAAATCGGACTTCTTTTATTAAAATTTATAAGAATATAAGCTGAGCAACAGATAATTATAACTATTAATAGTTCAATTTAAAACCTAGATGTATGCTTTTGATTATTTTAAAGCCAATTTATATAATTTTAAAGCATTTACCCAATAGAAATTTTATTAATGCCTTAAAACGCCTAATATTCTTGCTCAATATAATTGCCAAAGCTGCAAAAACGAATAGATTTCTGACCACAAGAAATATCCCAATATTTATAAGCATTCTTTTAAGCGCCGAATTGAAATATTTTCTGTTGCCCTAAATATTGAAATTTTTTTTTTTTAAAAGAAGACTTCAAAACCACAGGATTCAGAAATTTGTCTTTGTTTTTCAAATTTGTTTGTTCACATATCCAAAGAGTATGTAATGCTAAAAGAGGATATAATGTACTCTTTCGTTGCTTTTAAAAATTAAACACTGAATGCATGAAATCGAGGAAAGAAAGACAACGTTCTATATGAAGACAAGGCAAAAGCTAGGAACAAAACAATCGGACTTCTAGCCTCAACACATTGAGAAGTAGAGCTGGAGAAACAATCGATAGCGCTATCGATGGTTTAAAACTATCGAAAACATCGATGGTTTTTGAAGACTATCGATGATGATAGTGAGTTGGGTGATATGATGATGATGATGATGATTGAGATGATGTTGGTGATGATGATGGTGATGATGATAGTGATGATGATGTTGATGATGATGGTGATGATGATGGTGATGATGATGGTGATGTGGTGGTGATGATGGCGATGATGATGGTGATGATGATGATTATGATGGTGATGAAGATGGTGATGATTATGGAGATGATGATGGTGATGATGATCGTGAAGATGATGATGATGGTGAGGTTGGTGATGATGGTGACAATGGTGAGGTTGGTGATGATGGTGGTGCGGTTGGTGATGATGGTGTTGATGGTGTTGATGGTGATGATGCTGTTGATTGAGATGATGATGATGGTGTTGATGGTGATGATGGTGATATTGTTGATGGTGTTGATGGTGTTCATGAAGTTTATGGTGATGATGCTGATTATGGTGATGATGGTCATGATGGTGAGGTTGGTGATGATGGTGACGTTGGTGACGATGGTGAGGTTGGTGATGATGGTGGTGCGGTTGGTGATGATGGTGTTGATGGTTTTGATGGTGATGATGCTGATGATTGAGATGATGATGATGGTGTTGATGGTGATGATGGTGATGATGGTGATGATGGTGATGATGGTGATGATGGTGTTTATGGTGATGATAGTGATGATGGTGATGATGGTGGGGATGGTGTTGATGGTGTTGATGGTGTTGATGGTGTTGATGGTGTTGATGGTGTTGATGGTGATGATGGTGATGATGGTGGGGATGGTGTTGATAGTGCTGATGGTGTGATGGTGATGATGGTGATGATGGTGATGATGGTGATGATGGTGATGATGGTGATGATGGTGATGATGGTGATGATGGTGATGATATTGTTGATGGTGTTGATGGTGTTTATGGTGATGATGGTGATGATGGTGATGATGGTGATGATGGTGATGATGGTGATGATGGTGATGATGGTGTTGATAGTGTTGATGGTGTTGATGGTGATGATGATGGTGATGATGGGGGTGATGATGATGACGATGATGGTGATGATGGTGATGATGGTGATGATGGTGTTGATAGTGTTGATGGTGTTGATGGTGTTGATGGTGATAATTTTGGTGAGGTTGGTGATGATGATGGTGGTGGTGTGGTTGATGATGATGGTGATGATGGTGATGATATTGTTGATGGTGTTTATGGTGATGATGGTGAGGTTGGTGATGATGGTGATGATGGTGTTGATAGTGTTGATGGTGTTGATGGTGTTGATGGTGATGATGATGGTGATGATGAGGGTGATGATGATGACGATGATGGTGATGATGGTGATGATGGTGATGATGGTGATGATATTGTTGATGGTGTTGATGGTGTTGATGGTGTTGATGGTGTTGATGGTGATGATGATGGTGATGATGGGGGTGATGGGGGTGATGATGATGACGATGATGGTGATGATGGTGATGATGGTGATGATGGTGATGATGGTGTTGATAGTGTTAATGGTGTTGATGGTGTTGATGGTGATAATTTTGGTGAGGTTGGTGATGATGATGGTGGTGGTGTGGTTGATGATGATGGTGATGATGGTGATGATATTGTCATCGGCCTGAAGTCTTCTTCTGCATCTCCCATGTCCCTCCGAACCCCACCATGGCTTGTTTGAAATCAGCCCACGGGCTTAACGAGCCATTGACTTGAGCAGTGATGCCCGCTTAGCGCTTTTCGCGCTAGATCTAGCACTTTTGGAAGGCCTTCGGCGCGAAGACATCTTTTTAGCGCGAAGCTATTTTTGCGCGAAATTTAACGCTTTTTCGTTGCGTTCATTTAAGTTTCCAAAGTAGTTTTTCCTTCAATTCAATATTTAATCATTTGTTTTATAATAAATATTCAAAGAAAAGAAAGTCAAAATATACTATGATCTTTTTAGAACAACAACACGTTCCCATCCAAAAACGCTTTCTTTTGGGTGATTTAGCGGTTTTTGAAATTAGAAATCGGGAGTCAATGATTTCCGGTGCTTTTTTGCGCGTTTTCAAATTTAATCAACGCCTTTTGTTTCTGAGGAGTTGGAAACACCGATGGTGTTGATGATGATGACGGTGATGATGATTATGACTTACGCATGTTCTTGCTTCATCAGGTCTCGAAAAATCTTTAGAAATTCTGCGAGTCTTAAGTGTCCCATTTTACAAACCAAATGAGAATTATAGGCGTCAGGCTAACATTTTATTCTATGCACTGATGCGAGATTGAGGGGTTTTTTCCATTTTGATGGAATATTTTGATTTTACCTTTAACCAAAAATTGCTTCAAATGTTTGCAAGGGATTTTTTACTGATCATTTTCCTAAAGAAAACAGAAATTGAGAGATTTTTTCAATATCCAAGGGAAAAGAGTCACCAAAATACTGCCTAGCATCAGTGCTGGTTACAAAGTATTGAGAATTGAGTAAGAATGGTTTTAAAATTCGGCTTCTTGTATACTTTCACGTGATATTAAATTATGAGGGATACTTATGCACAGTATTTTATTAAATTATTATAGAACCACCATTAAATTTTTAAAATTTAAAACTTTCAAATATTGTTGATATTTAAATGTTAAACAGCTCAAATATGCTTGATTGAATTCACTAGAAATTTTCCAAAAAAATCAGTTTACATTTTAAAATATATCTTCCGACAGTGCTTTCGATACTATCGACTATTAAGACTATCGCAACTATCGATATTTCTCCAGCTCTATTGAGAAGTGTTTTTCATTCTAATTGTTTTTCGGCAGTCCCGCGCTTGTCCGTCGATTGCGTGACAATGTGTGAATTTGTGTGTGCGTCCATAGCCATACGTAAATTTGTACAAATTTGGATGATGTGTACCTTTTGCATATTTTCGCCTTGTCTGCTTGTGAAGAGACGATTGAGACGATTTGCTTTCTCATGAGAGTGAAATCACTGCTCTTAACCGGTTTGTTCGTTTGTGTATTTGAGTGGTTTGTGGGTGAGGGATGTTTGGGGATGTAGTATCGGAGAGTTTTTCTTATCTTCCCCGTGCGTCCCTCTCCAACAAACCAACTTTGTTGCCGCGTAAAATGAACGATGAACATGTTGAATGCACATTGAATTCGCCGTCGGCAGATTCACGCTATTTGAGTGTCCTGTCATCGAATTAATAGATGTTATCACGTCAAAATATCGATTAATAGGAATATGGTCGATATATCTATATATTTTTATGATATATTGTTATCGATACTGCATTCAGTCAATAAATAGTTTTTCACATATCACCCATCCCTCGTAAGTGCGCAAAAATTTTGACATTAACTTAATATGTTTGTACCACCAGTTGCATAAAGCAATTGAGAATTATACACTAAATGAAAAATCTCAGATTATTTTGAAAAATATTTTGAAGAAATTCCATTTAAAATCAATCAAATGCATTTTCCATTAAATTACTTTTTCAAATCAAATAAAGACAAGACATTAGTAGGTACTGGGAACTTCTTCCATCATGACGAGCTGAAATTCTACCCATCTCTCACTGTTAGGATATAGCAATATTTATTAATAATTTTCAAGCTCTTAATTTTCCTGGATAACGAAAATTTGTCACATAAGAAAGTGTAATAAAAATAATTTTCAAAAATTTAATAAAGAATCTCGCAAAGCTGTGTTCACTTGAAAGAAATTCTAATCTAAGAACTGAAAATTTTTATGACTCTATCTGAGGCAGAAAAGCCCCACTTCAACTTCGAGTCGAAGGCATAAAGAAGTAAAATGATAATATCCCGCACAATAAGCTGATAGGTTGAATAGTCTTTCTTTCTTTTTTGAGAGAAATACTCCCCCATCCCCCTTTCGGCGGAAAGGTATTTGCTTAAACGATACCAAGAGACGTCCAAAGGCCACAAAGTACGAAAGTGTGTGCTCAATGGAGAAAAAAAAGAATGGAAAAAGCTCTGCGCGAGTTCAACTGATAAATGATGATGCCCGCCCCCCAAAAGCGTCGATTCGAAATGGCCGATGCTGGTGCATGGCCCTGAAAGGGGAGCACCCAAGTGAGAAGCATAAAAATGGCTGCGTTGACGGAAAAGCTGCGAAATGAAAAGCAAATAAGTTATTATGGGAAAAAGTGACAAGACGAGCACATTTTTTCCTTTCACAGTCGCTTTTACACTGTTGAGCTTTATAAATGGTGAACGTGTTTGCTTCTCAAGTGGTATATGCTAATAACATTGCGTGGGTATCATTTACGAGGGTCGATCTTTTTTTTTTTTGTTAATAAAATGTCATGTCCTTTGAACGGCGGTAGGAGCCAAATGAAAACTCGTGCCTTTAAACGGTAGAAACTGATTTTTTATATTTTTATTTTTAATTTTACTTTTGATTTCTAATAGGAAATTAAAGGGTGCCCACAATATTTGATGCCGGCAACGTCTGTGCTTTATTTTTCGCTGCCATTTTATGCGAAAATCATCATAATTTGACAAAATCAATTCCCAATTTCACCCGTTATATTTTAGAAGGTCTTTGCGAAAGAGTAATTTCTGCCTGATTGTGGCTTTATTTTAGAAACAAACTTTCCATTCATCCCTCGTAATGAATTTGTTTCGGTAGCGCATTACCGCGATAAATGCAACGCAAGTAAATATAAAAGATTTGAAGGGAGTTTGTGACAGCTGTAAAGAGCATCAAGGCTTGTCACTTATAAATTATGATGCCACTTTAATGTTATTTGCTCAAGAAGCTCCAATTTATTTATTTCTGTTTGACAACATTTTTATTTAAGCACACGCTTTCAAGCGGATTTGAAATGTTTGCGTGCATTTTGTAATTTTTAAGATATTATTCATCTTTGAATTGTTTTTGCTTTTATTTGCAGAGTTTAAAATGTTTGTTCAAATAATTATGCTGAGGAAAAAAAAAGATCCTCAAAGCGCTTAAGTTTATAATAAAATACAGAAAATATGGTCAAAACTCTGCCTAATGAATAGGGCAACAGAAAAAATTTTAATTCAGCACCCAAAAGTATGTATTTAAATATTCCGAATATTTCCGGTACTGATAAATTGCTTCATTTTTGTAGTTTCGCCCATTTATTCACATTTTAAGGAAGGGTTTTGCATGATCTGCGGATATCTTTAAAGCATTTTTAAAGCTCCGTTTATGAAGGCTTAAAATGATATCAATTGGTTTTAAAATATTCAAATGCATACCTTTAGGTGCTGAATCGAAATATTTTCTATTGCCCTACTAATGAACAGGGCTCAGAATCTGATTTTGTTGAATTTAAAAAATTAAAGCATACTTTATGGGGCACAATTTTTTTTTTTTTACCAACATTTTGCGAATAAGTTTAGCGAAGTTGAACTTCAATCCGCCTTTTTTGCTTAAAAAAATTTATATTGAAGTAAAAAAATCGATTAGAATCTTAACTTTATGTGAGTTAAAGACAATTTTTACTCCATAAAGTATGCTTTAAATTTATAAATGCAACAAAGTCCGAGCCGAGTGCTGAAATCGGGAAAAATAAGATTCTCCGCAAAAACAAATTCGATACATTGAATAAAAAATACTAAGAAGGCAAAGAAATATAGTTTTCTAAATTGTTTCCATAAAAAATCAATATCGAGCGGTCCTTTTATGAGAGGTTCGACTGTTACTCTATATTAATAAAAATTTGCATTTAACGTTGTAAGTTTTAGAACCATAGAATACTCCACTATCGATCGGAAAGGGTCTGAATCTTTACCTAAAATTTTGAGTAGCCCCTAAGCATATGCTGCATAAATTGATATGAACCGATAATGGATCATAAATTCCCTAAACATACATGTCAATCCTTTCTGATCTCATGACAGAGAATCCCTAAAAATTTCATTTTTTCCGTCAGTCCATATAATTCTTAAATACTGCTCGAGGTTATTTGGTGTCAACATGAACATTTTGTGACATATAGACTTGTACTTGAACGGAAAAAAAATCGCAATTTGAAAGGACATTCATTTTGAGTGCTCATTGAATGGTTTGAGCACACTTGCAAAATGAAACGAAATTATTCCACAAACGCAATGGCGCTTGTTTCGTGAAAAAGGCTTGTTTTCATCATTAACACAAAATCCTTTTGGGGCGCATCCATGACACGTAAAAGCCAGGCGAAGCCGATTTGCCGTTGAGCTGCAAATATTCTATTTGAATTTTCAACTTTTCAATATCGGTTGGAGTGCTCGATAATACGATGATGAGTTGTTTCGGCCATTCATCCATGTTGGCATGCATGTATTTATGAAGGTACATACATACATATATAGTAGGCATTTTCGTATCAAGCTCACATCTGTGACCTTTCACACTTAAGTCATTGCCGGGTATGAGCCAAATTAGCTTAGAGCGGAGGCAATTCTACCGAAAGCCCTCAGAGCCGAACAAGCACATCAGAATTCTTCTGCACTATCGATGCCAACCAAACCGATGCCCGTATCGTCGCCATCGTCATCGCCATCACCATCACCATCATCATCAGCAGCAGTAGCAGTAGCAATGGCATCAGCAATACTCCCATCATTCTGATGTGTTTTATTCACTACTTTGTGCGTGTGTCGATGTGTGTCGTGAGTGATTTTAAATCCGCTTTAAATGTTGACACTGACACTTTTGTCAATTTCCGGTTACGGTTGTTCAGCGCGTAGGCTGTAATGTCAAGCCTTTCATTTGGTATTAACCGAATGTATTCCGTACATATGTATGTTATGTATGCATATACCTCGTACGTCAGGTGGTTGTGGGCATAACAGCCAAAAGGGTGAAAAACGGTAACGTCAATGCAGTAAATTAGCAAACTGCCTCAGGCAGACAACAGACTCACATGTCCATGGATGTTGGTATGCTGTAATGTGGATACACATATGCAACATAAATGCGTGTGTGCGTGTGTGTGCGTGTGTGTATTATAAATTCTTAATGAATTTACATTTAGTTGAAAAGTGAATTTCATTTTCCCTCCTACTGAAAATCATTTAAAAATCCTATTTTGATAACTTTTCGTCTATTTCAAACTGTTGAAGTGTAAAGTGGCTTGAAAAATTTTCAGATGAAACGTGTTCAGAAATCAACTTTGTAGTATTTGAAACCATAAATTTTGGTATTTAATGGAATATTATTGCAAAAATAATTATTACAGTCGAACTTCCGTTTAATGAACGTCTATACAATGAAGCTCTATTTACTATGAAAACATTTCAAACGCATAGCTTTTTCGTTCCACTTTCAGTGTGCGTGTGTTTATAATTTCTGTAAAATGAAATTTCTATATAATGAAGTGATTTTCTGGTACCGTGCGAATTCATTATCTAAAGGGAAATTCGACAGTATTTTGTTTTCTTCTATCTTCTCTATCAACAGAAGTCTTTTCAGAACTGTGAAAGCAAATTAAAACGGTTTTTTTTTGCAGCACTAAGCTATACGAAAGTATAGATATATTTCCATTTTTCCTCTTAGTGAATTATTTCTAATTGATGTGGACACGCTGAATATCTTTATCGTCTTTTTGACACCAACGAAAAGCAGTTCCGGTACTGTAAGTTATGAGTCTGAAGAACTGGAAAAAAAAACTTTTGGTGGTCTTTTTTTTTTTAATGACACGCATATCAGTACTGAGAGTGTCTGTATGGGCTTACGTTTTTGTTAATATATCCTAAAATTACCTTTTGAATTTGATAAAAAAAATTTTAGTTAAAGGTAATACTCAGAGGTATCTTTTAGAAGTAGCGAGCAAGTGGCGCGAAAACGGTAATACACTGAAAATTTTTCTAAATTTGTATTTTCTTTGTTGTGAAAGTTTTTTTCTCAGTGTAAAAATAAAAAAAAATTTTTTTTTAATTTTCGGTTTTTTTAGAAGTAGCGAGCAAGTGGCGCAAAAACGGGAATACACTGAAAAAAAATTTTAATTTTTATTTTCTTTGTTGTGAAAGTTTTTTTCTCAGTGTAAGACTTAAAATTTTTTTTTTTAATTTTCGGTTTTTTTAGAAGAAGCGAGCAAGTGGCGCCAAAAAGGGAATACACTGTAAAAAATTTTAAAATTTTTATTTTCTTTGTTGTGAAAGTTTTTTTCTCAGTGTAAAATTTAAAAAAAAATTTTTTTTAATTTTCCGTTTTATAAACTATCAGCGGCTATTTGTTTCATCTTTTTATCTTAATTCGTTTTTGAGATATAAATTTTTTAAAAATGGCTTAATAAAAAGGGGTTTTTAAAGATATTTCAAGGACACTGGGAAATAGAAACCTAAAAACCTGTTCCTACAGTGTTTTAAGGTTGCATCTATTCAAAAATCAACAAAACCTTAAAATCCCTTTCATTGGGCCGCAGTCGGCAAGACCCTTTATAATTAAGCCTTAATAAAACCATTTACCATTTTTAGACCATTTAAAAGTTACCATTCAACAATTTAATCCGTTTTTTAATATATCAACAGGGCATTTGAGCCGTCTTAAAAGTGCTGAAACTCGAAGGCGACGCGGTCCTAAACAAAAGAAAAAGGTTAAACGAAAAATTTGGGCATGATTTGAAATCATTTTTCATTGGAATTTAGAGATCCCTAAGAGGACTTCAATTTTTCTCAAAACGTCTGAAAGAGAGCTACAAAATTTTTATTTCTTTCAAGTGGTTTTAAAAATCTCTTTTAAAGGAGCCAAAAGAAGCCGAACACAAGTCGACTTAATCTGTTCTTCTACATAGCGTCCTTCCATGCAAAGCATTTCGAAAGAAAAATCAAGAAAATTGTATGAATTTTAGGCATTTAGAGAAAGAAGAGTGGTTAAAAGGTTCTCCGATCTTGATAAATTACTCTATGGACCCCTCTTGAGCTTGAAATTAATACAGCCTAATTGTACAAACGAATTCAACAAAATAACGGCTTATTTTCATTATCATATCTTTGCATATTTAGTCCAATGAATTCCTTCCTTCAAAAATCCTTTTAGATCTATAAATTTCATTTTCCTATTTACGATTTTTACAATTTCTTTTCTTCTCGAATTCCCCATCCCTGATATAGTCTTCAAAAGAAAGTAATTTTAGCTTTAAAGCTCTTAAGCCAATATTAAATGTAGCAGAAAAAGAGAAAAACATAAAATTACGAGGGTCCAACAAACAAATGGAAATCATCGAAATATGCTTATATATACAAATATAGTTCATCAAAAAGCAAAGAAAGAATGAAAGGAAGTGTGAGAGCGAAAGAGAGAGAAAGAGAGAGAGAGAGAGAGAGAGGAGGACGAAGAGGAATGTGTGCATGAATAAAGCTTAACAACTTTTTGCTGTCACAACGTGAGAAACACAACACATTTCCCCAAGTTGAGTGTTAAGCGGACAAGGCGTAGAGCCATGCATTTTCCATGCAGGATAAGGAATATTCACCAACCCCCCTCAACGATTTTGACGGGGGGTTGGGGTATATGTACGGAGTCCAGCGTGCTGCACGCAGTGGCGAATAACGCACGCAGACCAAGTGGAAAAGGACCAATTGACACGGCGCCTGTAATAGCGGATTACATGCATTATCCTTGCCAGATACTGCGATGAGGATGCTCACGACGACAACGTTGAAGCGTTGAAATTTTTCAAGATGAAGAACGCTTGCGTTCACAGTCTTCCGTTGCTGAAGTGTATTGACAATCAAATGATTATCCGCTGTCAAATTGTGTTTTTGTGTATTTTTAATGATCCGGAAAACCAATAGTCGCTTTGATGAAGGGCAATGGCAATAAGAAAAAAAAGAAGAGGATAATAAAAAAGAGACTTTCGCAAAAAAGTTTAATGGATCAGCTATCGGACTGGTGGATAGTGCCAGCCAGCCTTTTTTTTGTACTCTAAGGTCCATTATATTATTTTGTTAAGTCCTTTAAATGAAGAAAGTGAAAAATTTTTTAACACAGGATTAAGAATATGAATAACTTTGTAAAATTAAGATACATGAATTTGAAATTGTACTGTAAAAGACTAAGTCTTAATTAATGTACAAACTCAATTGAATTGAATTGAATTTTTCTCTCAATCAAAATGGATATATATATATATGTACGCAAGGACATTAGGAGGACTCTAAAAAAATTATAGAAAATTATATCGAAACTTTTCTTTCACCAATAATTTATTCGAAATCAATTTTTTACGACGCACAGTGGGATCGTTCTATACATCTTGTGGGAAAAAATCGCAGGAGTGGTCCTATCATAATGAAAATTGAAATACATGGTTTAATTGGACCATAACATAGATCCCTACTTGTAGTTTTGCATGGCAGCTACATTTAAAATTCAACCGATTTGAATCAACCTTTGTCAGAATTCATTCAATCCTGACAGTCCCCAGGGGTACCTCTCTTGGATCTATGCGAATTTTTTCCACGACTCAAGGTTTTCATTTCAAATTGCACTAAATTTTTATTCAGTTATCGTATTCTTCGCATGGACGTTATGTACATAATGATCCGAACTTACAAGGCGCCTTAAAATACGCAATGATTTTTTCAAACAAATATCCAAACATGTTCACAATAAGTCCCAGCGGGAAAGTTATCTCCTGCACGACAAAGTCACCAATTATGTCATCGATGACATATAGGTGACATTGTCATGCATGACATCTTGAAGGACATGTCATCGTGGAGGGATGCTGTTCATGTGCTTGACTCTCATTGGCTACTGAAATTTAAATAAGGTTTTAGCGTCAGTTCAGCGTTAGCATGAAGTGGCGTAGTGGATGAGTGCTCGACTCAGAATCCGAAGATCGCGGGTTCGATCCCTGGCAGAGGCGAACAAAAATTGTTAAAAATAGACTTTTAAAAATTTTCGAAACATTCAAAGAGAGGGCAAAGAAGAGAGTTATCAAATCGGTTTCTATAAATTGACATTTAGAGAGAAAAGAGCAATGTGTGCTGCTCTCAAATGCTTTTTTTCGCCATCGCATCCCCTAGCATGACCAGTGACATTTTCTAATCTTCCGGTGATAATGTCACCGCTGAAGTCCCTGTCAGCTCCTGTGTAAATGTCATACAAAGTGTCACCGGAAATAGCATGCATTCCGGCTCCGAAGTCACTAGGACATCATCGAGGATGTCCGCGGGACAATTCCCGCTGGGGTTTCACAAAAATGGATTTTATTGAGAAAACCGCAAGTATCCGCAAAAGTTTTTTTCAGATTGTTTATTAGTCAAAAGCTGGTGCACGACGGAGTATTTGAAGATTTCGCCATTGAAAGTAAGAAAGCCACTTCGTTATTCAATTTAATGCAACAATTTCCAATTCCTTTTACAAATCAAGCTATTATTATTATTATTATTGTTGGTGGATGGGTTCGAGCGTCAGCCGTCCGTGGCACTGCATCTGTCATGACTATTGTAGCAAAATCAATTGCTATTAACTTCAACTAAAAATCACCTTTAAGGTGCATTTTAATATAATAAAAAATTAATAAAAAATAAGGCAACAATTCTGAATTAAAAAAGGAAAAATATTTTAACCAATTTGACAAAACATTTTCCCATTTTTGAAGAAAAAACATTTTTAAACTTCAGCTTAATTTTTGAGATAAAAAAAATAATTCTTTTTGAAAAGATTGTTATGAATAATTCTTACCTATTTATTTCGCTATTAGGTGAAACCACAAAACTATGAGAAAATTGGATATTCGAAAATGAAAATTTTTTCCCCTCAAAAGCCCACTGTGCGGCGCATCCTTCGTATCAACGTGAATAAAATTGATTGCTTTCTCTTAAGTAACTTACATAAGAATAGAATTCTCAATCGAAAGAACGGTTGGCCTCCCTAAAACGTTTTTTTTTTTCTCGATTGTATATTTTTTCTTATTTATTTTTTTTATCTCATTTTTTTCCATTTTAGCTTTATATATGTTGAAATTATAACACAACAGCTTTTGTGCCTTTGTGTTTTGTGGCAAACATTCGAACGAGCATAAAATTTTCCCCATGGCTTGCACCACTGACAAAGGAACAATTTACGGAAAAACATACACACAAACACACACACACTCATGCATGAACATGTGCAAAGAGCAGAAGCGATGCTCGAACACCAAAAAGTAGCAATCAGCAATGTTTAACGAAAGGAAATAGTAAAACTGACAAAAGGATAACAAAACAATGTTTTTCACGCTCAACGAATTTTGTTTTCCTTTTCCTTTTCTTTTTTTGTTTTTTCTTTTCTCTTTTATTCTTCCCTTTTTTTGACTTTCTTTTTCTGGCTGAAACAGCTTTTTGGTGTTTTGTTATTATTGCCTGGTTGTCGAAAAATAACAACAAACTTAATCTCCACCCACACACAATTGAACAGGAAGCGACACGAGCTCACATGTTACAAGCACACATACAAACACATGTTTCACACATGACAAGGACGTTTTGTGTTTTAAGGTTTGTCTTGAAGAAACATTCGAATTGCTGCCTGCTAGGCCCAAAGGATGCTTAAATTTGCTCTGAATACAAAAAAGAGGAAAAATAAAATGTGCAAAAATCTTTGCGGCTCTTCGGTGCATTCGGGCTTGCCTTTTTCTTTGGTCTGAAGGTACCAGCCCGCTCGAATGAAGTCGTTGCTTTGAAAAAAAAAAAAAAATTAGCTAAGTGATTTTTTAAATTAACCTTAATTAAATTACTCTACACATAATCAAAAAATCCCACTAGAGTCCTTCGTATTCAGTCTGAATAATTCAGCAAATAAATCGGGTGCACGAAAATTTTTAAAATTCCTTTACTTTTGAATGCTGCTGAATTTGTTTCCCTTACGCAGACACGTTTATGCTTTCTATATATATATATATATATATTTTTTTTTTTTTTGTTGCTAATTATGCGAGATCCTTCAATGAAAATGATTTAATTTTTCACCGCCTTGCGGTTGTTGATTTAATTCGCATAATTAAAGAAACTTAGCAATGAAAATAAACATTGGAAAAAGGATATTCGCAAACGAGTTGAGCGCTCTCGCTAGTTGGTTAGCGGAAAAGCTCAAGTGTACAAGCTTACAAAGTTCAGAAGCCTTTCACAGCAAGGACTTACCGTCTTTATTCATTGCTGACTGGAAGCATTTTGCCAAACGGCAGGCACGGCATTGATTCCGGTGTGTTTTGTCTACGGGACAGCGACCCTTTAAATCACCCGTTGCCTTGCATGTGTAAATGCGATTACGGTGAATGCTGCGTTTGAAAAAACCCGAACACCCTGTGGGATATCAAGACACACAAATTGAATAAGATTATTATTTTTTTGTAATTTTACTCCTCCTAAGGATAATTTGTACTTACCGTCACAGCTATAGATTCCATAATGCTTGCCAGAACTGCGATCGCCGCACACCTTGCAGGGTATATCGAGAAGGCGATCTCCTGAAGTTCGAAAGAATGAAAAGAAGAAAGAAGTGAGGTGCCATTTAGAAATTTTCGAAATTAGAATATTTAACGTAAGATTTTTTATTACTAAATACATCGTCAAGTCCTTGGTGGGTAAAAAAGCTTAATCCAAATGGTTTAATGAGCAATTATTAAGCCGAAGTAGTACAAAAGTGCTATTGCCTGAGAAGATATCGCCTTAGCTCCTAAGCTTTAAACAGACCCTGCAGTAATGTGGACTGATCCAAGTATAGCCTTCGGTCAGTCCTTCTTGTTACCAGTACTAGGAGAGGGTCGCAAAACGGCTGACCGTAGGGGAGTGCATTAGAAACCGGCGCTGGGCAAAAACCATTTTCAGTGTATCTTAGAAACCCAGCGGGAATTGTCCCGCGGACATCCCCGATGATGTTTTAGTGACTTCGGAGCCGGATTGCATGTTATTTCCATGACACTTTGTATGACATTTACACAGGAGCTGACAGGGACTTCAGCGGTGACATTATCACCGGAAGATAAAAAAAATGTCACTGGGGATGCGATGGCGAAAAAAGCATTTGAGAGCAGCACATTATGCTCCTTTCTCTCTAAATGTCAATTTATAGAAACCGATTTGATAACTCTCTTCTTTGCCCTCTCTTTGAATGTTTCGAAAATTTTTAAAAATCTATTTTTAACAATTTTTGTTCGCCTCAGCCAGGGATCGAACCCGCGATCTTCGGATTCTGAGTTGAGCACTCATCATCTATGCCACTTCATGCTAACGCTGAACTGACGCTAAAACCTTATTTAAATTTCAGTAGCCGAATGAGAGTCAAGCATATGAACAGCATCCCTCCACGATGACATGTCCTTCAAGATGTCATGCATGACAATGTCACATATATGTCATCGATGACATCATTGGTGACTTTGTCATGCAGGAGATAATTTTCCGCTGGGAAATGGTTTCGATGTTCACTACTAGATTGACCCATGGCAAATCCACCGATGAGTCCAGAACTCCCTAGGCGAACTGCTTTGAAAGTAATTTCCACTTAATATAGGCGTTTAACAGTTCGTCTCGCTGCTCTGAACCAAATATTTATTTGCTCCATGAAAAACTTTAAGCATATTTAAAGGGTATGTTAGTTTTGAGCTTTTTTTCTTCCGATTTTGGGTAAAAATGGTTCAGCTTTTCAGTGTCAAAACACTATTAAGGAGACCTCATATGCAGTTTGTGTACTCCAAGATGTTTTTCAGTTATAATTTTTCTATATTCTTATCAAAAAATTTTCCAAAAAATTCGTCCCTGTATGAAAGCTGGCCCATTTCTTGCCCATAATGTTAAAAAGAGGTGAACAAAACACAATTTTTTTTTAGATTTTTGCAATTTGTGCATGTTTATGCAGGTTTTTAGGATCAGCTTGTGGTACAACTCTTTTGTTCGAGACTTTGGCTAAAACTTTGTCATAGATAGGAAAATAGAATGTTCAACAGTTTACGAGATACAGCCATAAGTAAGTGCGCAACTTAATTCTCGGCCACACTTTTTGAGAACGATTTTTAAAAAAAAAGGAAGCGAAGCTGGCCAAACCAACTATTGGGAGATGTTATTTTAACCAAGTACTTTCAGACACTTCAGTCAAATTTTGGTTTTCATTCGATGACCTCAAAATTTTTTCACAACGTAATTGATGGACTTATATAGTCCAAGGAGCTCTCAACCTTTGTCCACTGACTGGCGACGATGGCGACGATAAGAGCCGATCAAAAAAAAAAATTGAATTCATTAAAAAAACACAAGCCACATCACGTAGCAGCGATGAAACCCTTTGAGCGGACACCTTTTCGCACCCATCTCCATTTTGATTTGTTGTCCTTTTGACTACAGTAAAAAACAACAAGAACGGAAAAAGATCAAAGCGAAAGAATGGAAACAAAAAGAAAAAAGGCCGAAGTAAAAAGCCAACAATAAACACCGACACGACTTCGAGTGGCTTATGGATTCAGCCAGCAGACCCACTCCTCGATGAAAAGGAGAAGGACAACAAAAAAAAAATAAATAAATAAATAAATAAATAAAACTTCAATTTATTTACTAATCCCTGCCATTTACAGTGGCACGTTCTCGCTGAGCAATCGAAAGGACCTAGCTTCTATCCCAATAAATACTTGACACTTGTCAAAATAGGAATAAGATCTCCCATTTATGGTCTGGCCGCGCAAAAGGGTGGCGATACTGTGCGTTCAATCATCCGCAGACATTTGGCATATTGTTCTCATGTTGCCACAACCCCTTAATATCCGGCGCGTGTTGCCAATTTTCACACCCTCCTCGCCGCGGCTTGTAAATTCGATTGTCCGTGATATGTTGATCATAATTCTTTGACGGTTAATTTGAATGACGCTAAGAAGGGTCACGCGTTATTGTCGCATTTCAAATCGTCCTCAACGATTTCTCTCACAGATTTTAAAATCTCATTTTTTTATTGTTATTCTAATATTTTATTTTTTTTGTTTTTCTTTAAAATGCAATTTTTGTTATTTTAAAAATTTCGAAAAATTTAATTGAAATGGTGGGAAAATGATTTCTTGGTTATGAAAATATTAATAACCCTAAAAGTATGCTTCTTTATTTGTACAAGGCTTCGTGAAAGTTTTGCATGATTTGAGGAAAGATAAAATTAAAATGGAACATCCACTCAATCAGTTAAAGTGGAAAATTTGGTGGCAGGTCATCAAAATTTTCAGCTAAAGAGAAGCCAAATTCGTTCCATTAATTGATTTTTTTTTTTTATTTAAAAATTAATTTCATAAATAAAATTCCTTCCTAGCCAAACAAAAGAGTCTGCACAATGCTTCTAAAGATTTCTTTTTTCGCGCAAGTGCTCCTTAAATGCTTCGACAGGAGCTCTAAATGAGTGTTTTTTTCGGGGAAGAAGAGCACGGAACCTGCTATGGAAAAAGTGTACATTTCGGGATCTCAAAAGTTCCTTCCTGGTTGCTAGAATGCTCCTTAAGGGTCAGTTTGGACTCTCTTTCAGTTATAAATTTAAAAAAATGACTCGTTTAATCTACCTAAATGCTGCTAGGCAGTGTTTTTTGAGACCTTTGCAAAAACACTACTTCCAACAGTAACGTTAGGAGTCCTTTTTCGCTCCTACTTGGACCACTCCGGAAATGCCTCGTCAGGATGCTTCAAAAGGCATCCTTTTACACTGTCTTTTGGAGCACTCTGAATATGGCTGGGTTGTGACATGGCCAAACAGATCAATTCAAGTATTTCTTCAAGGCAATCCTTAAAATACTAAACATCCTTGTCATGGGAGACATGTGTACATGGCATCTCATGTCTGTTTATCTGTTCATTTTTGTTCAATGCCCAGAACTGGTCGAGATCGGCCATAGGGAAAACCATATCAAAATATTCGATGAAGCCTCAGGCGTCATAAAATATTGAAAATCTAAGACGAACCCATGGTAACGATATCGCCTCTGTGCAAAGCTGACGTTCAACACGTAGTGCACGCTTTATATTTCTACGACATTAAACTAAATGAGAATTGTAAAAAAAAAAATATTTTGTAAAATTTTCTCTCCCCGAAATAAAATTTCACGTATAGACAGGCTATAACTAGTAAAATCTAGTGAGGTTCTGTCTAGATTTTTTCTGAGAAGGCCAATAAAGGGGCGGCATTAATTAGGCCCACGATAACGCCAGGACGCTGTGCTTTACCTAGAGGAAATTATATAGGCCCTGTCTAGATTAGCCACGTCATCGCCAATATACGGCGCCAAAGTACGGCCAAGATAAGCCTGATCAAGATTTGTTAGTTCAGGGCCTGTCTACATCTAGCCTAGGTTTATCTTTGTTGTGGCAAATCTAGCTGGACCCAAGCCAATCACCAGACTTCTCTAGGCGATTTTCCAGCCGAGTAGATGAGAAAATTTTTGTTTTTATTATTATTATATAATAAATCCATATAGAAATGATCAAGAGTCACCAGGAAATTCAATTTGGCCATGTCCGTCTGTTCGTCTGTCTGTCCGTATACTGTTTTCTTATTGAAGGACTTGATATATTGGGACGAAATTCCGTAGGCGTCTTGGCGGGGACATGAGCAACATCACATTCGAGAATAAATCCGATCGGAACACTTTTTGGGGTACCTCCAGTACTCTGAAAGCTGAAATTTTGAAGGGCGCAATTTTCGGAATTGTCAATAACACCTAAAATTCCAAGGGGACTTGAACGAAAGTTGTCATGTATGCTTCCTCTGTAGTCATAAACAGTCTCTACATCTCTCGACATCTAGAGCATGCCAGATTATTTTGTTATTCTTCAAAAAATTTTAAAAGATATTTTACCAGTCGGCAAGAAATTCTTCCAGAAGAAACCGTTGAAACTTTATCAAATATTCTCTTAGAAATTTCACGCTGAATATGCGCTGAAAACACGTAAGGACGAGACTGGATATAATTTAAACGGGAGTAACGTTATAGAATTTCTAACATCTCAAGAAAATTATAAAAAGTTTTGATGTCAATCGGAGTAAAATTGACGGATTAATTATAGTTTTATGACCAGTTTCATAAATTTAAAGCATACTTTATGGGGCAAACATTTTTCTTACCAGGGCTCGGATTCTGTTGACATTTATAATTTTTAAGCATACTTTATGGAGGAACATTTTTGTTTAACTCACATAAATTTAAGATTTAAATCGATTTTTAATTTCAATATGAATTTTTTGGATGTTAGGAAAACGGTTTGAGGTTGAAATTCCCTCAACTTATTCGCAAAATGTTGGTAAGAAATAGTTTTGCCCCATAAAGTATGCTTTAAATTTATGAAAGTCAACAAAATCCGAGCCCTGGTCATATGTGAACTTTTCATTGAAAAAAAAAAAGCACAAATTGTGGCATTAGAGGGTTAAATAAAACGTGAAGTCATTTGGGAGACAAACTAATTAAGATGAGGTATGATTATTGTGGATACCATGAAGAGTGCCACAATTAGGCCTAACGTTGACCCGTTTTGATAACACGAGGGAAGACAAGACTACAAAAGCATCCACGACCGAGTTAGTAGTCGAGCCCAGAACCATTCGCATCGTATGTTGGCATTTCAACCAACTGCGCCACGGCGGACGTCGAGAGAAACTAATAAAGTAATCAGAAGAATCGGTTTTTTTTCGATTTCGGATAATCTAGTACTCAAAAATCGCGGTCACATCCAAAACAAATTTTTCCCGAAGCACCAGCGGGGAACTGCAATAACTCCGTTATCTCTTTATGTTTTTGTGCGAATTTTTTTTTAAATTTTTCTTCAAATTTTGGGTGATCAAAAATTAATTTTCAAAATATCTCTTTCAGAACAGCACAATTACAAAAGACAAAAATCATAAAAAATCCGCCACATAAGGCGGACGGAGGTGAAGTCTTTCACAATTTCTCCCTGTTACACAATAAAATCTCTTTGAAAATCAATTACAATTCAAAATTGTTCTTCAATATTCAAATTCACCTGTGCCCATTTTCCGTTGATGGAAATATTTAAAGCCTAACGTATCCAGCGTGAAGGAGTTCTCGATTATCCTCCACTAATTGAAGCCTCTGATTGATTGTCTCACAAAATTTTTGATTATCACAAAATAAAACAAAAAATCAATTCTTTGAATTGAAATTTCGAAAAAATTCTTGTTTATTTTTATATATTTTTTTAAAAATATTTTCTCTTATGTGGCACTTTTGAAAACTGTTAACACACGAAAGCCGACGCAATTCGATCGAATTTTATCCTGTATGGGCGGCAATGCGCGCGCGTTGTGAACATGGCCGAACGTGAATTGGTACAGAGACCACCAATTACGAAAGTGAAGCTTTAAGAGTCCTGTTGCATAGCAGTCAAATTGACAGTGTGGAATTCAGTTAGGCAAGCAGAACAGTCAAATACAACGCGTTCAAAAAGTAGAAGCAGGCAGCAGTCAATTTAATAAATAAAAAAAAAAATACATACAAGTATAAAAGGGAGAAATTAAAGAAAGAAAGAAAGAAAGGAGAGAAAAAAAATGAAGCTCAGAAAAGCCAAACTCACACCCTTCGGCAGCATAGCAGGGGGAGTGTTATCCGCCGCTTCACCATAATAACAGAGCACAATCGAGTGCTTGCGCCTAGAAAACCACTTCACAACGAATTCACCAATACAACTAGACCACGGCGAATGTACGGTGCAATAAAACACAAAAACACAAAAAAAAACAAGCAAAAAAAAAGCAAAAAAGAAGACAAAAAAAAGCAAAAGGCAAACGAATGAAAAAAGAAGAAAATCGTATCGTACATTTCAAAAAGCTATGGAACTCTTTGTTGTTGTTATTGTTGTTGTCTTTCAACCCCGAAGAGCTCCGACGAGGTCGCACTCACTCCCGTGTTCCCGTGGTCGTCGTGTGGGCTCTTCGCTCTGGCGCTTGGGTCTTTCATGCTATCCAACCGGAAAACGCCCTTTTGCCACTGATGCGATTACATCAAATAAAAAGCTAGTCATCCCGCTAACGTCTCAGTTTCCAGCTCTACGGTGAACGTCACACAACGCACACACACACATCCAGACGGGGGTCTCATATAGATATCCTTCGGAGTACTGATACAGCTCACTACAGCTCGTTGTGGCTTTCGACAATTCACCACAAATGTCAAGAATGACAAAAGCTACGTTGGCATGCTGACATCGGAGCCGTTGCATTAGTATTGGTTTTTCGGTGTCATCGTTTGCTCTTGCTCTCGATATGTCTATTACCTCGGCGATCCCACATACCTACATTCTGTCCTATTTACTTCGCATCCTTTTCGGGGTATATAAAAGCGGATGGATCTCTCATCGTTTATGTTTGTACAAGTCACTGACTCGGCACGATGGATTGTGTGTGCGCGTGTGTGTGTGTGTGTGTCTTTTGTAATTGTATCGTAATGGTGGAAGTTACTCACAGACACATCGGTGCCATTGGATACCCTATATAATTGGGTGTTAAAATGGCGTTCCATGGATAAACGTTCCTGGGGAAAGGAGATTGAAATTTGAGAGCTTCTTTTTGCCACATTGCCGGTTTGCAGGATTATGAGTTTTAAAGTCACTTACAGTGGCAGTAGAGTTAATTGTGAAACTTGGAGATGCTTTACACGAAAAGGGAAACGGACAGATAAGTACCTATATATCTTGTGACAAAAGAAAAAGCGACAGAGAAGGGATAATTTAAGATTTTCATTCATGTTTCTGCGTGATTCAGTGATCAAGAGGGCTCGGATGTACATGCATATATAAATTTAAAGCATACTTTATGGAGTAAAAACTTTGTTCAACTCACATAAATTTAAGATTCAAATAGATTTTTAACTTCAATAAGAATTTTTATGAAGTTAGAAAAGCCGTTTGAAGTTCAACTTCACTAGAATTATTCGGAAAATGTTGGTAAGAAAAGTTTTTCCCCCATAAAGTATGCTTTAAATTTATTAATGCACATATATCCGAGCCCTCAATGATCAATGATAAAAGGACTCTGGATTTTGAGGTCTAAAAAAAAAAGAATACCCGTACGGGAAATAGAAAAATGGGACTCATGACACGCTTTGAAGGCCCATCAAGTCACAAAACAATGAATTCAGATGTACCAGGAACAAGTCCAGAGGTCTGTTCAAAAAGAAAAGGTAAATAGTTCCGTTGAAAGCAGTCCAGCATGACCAATAGAGTTGTAAAATATCGTAACTATTCGGTAAAAAGTAACGAATACTAGTAGTCAGTAATCAATAACGTCTCGTTACTGATGGGGGTATCTCGTTACTAGTACTTTTTTTGCTAACATGCTACTATTTGACTACTAACTACTGAATGAAGAGTCAAAGAGCATGAGGGAGTTTTGATTACTTTATCAACCTTGAATTATTCAGTTACTGAATGAACAATATTTAGAAAAATAGAACGAGTAATTTGTAACGAGTACTTTGTAACGAGTACTTTGTAACGAGTACTTTGTAACGAGTACTTTGTAACGAGTACTTTGTAACGAGTACTTTGTAACGAGTACTTTGTAACGAGTACTTTGTAGCGAGTACTTTGTAACGAGTAATTAGTAACGATTACTTCAGCAAAAATAACCAATACACCCGAGTGGTGTAAATTTTTGCATTTTTACAGCTCTAATGACCAACTAAAAGCGGACTCCTAAGTGAGAAGATGTGGGAAATGCTATCGAGAAAAATTGGTCTAGCCTAGGGTGGAATAGAAGGCCCTGAAAAGACCCAGAAGAAGTAAAAATTGATTAACTGAAATCCTCTAAAGATTCTGATACCGATTTACCCCCCAAAAACTTGCAAAAATATCCGCCACTGCTTACGAGAACCTCCAGAAGTGTATATGGAGCTAACTTCACATACTTACACTCAAACAAAAAAAAAAAACCAGAGAAAAAGAAAAAAATCATTTCAGGCACACATTTTAACAAATGCGAGTACACAATCGAGTATATGCACCACCCAAAGAAGGCTCCGATGGCAAGTTGGTTTCGTTGATAGGGGTTGATTTACTGACTCTCTCGCAGTCTTCTAAATGGAAGTGACTTTTGTGACATTGTGTATTGGTTACACATCCACGGACACACACACACACACACACAGGTCCTTATGCTGTTAAGGCTTCGCCAACGTGGTTGGCTTCTTGCATCCGTACAAATGCATTTATGCGAACGTAAGATACTTAGGGGTGGAGTCAACGTTAGATTATCCTGCTCTTACTGCTGTCATACAAGCTATGACATGTCCAGCCGATGAAGAATGCCTCACATACATGGTCTGCACCAGAAGGTTATTTAATTTAATTTAATTAAATTAAAATATTTAGTTTAAATTTCGAAGAAAAAAAAATAATTGAATATTATTTACAAACCTCTGTCCATCTATCCATCCGAAAAAATATGTCCCGTTTAACATTCATTTCATCTCGAACTCCATGCATATTCTCCATCGAATCACTTTTGATGTGGAATTCGTTCAACTGACTACGTAGCTCCGTTTTATATGTACTCGAACCATGACGACGTAATGCAATCCTGCGGTTATATTAACCAGTCACAGTAGAAAGTCATACATAGTCAGAGCACTTCCATACCCCAACTCCGACCAAGCTAGCAAGGAAGCTAAATGTCAGGCCAACAATTCCGGCCCTCACACAAACACACACATGCACATACGTACAAACACACAGCGTATATGAGGTGAAGTGTATTTGGCGGCATCAAAAAGTCGCTTTTTTATTGGAAAATTTAATACGACTGCAGTGCACATCCCTTCAGCAGCAAAAGGGAGAAAAGCTACCCACACAAATGAACACATTTTTCGATTGCGATTGTGTTTGTGCGATGAGCTCCGCCCCAAATTTTCAAAATACACCATTTTTCGACGAGCTCTCCGAGAGCATGCGCCTAATTTTGGTCGAAAATATACTTGAATTGAAATTATCAGCTGATTTTATATATGAACATATGATATTAACCATGTGACTCTTAATGGAGAACGAGAGTTGGGTTGCACTCTTGGAGAGTTTTATATTTATATATTTTTAATTGAAAATTATATATAATTAAATTAATAAGGGAAGAGAAAATCGTTTAATTCAGCACCCAAAAGTATGCATATAAATATTTAGACTACTTCTATTCGGACCGGAAGATACATGGATCGGTCAGATGAAAAAATATTAGCAAAGTATGGATCTCATCATGCGATGGCATGATCCAGGATAGGAATACCTGCTGAATATAATAAGAAGAAAAACCGAAAAAAGTTAAATTTAGCACCCAAAAGTATGCATATTAATATTTGGATCACTTCCATTCATTATTTTAGTTGCGCCGATTTAAACAAATCTTAAGCATGGATTTCCATTTGCGGACCATCTTAAGCCTTAATTAAGCTCCGTCACTAAATGGTTAAAATTATATAAATCCATTTTAAATTATTCCAATGCATACTCTTAGGTGGTAAGTTTAAATAAGTTGAATAAATGAAATTTTTTTCTATTTCAATTTTACGCTGAAACTAAGAATTCCGCTCTCTCTCTCTCTCTCTCTCTCTCTCTCTCTCTCTCTCTCTTCTCTCTCTCTCTCTCTCTCTCTCTCTCTCTCTCTCTCTCTCTCTCTCTCTCTCTCTCTCTCTCTCTCTCTCTCTCTCTCCTCTCTCTCTCTCTCTCTCTCTCTCTCTCTCTCTCTCTCTCTCTCTCTCTCTCTCTCTCTCCTCTCTCTCTCTCTCTCTCTCTCTCTCTCTCTAATTAAACATTTCAATGGAATTTGGGTCTAACGAATAATGTTTTTATCTCTCCCAGCCATAACTGCTCTCATTCATGAATATAGTAATGGGTTTTAGATTGACTTAATTTACAATTTATTTAGCACGACAAAACAAAAAATCTATTAAAATATCATTAGCTTTGAAGAGCGCTCGCTTACCATCATTATTTCATTCAATTTTTTTTGACGGGCCAAGCAGTTTTTGTTGAACGCTTCTGTGCGACGATTTGGAGTAATTTTTTTTCACTATGAAAGGTTTTTTCGGAGCGTTTATAGTTCTAAATCTGATACTCTCACAGAAAGTAAAAAAAAAATTAAAATAAAAATAAAAATACTTAAGAGTCCAACTATTTTCTGGAATTAAAATGTCAAAATCTTTTCTTTAAGTGTTCTGGGATCCTACTTAAAATTACCCGTGTTCGATGTGAGAATTTTACGGACAAATTTAACATTACGGAATGCAAAATCAAGGCGATCTCACGATATGTAACTGAGACGACTATACGAGTTCGAAATTTAAATGGACCCGTAACAAATACCACGGTTTCATTTGATATTTTCTATGCGGAAAGAATTCAATAAACAAATCCTTTTTTTTTTTTTTTTTAGGTACTTTTGAAGTTTATGAAAAAATCAACCGATTACAGGCTTTTTTATGGCATGTACAAATTTGATGGATGCAAATTTATGGCCCATAGAAATTCGTTTCCTTTAATAAAATATTTATACTCTATAGTCGAGGATTGTTCAAATCTCAATCATACATGCCCTTATTCTGAGGTATGAATTATGACTGCAAGAATAATAGTTTTAAGGCTTCAATTTTTATTTATATAACACTTTCGGACATTCATACATGTAAACATAGTTACATACATACATACATGCACATGCATACATACATAAGAACATACATACATACATACATACATACATACATACATACATACGGACATACATAGATACATACATACATACATACATACATCCAAACAAACATACATACATACATACATACATAAATACATACATACATACGTACATACATAAATACATACAAACATACATAAATACATCCAAACATACATAAATCCATACAAACATACATGCATAAATACATACATACATCCATACATCTATACATCCATACATAATTTCCCATAACATTCCTATGAAATTGTTTGTGTATTTCAGAAGGGGTTTTAACCCCCATAACCCCCAAAAAGCACCCCTTTCACGACCACTTGGCTAAGAAACCTAAATTCATTGGATACATTCATGGACTCGAATATTCAATTCTCTAAAATTTTTGCTTAAAATGTTTAAAATTTTCTCGCTTCCAGAAAGAATTGTATCTGGACCGATTTCGTATAGATCTGCAGAAGGTTACATGGGTACCAATTACAGTCGGAGACTATGCTTTCTTCATAACTTGGTTCCTTAATCACGAAATGAGCATGGATATAAATTTGTATTTTTCTTACCTTCGTGAATAAAAAATAATATAAAAATATGTTACTAATTCCTTAAAATTGTTTTTTCAAAATCAATAAATCATTTTAAAAAATTAAATTCCAAAAATTGCCTTCGTTCATTCGAGATTTACGACGAGAAAGCGTACATACATACATATATCAAATCAAATAATTGAAATCCAAAAATTAAATACAAAAAAAAAATCATTTTTCACATTAAAAGCGTTTAGCATTTTCCGAATATTAATTACTCGATTTGATTTTCACTCTCGGCATCCATTTTTTTGCCATCAAATTTTTGCATGGACACGTACATTGCTCAGTTGCGTGGAATTTTTTTTAGGTCGTAAAAATGCGAAAAAGACAGCAGCGAAATTTTCCACTTTTGAATGTCATTCAAGGGACTCTCCCTCCACAAGTCAGTTACGAGAATTTGCATTTCGCTTTCCACATTTTCATACATTTTTTCTTTTTATTTCTTTCAGTTTTTTCACTCCGGCACATTCGCTCTGTTATTCTAGGGATTTAAAAGCACTTTTATTCAATGGAAATAAGAATTACGCTATTTACTTTCATTTCCCAAAAAAAAAAAACAAAGTTTATTTTTCGTGGAGCAAAACATTCGTCTGTACCCCAATGGAAGGGGCGTTTTAATTGAGGGAGTCGACAATAAAATAATGGCTTGCATTTAAATATGAATGTTTTCACTATTAAATTTCATTCTTTTAATTGACCATTTGCCTAAACAAATAGAAAGGAGAAACTCGTAAAAAAAAAAGGGGTTTAATAACACTTGTGCCCTTTTGCAAAGAGGAGTTCGATTGTCTTAAAGGAGGTACAACTTGTGCTCAGAGGGCGAACAGTCGATATTAACAATATTTCGTATTTGAAAATCGAAAAATCTTTGAATAGGAGGAGAATATCTAGGAGAAATGCACTAGAAAGTAAATCTATGAAGAGTTTTCATTTGCTTCTTCTAGTACCGAACAGAGGCCTACATTTTAAGGGACTCAAACCCCCTCCGAAATGAAGCGAATCACAAAGGAACACGCCTCAGACTGGAGCCTAATTTGCGCCCTTTCTGTTATTGATGAATTGACGGTCAGATTTTTTCACCCCTAAAACTTTGCTGACCTAGGAAGCGGTCTGAGTTGCCTATAAGGTATATCCGCCACTGTTAAAACATCTTCTTGAGTAGTGTTCTGCATAAGAGCCTATCCAAAACATTCCTCGTAATAATTTTCTGCGTTCGCATCGGATATTTAGCTCCTAAAAACTACCACTTAATAGCTTCAGAGGTCTCCTCTTCGAATAGTGAAATACGGAACCGATTATTTTCCAGTTGCCTAATTCATTCTTAATGAATATTCTCGGGGAGTTTTTTTGCTTGGTGAAAAAAGAAGTGTTCCTATCCTCAATGAAAGGGAGAATGCGATGATAAATATTTGCTTAAAAATAGTTTGATCCCTTTATATTCACTTCCCAATGTGAAGGTTTTTGTTTCGTATCCACTTCGAAAAAGTTCCCGGAAGTATTAAGAATCGCCCTGAGTAGTTCCAGAACGACTTCTGACTTGTGGAGTAATTGGAGAGTAGTTTGGGACAGCTGCAGAGTGAATAGAAATGTAACATAGGCCATTGTCATGATAGTGGCCATATCCAGAGTGATGCAAGTATTTATTAGAACTCCAATGTAGAGCCTATGTATCTACATGGTTCTAATTCCACTTGCTGAGCTGCAATCATACGTCTACTGCGATTGAAAATTTTCGGTCCACTCTTCATCGAAAACTTGAAATTAAAAAAAACTTTCAATCACTTTTTCGAATTGCCATGACTTTTGAAGTTTACCTTATGCATCGAAAAGCAGCAAAAGGTATTATTTCGGTTCTATTCAGCTCGGAAAAACATCTAAATTTCAAGTTTAAATTTTCAAACAATTCTAAATTCCTGCAAAATTCCAAAAAAATTTTAAGTGAGTATCCTATATTCATTGTATCCAGTGTGTCCTGTGGAATAATGAATGTCCTTCGTAGTCTTTTGTAGTAATATAAATTAAAAAAAAGTCCAAGAAACAATGTGCGATCCATGCTGCTCACCTTGTGGACCATGTGGACCATGCAGTCCATGCGATCCTTGCTGTTCTCCATTTGAGGTGAGTAAACAAAATTATAAATCCAATTTAGTTCCTTTACCTAGAAATATTGCTGAAAATGTGTCTTCCTGCTGAAATAGTGCTCCCCCAAATGCTATACAGGAGCACAGTTAGATGCTATTCCCCAGTGCGCTCCTCGTATACCACCACCATGCCCAAAGAGCATTACTGTTCAACAGCCTCCGCGATTGATTTGCAAGAAGCGTGTAGTCTTCACGGAGAAGGTCGTCCCTGAACCGATGGTGGTCAACCGATGCCGTCAGATAACGATCCCAAAAGTGGTCGATACTACTCGCGTTATACGGGTTCCCAAGCTAACCTGGGTCTCCCAGATGGTCCGCGAGCCAAGGGTCATTTATTACCCATCGATGATTCCAGACCCGTACGTTGTGTGCTATCCGAAAAGGGTTTGCGAACCAAGGGAGGTTTGCCAAAGTATCCTATGCCAGCCGAAGCCACAAACCATTGATATTCCGCCACCACGTGAATATTGCTGTTATCCCAATGGTCCGATCAACTACAAACCTAGTGCAGCGTGTCCACCCTGCCCAATTGGCCCATGTGCGCCATGTGGACCTTGCGGAGCACTTCCCTGCTTTGGAACTAACCAATACCCCTTGTGCGAACCTTGTCGCGGTCCTTGTGGGCCAGCTTGTGGACCCTATGGCCCTTGCGCTCCTTGTGGTCCTTGCGGACCGTGCAGACCGTCCGGTGGACCTGGTTGCGGCCCTTGCGGCCCTTGTGGTCCTTGTGGTCCCATTCCCAATTGTGGCCCATGTGGCTTGACCATGCCATCAGGACCTTTTGTACCGCCCCCATGTGGTCCTTGCGGCGGGTGTTGCTAGAACACCAATGATCCAGTTTGACTCGCTCATTGTTGTGTTAATAAATGTAATTTTGTCTGAAGAAATTGCCGCTGGAAAGTCACATTCAAGGTGAGTTTCCAATATGGAATCTTCCTTGATTGGCGCATGACACATCAAGGTCGAAGCCGTGTTGAGACTCTACCTTGAATGTGAGCTGCGCCAGTCAACGGACGGGAAGTTCCTCAATCTCGATACTAATATCAATTTCTTAAATCCTTTACAGCCTAGGGGATGCCGCAGCCGAGAATTGCGGTGCGGAATCATGTATACGACTTGCGAGTGTATCAAACGAAATGGTCTCCAGGATAAATGTCCACGATCCGTGTGCCAAGGCCGACCAGCTTGTATGAATTTCCCAGTCCCCAGTTGTTGCGCCGCCGTGTTTCCGTTGCGTTATGCCAACATGACGATGGGTGTTACAACCAGACGTATACGATGCGGGCTCAATCCCCCTCCTCCATGCGGATCTTGTGGACCATGTGGTCCATGCGGTTCCTGTGGTCCTTGCGGCGGTTGCGGATCTAGATCTTGCGGTGGATGCTGCGACACAACGACCCCTTGCTGTGGTCCTCATAACCCACCGTGTGGAGCCCCTTGCCCAGTACCATGTTCGCCATCACCAGCAACTTGCGCTCCGCCTATGCCAGAGTCAGGCATACCAGACCCACGTGTGTGGAATGCCTGTAACACGCCCGTTTCGTATCCATGTAAGGCTCCGATACGTCTACTTGCCTCTGCGATGCCTTCACATGCACTTCTTCTACTCCTCCTTTACTTTAGGTGGATTCTAGAGCAGGATTGTGACGTTCAAAGTGTGTTCCAAGCTTCCCAAACTAGAAATGGACTTGTGAAATAGTAAAACGGACTCTATATGTAAATCAGCACTCACATTTGGGGCAGATCCGGCGTCTCGCCGAAAGGATTCGCTCCACAACTATATGTGTGGACAGGGGAGTCGGCTTTAACTTTGTAATTATTTTTGGAATAAAAGTACGGACAAATAACTTTTGGTGTTTTACAATAAACCGGTCAATTTGGGCTTGGAATGTAATAGGTTTGAGGATTTACTGCTCAGAGCTAAGCTATTAGGGGTGTTGCATGAGGGTTCTTTATATGAGAAGCTGAATTATAGCCGTTCCTTTGTGAATTATTGTGCTCCAAGCACTGAGAAATAGGTGTTTCGGTCGTTTCCAGATTTAGAACCTTATGTGGAAAGGACTAGGACCTTC
Organism: Chlorops oryzae; assembly: GCA_020466095.1. Lineage (NCBI taxonomy): Eukaryota > Metazoa > Arthropoda > Insecta > Diptera > Chloropidae > Chlorops > Chlorops oryzae. The sequence continues at coordinate 111,850,419 of CM035807.1, forward strand.
TGAGGAATTTTGGAACTTCTCTCTTGAATTCACTTAACACGTGTGGAAAACAAAGAGAATTCGGCGAGAATATTGGGGTTACTAAAACTAACGCCCCCATGTCAATAAGCTGATGGCAAGAACCATCACCTTCTGTCAATAGTCGCAACTATCGGTATCTCTCCAGCTCTGTTGCGAAGCGTTTTTCATTCTGATCTTATTATTAAACAACTTTTATTTATATATCGTCTTCTAATTGATACATTCTTTAAACGTTAAAACACCTGCACTAATATTAAGTTAACTTCACGTGTCGAGCCATAAAAATGTTGGTGTCTCCAGTGAACTATTTTGTGGTAGGTATAAATAAGAAGCAGTTCCATTGGTGCTCACAGTTCAAATCAAGTTTGAAGCTTCAAGTTATAACCTCAAATATGAAATTCGTTGCTGTCTTCGTCGTTGTCCTTTTTGCTTTGTTGGGTTTCTGCACGAGCCCAGCTGCAGCCCAGGCAAGTCTCTGTCGAGGAAGAAAGGACATTGGCTGTGCTGATTATTGCAGAGACACCCATGGGGATTTCGGCTTTGGCGGTAAACCCTACTGCGGTGTTCAAGGACATTGCGTTTGTACGAACTGAAATTTTGTGTGTTTGGCACCACTGTGAATTATTATTAACTTATTGAATTATAAGCAATGAATTTGTATAACACAGACCCATAAAAGAATAAAAAAGTCCTGTTACGGAAAGGTTACGTAAAAAAAAATAAGTCACAAAATTAGCCTTATTTTTGGTAGTTAGAGGGTTTATATGTCCGACAAAAAAATTTAACTTTGACTTTAACTTAAACTCCAAAAAAAAATTACGTTTTTGCGTAATGAACAAACACAATTGCCAGCTTTGGCACTGTTGCAAGATATTCAGCCTTATTCTAAATGTCATTTCGCGTGAAAAAATTCGCTAGTTTCAATTTCCCCTATTCTGAACGGTTACTCGTGCGAAACAACTCGCCGAATTGAACATTTCGCCTTATTCTGAATTAGATTTTTCCGACAAATTGGTTGTTATTTCACGTGAAATTTTTCGCCCATTTTATCTTGGCGAACGGTAGCGAAAACATGTAAGTTCAAGAACGCGAAATTTTTTTTATCTTTTATTCATCATAAAATGCATTTTTTTTAAAAGGAGTAAAACAGTGAACAAAGTGCAATTGGAAATTCTTTTGCAAAATATGCAAGAAAATCCAGGAATCGCACGCAACTTTGTCAAAGAAGATAAAGGGAAAGTGGCCGATTTTTGGAAGCAGCTCGAAAGGCACCTAAATAGTGCTGGTCCGCCCATTAAGAGCGTTGCAGAGTGGAAAAAAGTAAGAAAACAATGCGTATAAATCTTTGGTTATTTTTGTTTAAATTTCAATTTAAAATAAAATAGGTTTGGATGGATCAGAAGCGGTATGTTCGCAAAAAAGCAAGTATTAATTTGCAAAATCAAAGAGCAACTGGTGGTGGGCCCAATAAAGAAATAAAGCTTTCACCGATTGAAGAGAGCATCCTGGAGCTTATTGGCTCTAAGGAGTCAATTGAAGGAATTGAAATGTCCAGATCGTTTGGAATTGCTCAGCTGAGTTCACAAAAAGAAAACGAAATGCCTACTCAAGAAGCAGATAAGGAAACAGATGCTATGCTTGCAGACTCGCTAGACTTACCGTCTTCCTCAAAGTGGCAAAACAAGCGTAGGTACGAACCACCTCAAAACAATAGTAGTTCAGATCCTTTTCCCCGAAACAAAGCCCAAAAAATTTCAACAAATGAGCTAGTAGAGAAGGAGCTTGAATTACAAAAAACTTTATGCGAGAGTATTGGGGAAGCAGTCGAACTTTTTAAGAACAACAATGCTGATATGCAAGAAATGTTAAGAAAATTTACCGTGCCTTGGACCGCCTTGCTGATAAGCAAAATCTTCTCTTGGAGGAGAATAAACGCCACAATGCTGAAATGGAGAAGCTTAGAAAGGCTGAAGTGGAGAGTAAGGTAGAACGAAATCGTTTGATGATCGAGCTACATGAAATTCAGCTAAAACAAGCGAAAACTGAAAATAAGTGATATAAATGAAATATTTTTTTTTTTTAGGTTTAATGAAAGAACTGAGTACCTTTTTATGTACCTTTTTTATTTTCTTATATACCTTTGAATTAGGTTTTTATTTATTTATTAGATCATACGGAACTCCATATGTGAATTGGTAAACGGAAAAGAATAAACAAGAAGTGAACATTTTAAAAGTCATTTGATTTTTTAATCCATATTCTCCCAAAATTAAAGCATTAAGTGTTCTTAAAAACTATTAGTGATTTCACTCCGAATTCGCTGCCCTACCTGGGAGTACCGAGATGTTTCAGATGTTTGCGGACCGTCATTTGCAACACTGATTTCCGAGTCATCTACGTGTTGAATGATATCGCTTTCGTCGACGTTTTCCACAAATTTGTGGTAAATACAAATATTGTGCAGAGCTGCGCACACATTGATAATTTTTGTGGCTTTCAATGGTGAGTAGTGTAACTCGGCGAGCCCCAAGAACGCATCGCCATCTATTTTTTAGAACACCATTTGTCCTTTCTATTATATTTCGGCATTTTGTATGGGCTTCATTGAATTTTTCCTCGTTCGATGCATTTGCAGTTGTTCGGTGAGGAGTCAAGAGCCATGGCTCCAGTGGATATCCAGCGTCACCTGAAAGGGTATAATAGAATTATTCGCGAATGTTGATAGGATCTAAAATTACCCAATAACCAAAAATTGCTGCCATTCTGCTCATAATCTCGCTGTAAAGTCGCTCTTAGGGCACTTAATCGCCAAATAAACGAATCATGGGAAGCACCAGGATGCATTGCATCAATAAAACGTATTCTCATTTCATTATCGCAAACCTAAAATTTTTAATTATGTTATGCGTTAGGTATGAATAGAACTGATAAATACCAACCAGTAGGACATTTAGGCTGTAGTATCCTTTTCTGTTGTAAAATAAATGCCTGTTTGTTGACGGTGCTACAATTTTTACGTGGGTTCCATCTATGCAGCCCATAACACCAGGTATATTAAATTTTTCATAAAATTTGGATGCCACACTCCGTTTCTCATTAACTGTCAACCAATTAATCCATTGTGGACACAATTTCGCCTCAAATATGTCCACAACTTCGGCAAGAGCACGACTAAAGGCTGGTTGAGACAGAGCCACCTCATAATCGTTCGCAACACCTTTTTGGTAGCCTCCTTCTGCAAAAAACCGCAAGCAAGCACACAATTTGACCACTGGTTGAACTGCGGATGATTTTCTTCCCGTTGGCAAATCTCCAGTTAAAATATTCAATAAATATTTGAATATTTCCTTATTCACCCTGTAGTATTGATGAAATCTGAAAGTTCGGTATTTTTCAAATAATTAATACTTAACATTTTGGTAAATTTCAAATTCTTTTTACTCACAGCGAATCTGGCATTTCCAAAGGATTACTCTGGTCCCTTAATCTTCGCCGAACGATTCTTTGAGAATTTGAAATTACATTTCCTTCATTTTCCTCTTGCATTTGCAACAGTAAACGCAGCGATGTTCGAAACATTTTCCACTTTTTAAAAATTTAATTTTTCAACAAAAATTTTAATTATGAACGTTCAAATTCAGAAGTATATAAATACGTGAGAAGAAAAGAGACGGCTGTTTGTAAATGTTTCTGAAAAATCAGTGCCTCCCTTTCTTTCTAATGCATTCAAAGCGGCGTCTTCTCCTTCGAAAACAGCGAGAATTCGCCAAATTGAAAACAACGAACTTTCTCCTCCAAATAAAACTCGTTTTTGTAATTCACGCGAAATTCGGAATAGCGAAACATTTTTCACGCGAGTTTAGTTTCACTAGTGAAAAATTTTTTCGCGTGGAATTTAGAATAAGGCTGATTGTCATAAACTTAACCAAGATTAGCAGGAATATAGTAGTTGTGTCCACTTTTTTGGCAGGTGGATATAATCCGGTTTAATATAGTAAACTTTTTGGCTTAAATAAATCGAAATTTACACCAAATTAAATATAATATTTTAAGCCTATTCCAAGGTGACAGCAGTTCTACAATAAGTACAACCCGACAAAAACAACGGGGAGGGTTTTGTTGTGGCGAGTACGACCAAATGTCAAATATGTTTTTGTGAGTACAGAAATGTCAGTCAATATCAACTAATTTATACAAAAACATATTTGTAAACAAACAACATATCTGACATTTAAATAGACCTTGTATAGATATATCAAAAATCTTAGAAATCTGTCAAAGAGAAATGTGTCAACAAAAAAAAATAGCACATAAAAATAAATAATTTTTAAAATATTTATCTGCTGCTATGGCTGTTTTAGACACTTTCCGTTATTCAGTGATCGGAATATTAATCTGTCTTATAATTGTCGTGGCAATACTGAGAGCATCAATACGGAAAGAAGAGGTGGACCGTCACTACGTTTTCGATTAGTTTGAATGGATGAGAAGTTATTTCCTCAAAGATAATAAAGTATCTTCAAAATGCATTAAATAATAATTTTATTCACTTTTCGAGGGATGGTTTTGGTTTTAGCTCTTTCGTGGGTTCTATGGGAGAGGGGTCATCGAGTGATCGAATCAATTTGAAGCTGCTTTGACAATTATTCAAACGGATTTAATCGGAGCCATTGTTCCCAAATGGGTTCAATTCCACACCGCTAAACTGCTTGTTTTCTAATTCAGATGCATATAGGCATACTTCAGTGTCGACGTATGTTGTTTTGTCCTCCGTCGTATAAAAAACGAGTTAACCCTTTAACGCTTACGATACCATATATGCTTTCTGACAAAAAAACAAAAAACAAAAGCAAAAACAGGTATTTGATGATGGAAAACGGTATATAATTATTTTTGAAGCCTTAAATTATTTATTATGCAATAAAGGGTTAACACCATTTACCACGACGAAAATATTTCCGGTTATTTATCATAAATTTTAAAGTTAAAAATATAGCTTTAGCCAGTGAAAGGAGCTTAAGAAACTCGGCAATCGTTCCTCTGGAAAGTAAGTTCATATTCGAGCTTAAAAAATGTCTACGAATATTATTGACATTGGTCTGTATAACATTTCTTGTCCTGTCAAGTTCATTAGTTTACAGAAACATAAAATTTATTTGATTACTTCAACTTAATTAGAAGATTTTTGATATTCTTCTTTGCGCACTTCTTTCTATAGGAAACAACAAAAATGGACGCTGTTGTAATATACCGAAGAGTGGTCTTGACGTGTCTGGTTTTAGCGATATTTTTAGTCTTTGTAATGCGAATGTCAATTGTTTATACAAAGGAAATACCTGAAAATCGTAGAATGGAGTAAGCGTGTTAACATGTTTATAAACTCAAACGATTGTTGCGAATGTAATGTTTATTTATTGAAATAAATTTATGTGTATGAAAACCTCTTGTTGATGTGGAAAGTGATTTTTCATTTGTCTATAGGATCTTTTTATAACAAATGCGAAACAATTTTCATCCGGCCTGCTTGCCAAATCATTTGAGAATTTCCAAACAAAGTTTCTATGGCAGTTTTTAAAATGCGCATCTGCATCCGCGGATGTCAAAAAACCCACATCCGTGACATCCCTGCTTTGGACCAAGCGTTAAAAGAACCTAAACAAAATTATCTCCGCTTATCTCTCCTCGCCGACAATTGACAAACTCATTACCGTGATGTGTTGACTTAAAGAGCTCGCATTCATATTAGGTATTAAATAAATATTTCTTTTATATCGTTTAATATTTAATCAAGTAAGAGTGTTATAGTCAGACGAGCCTGACGATAAAATACCCGACACAGACACACATGTTAAAATAATTTTTGAACCAAGCCCAAAAACAGTACCACTAATTAAAAATAATCAAGAGGTTTTTAAGGCCACAAGGGGCCCCATATACGGACTTTTGTTAAAATTCTTTATGAAACCCGCCCCTTTTCCAATTTTTTTGCAATTCTAATCGGATTTTGGGGCATTTTTGAGATTTTTGTGACAGACCCTAGTACTGGAGGTACCCTTAATAAAGGACCGACCAAGAAAATTTTTCTTTGAAGATGTTTATGGCTACAAAGGAAGCATAAGTGCCAAATTTCGTTCTAGTCCCATTTGAATTGCGGGTGTTGGGGACAATTTTCGAAAAACGCCCTTCTACCACGCCCACTTTTAAAATTTTTGGAAATCGTATTACTTGCCTTAAAACATGTTCAAATATCGAATTTCTTAAAAATATAATGAAAACTTTCGATTTTAGAGCAGTTTTTGTGATTTTCGTTACAGACCCTAGTACTGGTGGTACCCCTAAAAATGGTCCGATCGGGTCCATTCTCGAACTTGTTCTTACTCATTTCCCCGTGAGCACGAATACTAAATTTTGTCAAGATAGCTCAACTCCTTCGATAAGAAAACTGTATACAGACAGACGGACAGACGGACATGGCTAAATCGAATCTCCTGGTGACGCTGATCATTTCTATATACATTGTATGGTCTATCTCGACTGGTTCTGGGCGTTGCACACAACCACATAAACGCAATATACCCTCGACACAGAGTGTGTCGGGTATAAAAAAAAAACTTTTATTTATGTATATATTTTAATTTTCTAATTGACACATTCTTTAAATGTTAAAACACCTGCACTAATATTAGGTTAACTTCATGTGTCGAGCCATAAACAAATTTTGGTGTCTCTTCAGTGAAAAACAATCTTGCGGTATATATAAATAAGAAGCAGTTCCATTGGTGCTCACAGTTCAAATCAAGTTTGAAGCATCAAGTTATAACCTGAAATATGAAATTCGTTGCTGTCTTCGTCGTTGTCCTTCTTGCTTTGTTGGGTTTCTGCACGAGCCCAGCTGCAGCCCAGGGAAATCTCTGCCGAGGAACGCAGGACATTGCTTGTGCTAAATATTGCCGAAGCAAGGATATGGGACTTGGCGTTAAATCCTTCTGCGATGTTCGAGGAAATTGTAATTGTTCGGTCGGAAGCACCTTGGCCGATAGAGAATAAGCGCCTGTGTGTTTGTAGTGTTCTTCCTTTATTACATAATAAAGTTTTGAAGTTGTTCCGACTTTAATTTGTATGAAAACTAAATACACTTTAAATTAGATTGCGAGCGCAAGCTCAGAAATATGTAAACAAAAGAATAAACGAAAATGAAGCAATGTCAAAGATTTATAAGAAGAACACTTTAACTAGTCGGACGCGTCGTGGTCCGCTCTATTCTCCTCTTCTTCGTTTTTTTCCTAGTCCCTGTAGAATGGCGCCCTCAGTTATTGGTTTTAGTTTGATCTGTCACCGTAGAATGACAATCTGTTATCGCAGGGATAAGTCTCCCCGCCCCCCGTAAGCGGAATATGGGTGCTTACCACTCTCATTGCCAATATCCAGAGGTGCCAATTTCGTTGCTGGTCTTTCCAGAGTCCCGTATTGTGTGCGTACTTGAGCTCTGCGTATCTGACCGTCCTTCGTCGTGAATACTTCTTCGATGATGCCTTTTGACCAGCAGTTACGTGCAAGGTTCTCCTCGACTATGACTATGATGACTAGGTCCCCCATTTTGAGTGTCCGTTGCTTTTGATGCCACTTTCTTTCCTCTTCTGGCAATTAGAGGAGCGTACTCTTTGATCCAATTTAGCATAAATTTGTTTGCGAATTCGTTTGAGTTCTGCCATGATTCTCTTAGACCTCGTAGCCGGCCGGCGATACAAAAGGGCTTGTTTTCGCTTGAAGATCCGAAGAGGAAGTGGTTTGGTGTCAACGCTTCAGTGTCATTAGCGTCTACTGGAACAAATGTTAGCGGACTGGAGTTGATCGTGAATTCTACTTCGCATAGTGTTTGTCGGAGGCTCTAGTCTGTGAACTTCTTAGATGGGCTTATGACCTTAAGGATTGCTTTGATTATGCGAATGTGCCTCTCCCATGCCCCTCCCATATGCAGAGCTGCCGGTGGGTTGAGTATCCATTCAATTTGGTTCAGATTTTGAGCTATATCTGGGTAGTCTAGGTCGAGGTAGTGCTCGCATAGCACTCGTTCCGTTCCTTTAAAGTTCGTGCCATTATCTTTATAGATTTGTTTGGGTGTACCCCGGCGCACTATGAATTTGCTGATACATACGACGCAGGAGGTAGTGTCCAGAAAATTTGCTATCGCAACCTGAGAACGGTTTGTGAATCGGTCGATCAGAAGCTGGGGATGCTGGAGATGTTTAAAATCAGTTTCGAGAGTCTCGTCCCTACGACTGCAGCCTGTAGCTCAAGCCTCGATATGGTGATTGGCTTCAAGGGTGCAACCTTGGCTCTGGCGGCCACGTTATAATGACTTTCTTTTTGCCTCATCAGCGTGCTAAAAAACGCGGTATTTCAACTTTTGCTATTTCCTGTAGCGTCTTCTTCCATAGTTGCCATCCTTTTATCAGGTCATTATTTAGGGCAACATCCCAATCAAGCCCTGATCGCCATACACTTTGCAGCAGGGACTTTAATTGTGTTGTGTAACATAATATGAACCCCAACGGATCATATATTGACATAAGCACTTGCAGCACTTCTTGGTAGGCACTGCCTCAGGAGCCAGGACATCTCGTTTTAGTCGTGCGAGTCTAAAATTATACTTGAAGCGATCAGTATGTGGGTCCCAAAAACATACCCAAGCCCTTTCCGGTAGACGAAAGCTTGTGTTCCCCTACCAGTAGCGTCGCTTCATTCGTCCACGTAGTGTTACTCTTTGGTGGCTGCCACTGCTCTCGGGCTTTCGTGCTTGAACTGACCGGCATTCGTGTTTCTAATAAAATGTGCAATAAATGGCGCACAGTTGGTTCCAAACGTTAATGCTTCCATCACATATGTATCCGGGCTATGTAGTTCGTTTTCGTCACTGCAGCAGTTTCCTCGCGTCATTTTTCTGTATCAGATTTAACAATCTCGTTTTGCTTTTGTTTGCGCAATCGTGGATCCCTCTTAAGTGTTCTTTGTAGACACATAGGGCGTTGATGAGCGGTCTTGTAGATATTTGGTAGCCGTACGCTGGGTGGCGCCAAGGAAATCCGATTTCGAAATTCGCCTCTACTTTCTTACACGAGCGTCGAGCGTAGAATGTCGAGTGCTCTTTCGTCCTCTTCCGATATAATGCCTTTTAGCGCTGCCTCCAGCAAGAAGTATCCACATGTGGACGTTGAGGTTCTGTTTCGTACTTTGATTGCTTGTGCATCCTTGCACCGTCCATCCTTAACGTGTTTTTGTCGCAATAGGCTAATGGCAAGAACCTTCTATCACCTTCTATCGATAGTCGCAACTATCGATATCTCTCCAGCTCTATTGAGAAGTGTTTTTCATTCTGATTGTTCCATTTCTCATATATAAGTAGTTTAATATTTAAAAAAAAAAAACTTTTATTTATATATCTTATTTTTCTTATTTATACATACTTTAAACGTTAAAACACCTGCACTAATATTAAGTTAACTTCATGTGTCGAGCCATAAAAAAATTTTGTGTCTCTTCAGTGAAAAACAATCTTGCGGTGTACTTATATAAATAAGAAGCAGTTCCATTGGTACTCACAGTTCAAATCAAGTTTGAAGCTTCAAGTTATAACCTCAAATATGAAATTCGTTGCTGTCTTCGTCGTTGTCCTTTTTGCTTTGTTGGGTTTCTGCACGAGCCCAGCTGCGGCACAGGAAATTCTCTGCGATGGAACGAAGGACATTGGCTGTGTTAAATATTGCAAAGACACCTATTTGGGTTTCGGCTTTCGCCGTAAGCCCTACTGCAGTCTTAAAGGATATTGTGTTTGTGGGAACTGAAATTTTGCGTTTTTGGCACCACTGAATTATTATTAACTTATTGAATTATAAGCAATGAATTTGTATAACACAGACACATAAAAGAATGAATAAGTCCTGTTACAGAAAGGTTACGTTAAAAAAAATAAGTCACAAAATTAGCCTTATTTTTGGTAGTTAGAGGGTTAATATGTTCGACAAAAAAATTTAACTTTGACATTAACTTAAACTCCAAAAAAAAATTACGTTTTTGCGTAATATACAAAAACAATTGCAAACTTTGGCACTGTTGCAAGATATTGTCCTTAACTTAACCAAGATTAGCAGGAATATAGTAGTTATGTCCACTTTTTTGGCAGGCGGTTTAAATAAGAATTATTCCGGTTTAATGTAGTAAGATTTTTGGCTTAAATAAATCGAAATTTACACCAAATTAAATATTTAAAGCCTATTCTAAGGTGTATTTAATGAGGTGATAGCAGTTCTACAATAAGTACAACCCGACAATATCAACTAATTTATACAAAAACAAATTTGTAAACAAACAACATATCTGGCATTTAAATACACCTTGTATAGATATATCAAAAATCTTAAAAATCTGTCAAAGAGAAATCTGTCAACAAAAAAAATAGACACTTTCCGTTATTCAGTGATCGGAATATTAATCTGTCTTATAATTGTCGTGGCAATACTGAGAGCATCAATACGGAAAGAAGAGGTGGACCGTCACTACGTTTTCGATTAGTTTGAATGGATGAGAAAATATTTCCTCAAAGATAATAAAGTATCTTCAAAATGCATTAAATAATAATTTTGTTCACTTTTCGAGGGATGGTTTTGGTTTTAACTCTTTCGTGGGTTCTATGGAAGAGGAGTCACAGAGTGATCGAATCAATTTGAAGCTGCTTTGACAATTATTCAAACGGATTTAATCGGAGCCATTGTTCCCAAATGGGTTCAATTCCACACCGCTAAAGTGCTTGTTTTCTAATTCAGATGGATATAGGAATACTTTGCAGTGTCGACGTATGTTGTTTTGTCCTCCGTCGTACAAAAAAGGATTTAACCCTTTACCGAGTACGAACCCATATATGCTTCTTGACAAAAAAACAAAACAAAAACAGGTTATTTGATGATGGAAAACGGTATATCATTATTTTTGAGTCTTTAAACCATTTATTATGCAATAAAGGGTTAATAAAACCATTTGCCACGACCAAAATATTTCCGCTTATATATCATAAATCTAAAAGTTACAAATCTAGCTTTAGCCAGTGAAATGAGCTTAAGAAGATCGGCAATCGTTCCTCTGGAAAGTAAGATTCTATTCGAGCTTAAAAAATGTCTACGAATATTAACAACATTGGTCTGTATAACATTTCTTGTCCTGTCAAGTTCATTAGTTTACAGAAACATAAAATTTATTTGCTTACTTCAACTTTATTAGAAGATTTTTGATATTCTTTGCGCACTTCTTTCTTTAGGAAAAAATGGACGCTGTTGTAATATACCGAAGGGTGGTCTTGACGTGTCTGGTTTTAGCGATCTTTATAGTCTTTGTAATGCGAATGTCAATTGTTTATACAAAGGATAAACCTGAAGTTCGTAGAATCTAGTAAGCGTGTTAACATGTTTATAAACTCAAACGATTGGCGCGAATGTTATGTTTATTGATTGAAATAAATTTATGTGTATGAAAACCTCTTGTTGATATGGAAAGTGATTTTTCATTTGACTATGTCCGAAGTCAGACATACCGAAAACATGTTCCGGGAACATTTAGTTCGTAGGCAAGAGACGCAAGAGGCAAAGAAACTTTTCCTTGCCTCCTGCGTCTCTTGCCTACGAACTAAATGTTCCGGAACATGTTTTAGGCATGTCTGCCTTCGGACTATAGGATCTTTTTATAACAAATGCGAAACAATTTGCATCCGTCCTGCTTACCAGATAATTTGAGAAATTCCAAACGAAGTTTCTTTGTCAGTTTTTAAAATCCGCATCTGCATCCGCGGATGTCAAAAAACCCACATTCGTGACACCCCTGCTTTGGACCAAGCGTTGAAAGAACCTTAACAAAATTATCTCCGCTTATCTCTCCTCGCCGACAATTAACAAACTCATTAAGTGATGTGTTGACTTAAAGAGCTGGAATTCATATTAGGTATTAACTATTTCTTATCTATCTTTTAATATTAAAAAAAAAAATATTTATTTAAATATCTTATTTTTCTAATTTTCACATACTTTAAACGTTAAAACACCTGCACTAATATTAAATTAACTGCACGTGTCGAGCCAGAAAAATATTTTTATGTCTCTTCAGTGAAAAACAATCTTGCGGTAGGTATATGTTATATAAATAAATAAGAAGCAGTTCCATTGGTGCTCACAGCAGTGTTGGAAAATGGAAATTTCATTGTGTACCTAAAATGGTCCATAAATTGTACCTAAATATAGTAAAGTGTACCTAATATACCCAGCTGGAAAATTTTTCATAAATGACGAATAATATATATAATTTTCCTCATAAATAGCAAATTCATTAATGTTTTCACCGAAGATATCAAGGGTAAAATTTGAGTACCTCTCAAATCTGATGACATGGTCATTTAAATGGTCTTCTCTAGTTTGACTGCGATATTAAAACACAAATGCGACGGAACGACTTCACAAACACGTTTCACATTTGAAATTTTTTTATTTTTAAGGAGGCACTGCCAAGTCCAGAGTCAGACTCATACAAATATGTTTCGGAACGATTCCATTTGATTGCATGAAAAAGAAAGAGCAGCACAGAGCATCTTACAAACAGACGTCTCTTGCCTTCGCACGTCATTCTCTACTTACTTCATTGTTTCAGAACATTTGTTCGTGTGTCTGACTCTAGACCAACATAAAATACAAAGTGAAACATAAAAACATCTAACACCTAGTCTGCACTGGAAGCATTATGCTACTTTTTTTGGGAAATGTATAAAACAATTTCTGCAAACACTACTCAGATAACCACAGAAGACCTTTCACCATTTAATTCACTAACAAAATTTCTTCATCTTGAAATTGTACCTAAAATAGACAAATTGTACCTAATGTACCTTTGAAGTAAAAAAGGGCCGAAAAAGGTACAATTACACCTACTTTTCCAACACAGGCTCACAGTTCAAATCAATTTTGAAGCTTCAAGTTATAACCTGAAATATGAAATTCGTTGCTGTCTTCGTCGTTGTCCTTCTTGCTTTGTTGGGTTTCTGCACAAACCCAGCTGCAGCCCAGGGAAATCTCTGCCGAGGAACGCAGGACGTTGGTTGTAGTAAATTTTGCAGAGACGACTATTTGGATTTCGGCTTTGGCGCTAAAGCCCACTGCGGTGTTCGAGGAAATTGTTTTTGTCAGATCAGAAAATTCGCTCTAGCACCACTGTGAATCATTATTACATTATTGAATTATAAGCCATGAATTTGGATAACACAGGCACATAAAAAAATAAAAAAGTCCTGTTACAGAAAGGTAACGTAAAAAAAAAACACGTCACAAAATTAGCCTTTTTTTGGTAGTTAGAGGGTTAATATGTTGGACGAAAGAAATTGTTCTTGGTATTTCCAAGAACTTTGCGCAACACACCCCAGACCTCAGACGTAAGGACCACATAGTTTCATATGCCAATATGCTGCAAGAATAGGCCAAGGGGGAAAAACTTTAACCCCCTTTTAAAATCATTTCAGACGTAAGCTTTCAAAACGCCGAGACACGTATACTCTTTTTTCACCTTTATCAGAATCCATTGTCAAATCGAAATATATAGATACTTCCCGGTCGGCTTTAAGTCAAAATGCCCTTCTTCTTCTTCTTGCGAGTTTAACTATCCCGGTCTATCCCGGGGTCCGCAAAACGCGACCAGTTCCCCATTTTGTTCTGTCGGTTTCATCATCCGAGGTAAGTCCTACAGCCTCTAGGTCCCATTTTATTGTATCCATCCAACGCTGTTTCGGACGCCCCCGTTTTCTGCAACCTTGGATTTCCAATGCGTAGCCTTTCTTTGCCAAAGTCTCCTCATTTGCTCTCAGGACGTGTCCATACCAGCGTAGCCTTGCTTCTCACATTTTCCCAATAATTGGCGCAACTCCATAGCGTCCATGGCGCCACTCATAGGATGTCTTCGTTTGGAACATGATCAAGACAAGTGAGTCCGGATATCCAGCGAAGCATCTTTGTTTCCACAACACTAAACTTTAATTCTGCTACTTTCGTTGCTGGTAGACATTCGGTACTATAAAAAGCGACTGGCCTGATGACTGTGTGGTAAATTTTGGATGTTAAGCGGTCGCTTATCTTTTTATCGCACATAACACCAGTCGTTGAACCAGTCTCAGTAACTTCGCGAGTGATCGTCCTGTCAGCAGAAAGTGTCGACCCAAGATATTTAAATTTTTCTGTCCTTGGTAAGTCAGTGTTATTTATTTTGATGGTCCCTGCTTCGCAGTTGTCTGTTGTCATGTCAGTCTTGTACTTCTTGATGTAAGTTATTTTATTGGTTGAGGCAAGAAGAACGTCATCTCCATATAGTAACGTCCAGGGAGGTGATATTTGTAGGTCTTCGGTTATTGAATCCATAACTAATATGAACAAAAGAGGAGATAGAGCTGATCCTTGGTGAACGCCTACAGATATTGAAAATTCAGATGAAATTCCAGCAGCAGAATGTACTCGACTTTTGGGATTTGCATACAGAAGTTTTACCCACATAATAAGTTCTTCCGGCACTAAGTGTTTTCTCAAAGCATACCAAATGAGATCATGAGGAACGCGATCAAATGCCTTTTCTAAATCACGGAAGGCCATATGAAGTGGAACTTGTTTTTCCCTGTGTTTTTCCATTAAAAGTCGAGCGGCATGAATTGCATCCGTGGTGCCACAGTTTTTATCGAACCCAGCTTGGTTTATCTTTAACCTGACTATTTCACGAGTTCGTTTATCTAGCACCCTTTCGAACAATTTAAGTGTGTGGGATAAAAGCCGAATCGGCCTATAATTTGAACAATCTGCTGGGCTACCTTTCTTTTTCCATATGGGTACGGCTGTGCTCATTAGCCAGTCTGAGGGGACTCTCTTTTCCGTTACTATTCGTTTAAACAATTCCAGTAACCAAGAGTTGAAGTCACCTGATTTCCAAATCTCAGCTGGTACATCATCTATACCAGTAGCCTTGCCAGTTTTCATTTCACTTATGGCCTCATCAACTTCGTCTAAAGTGATTCTTTGAATGGGACCAGATATCGCTTCTATAGTTCGTATAGGTGGGTGTGAGAATTCTTCTGTGGATATTTTTTCAAAATAGTTTCGCCAGCGTTCACGACAATCCTTGCGATCTAAAATTAGATGGCCATTTTCATCGTTGACTCCGTAAAACTTTTCAATGTCCTCAGTGGATCGTTGACGAGATTTAGTAAGACGATAGATAAATTTTTCCCCATCACGAGTCAAAATGTCCTAACAGATCGAAAAAATTTCAAAATGATCTAACGCTCGAAAATTCATCTTTCGACAATCAAATTTATCGATTGTCAAAATTATCGATAATTGAAACTATCGATGATGATGATGGTGTTGATGGTGACAATGGTGATGATGAAGGTGATGATGATGGCGATGATGGAGACAATGGTGATGATGGTAATGATGATTGTGATGATGATGGTGCGGTTGGTGATGATGGTGAGGTTGGTGATGCTGATGGTGATGACGATGGTGATGATGGTTATGATGGTCTTGAAAGTTTCGATGGTGATGATAGTTTCTATGTTAGTTTTTAATATCCGCATCTGCATCCGCGGATGTCAAAAAACCCACATCCGTGACACCCCTGCTTTGGACCAAGCGTTAAAAGAACCTAAACAAAATTATCTCCGCTTATCTCTCCTCGCCGACAATTGACAAACTCATTAAGTGATGTGTTGACTTAAAGAGCTCGCATTCATATTCGGTATTAATTAAATATTTCTTATCTATCTTTTAATATTTAAAAAAAAAAAAATTTTATTTATATATCTTATTTTTCTAATTTTCACACACTTTAAACATTAAAACACCTGCACTAATATTAAATTAACTTCACGTGTCGAGCCATAAAAAAATTTTGTGTCTCTTCAGTGAAAAACAATCTTGCGGTGTACTTATATAAATAAGAAGCAGTTCCATTGGTGCTCACAGTTCAAATCAAGTTTGAAGTTTCAAGTTATAACCTCAAATATGAAATTCGTTGCTATCTTCGTCGTTGTCCTTCTTGCTTTGTTGGGTTTCTGCACGAGCCCAGCTGCAGCCCAGGCAAATCTCTGCCGAGGAACGAAGGACATTGGTTGTACTAAATTTTGCAGAGACAGATTTTCGGATTACGGCATTGGCGCTAATTCATTCTGCAGTGTTCAAGGAAAATGTTTTTGTTCGTAATAACATAATACAAATAAAGGAGAACCTCAAAAATTAAAACCACCTTGTGTTCGGTCAGTTCTTATTTAAGGAAATTGGGTATTGGGTTGGGTATTTATTGTTTTTTTGGCTCAGGAAAAACTAAGTGACCATATTTTGCCTAATTTTGTCCCAAGTGAAACCAATCGTGAAGGAAAATGACTACACTCAAATGTTTGAAACATGAAGACCCACATTGCGTAAAACGACTTGCTGCTAATCGTTTGACCAGTAATCATAAAGTGCGCCTAGACTTTAAACACCCGACCAAGTCTCAAAAAAAAGAACTCCCTTCGAAAATCCATTCACTTTAGCATTGAAAAATTTTTCTTCCCCATTTTGAAATTGACTTAAATCACAAATGCGTTGAGAAATGTTTTATTTTCATTTAAATAGAAAACCTTTCGAACCAAATTTTCAAAATTTAATTCCGTAAATTTCAAGTTTTTTTGAAAATCGAAATCAAAATTATCCAACTTCCTTAAAAAATTGAAAGGTGAAAAAAATCCTTATACGAAAAAGATATAAAAAAAAATAAAAACCCTCAAAAAAGAATTCCTTCCAATTTAAGCTTTACTTTTACAGAGTCTTAAAATCAAGAACCAAGAATTAATAAAACAATGTGTTCTCCATACTGGCCCTATGGTCCATGCGGATGATCAGTCATCGCAGAATGCCAATCTGTTATCGCAGTGGCAACAGTCTCATTGCAAATGTCCAGAGGTGCCAATTTCGTTGCTGGTCTTTCCAGAGTCCCGTATTGTGTGCGTACTTGAGCTCTGCGTATCTGACCGTCCTTCGTCGTGAATACTTCTTCGATGATGCCTTTTGACCAGCAGTTACGTGCAAGGTTCTCCTCGACTATGACTATGATGACTAGGTCCCCCATTTTGAGTGTCCGTTGCTTTTGATGCCACTTTCTTTCCTCTTCTGGCAATTAGAGGAGCGTACTCTTTGATCCAATTTAGCATAAATTTGTTTGCGAATTCGTTTGAGTTCTGCCATGATTCTCTTAGACCTCGTAGCCGGCCGGCGATACAAAAGGGCTTGTTTTCGCTTGAAGATCCGAAGAGGAAGTGGTTTGGTGTCAACGCTTCAGTGTCATTAGCGTCTACTGGAACAAATGTTAGCGGACTGGAGTTGATCGTGAATTCTACTTCGCATAGTGTTTGTCGGAGGCTCTAGTCTGTGAACTTCTTAGATGGGCTTATGACCTTAAGGATTGCTTTGATTATGCGAATGTGCCTCTCCCATGCCCCTCCCATATGCAGAGCTGCCGGTGGGTTGAGTATCCATTCAATTTGGTTCAGATTTTGAGCTATATCTGGGTAGTCTAGGTCGAGGTAGTGCTCGCATAGCACTCGTTCCGTTCCTTTAAAGTTCGTGCCATTATCTTTATAGATTTGTTTGGGTGTACCCCGGCGCACTATGAATTTGCTGATACATACGACGCAGGAGGTAGTGTCCAGAAAATTTGCTATCGCAACCTGAGAACGGTTTGTGAATCGGTCGATCAGAAGCTGGGGATGCTGGAGATGTTTAAAATCAGTTTCGAGAGTCTCGTCCCTACGACTGCAGCCTGTAGCTCAAGCCTCGATATGGTGATTGGCTTCAAGGGTGCAACCTTGGCTCTGGCGGCCACGTTATAATGACTTTCTTTTTGCCTCATCAGCGTGCTAAAAAACGCGGTATTTCAACTTTTGCTATTTCCTGTAGCGTCTTCTTCCATAGTTGCCATCCTTTTATCAGGTCATTATTTAGGGCAACATCCCAATCAAGCCCTGATCGCCATACACTTTGCAGCAGGGACTTTAATTGTGTTGTGTAACATAATATGAACCCCAACGGATCATATATTGACATAAGCACTTGCAGCACTTCTTGGTAGGCACTGCCTCAGGAGCCAGGACATCTCGTTTTAGTCGTGCGAGTCTAAAATTATACTTGAAGCGATCAGTATGTGGGTCCCAAAAACATACCCAAGCCCTTTCCGGTAGACGAAAGCTTGTGTTCCCCTACCAGTAGCGTCGCTTCATTCGTCCACGTAGTGTTACTCTTTGGTGGCTGCCACTGCTCTCGGGCTTTCGTGCTTGAACTGACCGGCATTCGTGTTTCTAATAAAATGTGCAATAAATGGCGCACAGTTGGTTCCAAACGTTAATGCTTCCATCACATATGTATCCGGGCTATGTAGTTCGTTTTCGTCACTGCAGCAGTTTCCTCGCGTCATTTTTCTGTATCAGATTTAACAATCTCGTTTTGCTTTTGTTTGCGCAATCGTGGATCCCTCTTAAGTGTTCTTTGTAGACACATAGGGCGTTGATGAGCGGTCTTGTAGATATTTGGTAGCCGTACGCTGGGTGGCGCCAAGGAAATCCGATTTCGAAATTCGCCTCTACTTTCTTACACGAGCGTCGAGCGTAGAATGTCGAGTGCTCTTTCGTCCTCTTCCGATATAATGCCTTTTAGCGCTGCCTCCAGCAAGAAGTATCCACATGTGGACGTTGAGGTTCTGTTTCGTACTTTGATTGCTTGTGCATCCTTGCACCGTCCATCCTTAACGTGTTTTTGTCGCAATAGGCTAATGGCAAGAACCTTCTATCACCTTCTATCGATAGTCGCAACTATCGATATCTCTCCAGCTCTATTGAGAAGTGTTTTTCATTCTGATTGTTCCATTTCTCATATATAAGTAGTTTAATATTTAAAAAAAAAAAACTTTTATTTATATATCTTATTTTTCTTATTTATACATACTTTAAACGTTAAAACACCTGCACTAATATTAAGTTAACTTCATGTGTCGAGCCATAAAAAAATTTTGTGTCTCTTCAGTGAAAAACAATCTTGCGGTGTACTTATATAAATAAGAAGCAGTTCCATTGGTACTCACAGTTCAAATCAAGTTTGAAGCTTCAAGTTATAACCTCAAATATGAAATTCGTTGCTGTCTTCGTCGTTGTCCTTTTTGCTTTGTTGGGTTTCTGCACGAGCCCAGCTGCGGCACAGGAAATTCTCTGCGATGGAACGAAGGACATTGGCTGTGTTAAATATTGCAAAGACACCTATTTGGGTTTCGGCTTTCGCCGTAAGCCCTACTGCAGTCTTAAAGGATATTGTGTTTGTGGGAACTGAAATTTTGCGTTTTTGGCACCACTGAATTATTATTAACTTATTGAATTATAAGCAATGAATTTGTATAACACAGACACATAAAAGAATGAATAAGTCCTGTTACAGAAAGGTTACGTTAAAAAAAATAAGTCACAAAATTAGCCTTATTTTTGGTAGTTAGAGGGTTAATATGTTCGACAAAAAAATTTAACTTTGACATTAACTTAAACTCCAAAAAAAAATTACGTTTTTGCGTAATATACAAAAACAATTGCAAACTTTGGCACTGTTGCAAGATATTGTCCTTAACTTAACCAAGATTAGCAGGAATATAGTAGTTATGTCCACTTTTTTGGCAGGCGGTTTAAATAAGAATTATTCCGGTTTAATGTAGTAAGATTTTTGGCTTAAATAAATCGAAATTTACACCAAATTAAATATTTAAAGCCTATTCTAAGGTGTATTTAATGAGGTGATAGCAGTTCTACAATAAGTACAACCCGACAATATCAACTAATTTATACAAAAACAAATTTGTAAACAAACAACATATCTGGCATTTAAATACACCTTGTATAGATATATCAAAAATCTTAAAAATCTGTCAAAGAGAAATCTGTCAACAAAAAAAATAGACACTTTCCGTTATTCAGTGATCGGAATATTAATCTGTCTTATAATTGTCGTGGCAATACTGAGAGCATCAATACGGAAAGAAGAGGTGGACCGTCACTACGTTTTCGATTAGTTTGAATGGATGAGAAAATATTTCCTCAAAGATAATAAAGTATCTTCAAAATGCATTAAATAATAATTTTGTTCACTTTTCGAGGGATGGTTTTGGTTTTAACTCTTTCGTTGGTTCTATGGAAGAGGAGTCACAGAGTGATCGAATCAATTTGAAGCTGCTTTGACAATTATTCAAACGGATTTAATCGGAGCCATTGTTCCCAAATGGGTTCAATTCCACACCGCTAAAGTGCTTGTTTTCTAATTCAGATGGATATAGGAATACTTTGCAGTGTCGACGTATGTTGTTTTGTCCTCCGTCGTACAAAAAAGGATTTAACCCTTTACCGAGTACGAACCCATATATGCTTCTTGACAAAAAAACAAAACAAAAACAGGTTATTTGATGATGGAAAACGGTATATCATTATTTTTGAGTCTTTAAACCATTTATTATGCAATAAAGGGTTAATAAAACCATTTGCCACGACCAAAATATTTCCGCTTATATATCATAAATCTAAAAGTTACAAATCTAGCTTTAGCCAGTGAAATGAGCTTAAGAAGATCGGCAATCGTTCCTCTGGAAAGTAAGATTCTATTCGAGCTTAAAAAATGTCTACGAATATTAACAACATTGGTCTGTATAACATTTCTTGTCCTGTCAAGTTCATTAGTTTACAGAAACATAAAATTTATTTGCTTACTTCAACTTTATTAGAAGATTTTTGATATTCTTTGCGCACTTCTTTCTTTAGGAAAAAATGGACGCTGTTGTAATATACCGAAGGGTGGTCTTGACGTGTCTGGTTTTAGCGATCTTTATAGTCTTTGTAATGCGAATGTCAATTGTTTATACAAAGGATAAACCTGAAGTTCGTAGAATCTAGTAAGCGTGTTAACATGTTTATAAACTCAAACGATTGGCGCGAATGTTATGTTTATTGATTGAAATAAATTTATGTGTATGAAAACCTCTTGTTGATATGGAAAGTGATTTTTCATTTGACTATGTCCGAAGTCAGACATACCGAAAACATGTTCCGGGAACATTTAGTTCGTAGGCAAGAGACGCAAGAGGCAAAGAAACTTTTCCTTGCCTCCTGCGTCTCTTGCCTACGAACTAAATGTTCCGGAACATGTTTTAGGCATGTCTGCCTTCGGACTATAGGATCTTTTTATAACAAATGCGAAACAATTTGCATCCGTCCTGCTTACCAGATAATTTGAGAAATTCCAAACGAAGTTTCTTTGTCAGTTTTTAAAATCCGCATCTGCATCCGCGGATGTCAAAAAACCCACATTCGTGACACCCCTGCTTTGGACCAAGCGTTGAAAGAACCTTAACAAAATTATCTCCGCTTATCTCTCCTCGCCGACAATTAACAAACTCATTAAGTGATGTGTTGACTTAAAGAGCTGGAATTCATATTAGGTATTAACTATTTCTTATCTATCTTTTAATATTAAAAAAAAAAATATTTATTTAAATATCTTATTTTTCTAATTTTCACATACTTTAAACGTTAAAACACCTGCACTAATATTAAATTAACTGCACGTGTCGAGCCAGAAAAATATTTTTATGTCTCTTCAGTGAAAAACAATCTTGCGGTAGGTATATGTTATATAAATAAATAAGAAGCAGTTCCATTGGTGCTCACAGCAGTGTTGGAAAATGGAAATTTCATTGTGTACCTAAAATGGTCCATAAATTGTACCTAAATATAGTAAAGTGTACCTAATATACCCAGCTGGAAAATTTTTCATAAATGACGAATAATATATATAATTTTCCTCATAAATAGCAAATTCATTAATGTTTTCACCGAAGATATCAAGGGTAAAATTTGAGTACCTCTCAAATCTGATGACATGGTCATTTAAATGGTCTTCTCTAGTTTGACTGCGATATTAAAACACAAATGCGACGGAACGACTTCACAAACACGTTTCACATTTGAAATTTTTTTATTTTTAAGGAGGCACTGCCAAGTCCAGAGTCAGACTCATACAAATATGTTTCGGAACGATTCCATTTGATTGCATGAAAAAGAAAGAGCAGCACAGAGCATCTTACAAACAGACGTCTCTTGCCTTCGCACGTCATTCTCTACTTACTTCATTGTTTCAGAACATTTGTTCGTGTGTCTGACTCTAGACCAACATAAAATACAAAGTGAAACATAAAAACATCTAACACCTAGTCTGCACTGGAAGCATTATGCTACTTTTTTTGGGAAATGTATAAAACAATTTCTGCAAACACTACTCAGATAACCACAGAAGACCTTTCACCATTTAATTCACTAACAAAATTTCTTCATCTTGAAATTGTACCTAAAATAGACAAATTGTACCTAATGTACCTTTGAAGTAAAAAAGGGCCGAAAAAGGTACAATTACACCTACTTTTCCAACACAGGCTCACAGTTCAAATCAATTTTGAAGCTTCAAGTTATAACCTGAAATATGAAATTCGTTGCTGTCTTCGTCGTTGTCCTTCTTGCTTTGTTGGGTTTCTGCACAAACCCAGCTGCAGCCCAGGGAAATCTCTGCCGAGGAACGCAGGACGTTGGTTGTAGTAAATTTTGCAGAGACGACTATTTGGATTTCGGCTTTGGCGCTAAAGCCCACTGCGGTGTTCGAGGAAATTGTTTTTGTCAGATCAGAAAATTCGCTCTAGCACCACTGTGAATCATTATTACATTATTGAATTATAAGCCATGAATTTGGATAACACAGGCACATAAAAAAATAAAAAAGTCCTGTTACAGAAAGGTAACGTAAAAAAAAAACACGTCACAAAATTAGCCTTTTTTTGGTAGTTAGAGGGTTAATATGTTGGACGAAAGAAATTGTTCTTGGTATTTCCAAGAACTTTGCGCAACACACCCCAGACCTCAGACGTAAGGACCACATAGTTTCATATGCCAATATGCTGCAAGAATAGGCCAAGGGGGAAAAACTTTAACCCCCTTTTAAAATCATTTCAGACGTAAGCTTTCAAAACGCCGAGACACGTATACTCTTTTTTCACCTTTATCAGAATCCATTGTCAAATCGAAATATATAGATACTTCCCGGTCGGCTTTAAGTCAAAATGCCCTTCTTCTTCTTCTTGCGAGTTTAACTATCCCGGTCTATCCCGGGGTCCGCAAAACGCGACCAGTTCCCCATTTTGTTCTGTCGGTTTCATCATCCGAGGTAAGTCCTACAGCCTCTAGGTCCCATTTTATTGTATCCATCCAACGCTGTTTCGGACGCCCCCGTTTTCTGCAACCTTGGATTTCCAATGCGTAGCCTTTCTTTGCCAAAGTCTCCTCATTTGCTCTCAGGACGTGTCCATACCAGCGTAGCCTTGCTTCTCACATTTTCCCAATAATTGGCGCAACTCCATAGCGTCCATGGCGCCACTCATAGGATGTCTTCGTTTGGAACATGATCAAGACAAGTGAGTCCGGATATCCAGCGAAGCATCTTTGTTTCCACAACACTAAACTTTAATTCTGCTACTTTCGTTGCTGGTAGACATTCGGTACTATAAAAAGCGACTGGCCTGATGACTGTGTGGTAAATTTTGGATGTTAAGCGGTCGCTTATCTTTTTATCGCACATAACACCAGTCGTTGAACCAGTCTCAGTAACTTCGCGAGTGATCGTCCTGTCAGCAGAAAGTGTCGACCCAAGATATTTAAATTTTTCTGTCCTTGGTAAGTCAGTGTTATTTATTTTGATGGTCCCTGCTTCGCAGTTGTCTGTTGTCATGTCAGTCTTGTACTTCTTGATGTAAGTTATTTTATTGGTTGAGGCAAGAAGAACGTCATCTCCATATAGTAACGTCCAGGGAGGTGATATTTGTAGGTCTTCGGTTATTGAATCCATAACTAATATGAACAAAAGAGGAGATAGAGCTGATCCTTGGTGAACGCCTACAGATATTGAAAATTCAGATGAAATTCCAGCAGCAGAATGTACTCGACTTTTGGGATTTGCATACAGAAGTTTTACCCACATAATAAGTTCTTCCGGCACTAAGTGTTTTCTCAAAGCATACCAAATGAGATCATGAGGAACGCGATCAAATGCCTTTTCTAAATCACGGAAGGCCATATGAAGTGGAACTTGTTTTTCCCTGTGTTTTTCCATTAAAAGTCGAGCGGCATGAATTGCATCCGTGGTGCCACAGTTTTTATCGAACCCAGCTTGGTTTATCTTTAACCTGACTATTTCACGAGTTCGTTTATCTAGCACCCTTTCGAACAATTTAAGTGTGTGGGATAAAAGCCGAATCGGCCTATAATTTGAACAATCTGCTGGGCTACCTTTCTTTTTCCATATGGGTACGGCTGTGCTCATTAGCCAGTCTGAGGGGACTCTCTTTTCCGTTACTATTCGTTTAAACAATTCCAGTAACCAAGAGTTGAAGTCACCTGATTTCCAAATCTCAGCTGGTACATCATCTATACCAGTAGCCTTGCCAGTTTTCATTTCACTTATGGCCTCATCAACTTCGTCTAAAGTGATTCTTTGAATGGGACCAGATATCGCTTCTATAGTTCGTATAGGTGGGTGTGAGAATTCTTCTGTGGATATTTTTTCAAAATAGTTTCGCCAGCGTTCACGACAATCCTTGCGATCTAAAATTAGATGGCCATTTTCATCGTTGACTCCGTAAAACTTTTCAATGTCCTCAGTGGATCGTTGACGAGATTTAGTAAGACGATAGATAAATTTTTCCCCATCACGAGTCAAAATGTCCTAACAGATCGAAAAAATTTCAAAATGATCTAACGCTCGAAAATTCATCTTTCGACAATCAAATTTATCGATTGTCAAAATTATCGATAATTGAAACTATCGATGATGATGATGGTGTTGATGGTGACAATGGTGATGATGAAGGTGATGATGATGGCGATGATGGAGACAATGGTGATGATGGTAATGATGATTGTGATGATGATGGTGCGGTTGGTGATGATGGTGAGGTTGGTGATGCTGATGGTGATGACGATGGTGATGATGGTTATGATGGTCTTGAAAGTTTCGATGGTGATGATAGTTTCTATGTTAGTTTTTAATATCCGCATCTGCATCCGCGGATGTCAAAAAACCCACATCCGTGACACCCCTGCTTTGGACCAAGCGTTAAAAGAACCTAAACAAAATTATCTCCGCTTATCTCTCCTCGCCGACAATTGACAAACTCATTAAGTGATGTGTTGACTTAAAGAGCTCGCATTCATATTCGGTATTAATTAAATATTTCTTATCTATCTTTTAATATTTAAAAAAAAAAAAATTTTATTTATATATCTTATTTTTCTAATTTTCACACACTTTAAACATTAAAACACCTGCACTAATATTAAATTAACTTCACGTGTCGAGCCATAAAAAAATTTTGTGTCTCTTCAGTGAAAAACAATCTTGCGGTGTACTTATATAAATAAGAAGCAGTTCCATTGGTGCTCACAGTTCAAATCAAGTTTGAAGTTTCAAGTTATAACCTCAAATATGAAATTCGTTGCTATCTTCGTCGTTGTCCTTCTTGCTTTGTTGGGTTTCTGCACGAGCCCAGCTGCAGCCCAGGCAAATCTCTGCCGAGGAACGAAGGACATTGGTTGTACTAAATTTTGCAGAGACAGATTTTCGGATTACGGCATTGGCGCTAATTCATTCTGCAGTGTTCAAGGAAAATGTTTTTGTTCGTAATAACATAATACAAATAAAGGAGAACCTCAAAAATTAAAACCACCTTGTGTTCGGTCAGTTCTTATTTAAGGAAATTGGGTATTGGGTTGGGTATTTATTGTTTTTTTGGCTCAGGAAAAACTAAGTGACCATATTTTGCCTAATTTTGTCCCAAGTGAAACCAATCGTGAAGGAAAATGACTACACTCAAATGTTTGAAACATGAAGACCCACATTGCGTAAAACGACTTGCTGCTAATCGTTTGACCAGTAATCATAAAGTGCGCCTAGACTTTAAACACCCGACCAAGTCTCAAAAAAAAGAACTCCCTTCGAAAATCCATTCACTTTAGCATTGAAAAATTTTTCTTCCCCATTTTGAAATTGACTTAAATCACAAATGCGTTGAGAAATGTTTTATTTTCATTTAAATAGAAAACCTTTCGAACCAAATTTTCAAAATTTAATTCCGTAAATTTCAAGTTTTTTTGAAAATCGAAATCAAAATTATCCAACTTCCTTAAAAAATTGAAAGGTGAAAAAAATCCTTATACGAAAAAGATATAAAAAAAAATAAAAACCCTCAAAAAAGAATTCCTTCCAATTTAAGCTTTACTTTTACAGAGTCTTAAAATCAAGAACCAAGAATTAATAAAACAATGTGTTCTCCATACTGGCCCTATGGTCCATGCGGGCCCTGTGGACCCGCTGGACCTGGAAGCGTTCCGCTATGTGTACCCTGTGGTTTAACAATGCCGTGTGGACCGTACGTACCGACGCCGACAGGACCTTGCGGATTTTGCGGCCCGTCTTGCGGCCCATGCCCCCCTGGCAAATCGTGCGGATCCTACTCATCTTGTGGACCTTGTGGACCCTGTGGACCCTGTGGACCTTGTGGAACGGTTGGATCTTTCGGTCCCTGTGGAATAAATGGGCCATGCGGTCCAGCAGGACCCCTTTGTGCCTGCATGCCTGGCTGTCCTTACGAAGCTCCCGAATGTGGACCGTGCTATCCGTGCGCCCCAACTCCGTGGAACACGCACTGCGGACCTGTTGGACCTGGCGGTCCTCAGGTTCCATGTGCACCCTGTGGTCCATGCGGATCGTATTGTGGCCCTTCATGTTAAATTTTGTTAAAAGGACGCAAATTTAAGTTAATGGACAAGGATCTTTATGTGATTTCAATAAACATGAGAAGCGCGCATCGGTGGTATAAGAATTTACAAAAAAAAATTGATTGTAAAACAAGAATAGTTTTTTAAGGAAGTTACTTGACGATAATCCTTCGAAATTCAAAAATCGTAAAAAAAAAATGCGAAAAACTTTCACTTTAACCAGGCAGAATGTTAAGTGAGCTTTTTTTGGAATGTACATAAAATTCATTCTCGAATAAATTTAGTCTCCGGAACTCTATTTGGCGGGTCTTTTACTCATTGTAATGTTCTTAGGAGTTAGGATAAAGCTTATGAAGTTGGCCCATGGATGGGTCTATTGTGGTCTGCTCTGGATCCCATTTCTTGAAGAATCCTTTTGTCACGGGACTTGCGAAATAATAGTCCTGGGGCCCTACTCTGTATTGCGATGCGATACGCAAATCGATGCGATAGCTTATTTCAAGTCGCAATTGGAATGGTTGTTTGCACTTATTTCCTTTTTCAGTTTAATTGGTGTGTTGGAAATGCATTTCCGAACCATTCAGTTCATTTTTACAAATCAAAAACTATAAGAAACCATTCCAATTGCGACTCGAAATAAGCTATCGCATCGATTTGCGTATCGCATCGCAATACAGAGTAGGGCCCCTGTTAAATGGTGGGAGATTTAGGTGAGATTGCTATTCGGATGAATTCGCAACGGGAGCATAATATATCAAAGATACTAGGCCCTCGAATTTTTTCCCTGGAAATTTCTCCGACGAAAAATGAGCAACAAAAAAATGTGGATCGCTCTCTGCTTAATGTACCAATGGTTTATTTGCAGGGAATTTCCTAGGAATATTTCGAACGTTCATGTTTTCTTATTCGAGTTCGGATCTGTTAATTATTCATTGGTCTCACAGAATCCGATAGCTGCCGGAATCGGAATTAAAACCGATCGAGATTTCATACAGAATTTACACTTTTGGATTTGAATCGGAACCATTATCGGTTCTATATATATTATGGAATGTGATATTCAGGGGTGTCACAGAATCCGATAGCTGTCGGAATCGGAATTAAAACCGATCGAAATTTTATACAGGGGCCCTACTCTGTATTGCGATGCGATACGCAAATCGATGCGATAGCTTATTTCGAGTCGCAATTGGAATGGTTTCTTATAGTTTTTGATTCGTAAAAATGAACTGAAAGGTTCGGAAATGCATTTCCAACACACCAATTAAACTGAAAAAGGAAATAAGTGCAAACAACCATTCCAATTGCGACTTGAAATAAGCTATCGCATCGATTTGCGTATCGCATCGCAATACAGAGTAGGGCCCCAGAATTTACAAATTTTGTCGTTTTTGGTTTTGAATCTGAACCATTATCGGTTCATAGTTGCACAGAGCCCTATTTTATCCGGCTGTATCAGATATATAAAAATTCAGTCGACTGAAATTCCAGTTCCGACAGCTACCGGATTCTGACACCCATGATTCAGTAGTTCATAGATTTTCCGCTGACGAAACCGGATTAATTTGACTGGAAACTTTCTATCGTGCAAAACTCCGTTTGAACTCCCTCGATATGCATTGTGGTAATAAAAGAAGCGAGAATTTCGAAGACTACACACCTCCGTTTTATCTCGGTCTCACGAGTAAAAATATTTGTATTTATTTTGTATGCCCATGGCACGTCCAAAATCTTCAAACTGAATCTATCATCGCACCCAACGCTCGAATTGGGCTTATTTTGAAAAATTCGAGCCTCCTTTGGACAGGTTTTTGGAAAATTTTTCTCATTTTGGGCATGTTTTGGCAAGATTCGGGCGCGCTTGGGCCTTACATATTTTTACTCGGGCTTCCAATTTCGAATTATACATACGAGTAGTAACGAAACTGCTAAGGGTTAATTAGAGAATTTCAAAAAAATCGCAAAATATTTCCAAGAAAACAAGGGTGCCCTATACAAAATGAATATTCCAGCGGGGATATTTCTCCGCAGAATAACGAAGCGTTTTTAACATCATTAAAAGAAAGGATGTGACGAAATCGCCTTCAAAATTTCCAAAAATTCTTCTCTTTATATTCAACTTACCATGTGTGTGTGTGTGTAGAATGCGAGAATTTTTCAAATTCGCAGCGAAAATTTCCCCGGGAATTATTTAGAACCGGCTTAAATGTTTCTTTTCGCCATAAGTACAAAAAGTTTCGTTTCATTGCCGTGAAGCATGTCCAAAAATATTATAATTTTTTTTTATTTACTTATTTTTTACATACTAGAGCCTTGCTTGAAACGCTTTCAAGCACATTTGATATTTTGCAAGCACTGTGCTTGGTTCGGCTTAGCAAACAAGCCAAGTACACGAGAACGGCTTTGTTTTGTAATGAGAACAAAATGAGAACAAGATCGCGCAATAGCGCGAGAGTAAGAGCTTTGATTTCAACTGTGTTTGCAAAACCAATGCCTTTCAAAGTACAAACCAATAAAGGGCATACGATGCGTGCATTCACAGAAAAACACAACACAACAACAACACAAGAAAGCCAACTATAAAATTTCGAATGTTTTAGTGCACTCACTGAAATATAAGCGAGTGCGCTGTTTTGGTTTTGAAAAAGCAAAGCAGAAGAGGCTTGGTGTAGTGAACAAGCACAGTTCAGTGTTTGCTTTGCAAAAACAAAAATTCATACAATGCACGCTCTCTCTCCCTCTCTTGATTCCTGCTTGGAGCTTTCACTGTATATAACAATAAATTCAATTTTTATTTACTTATGTAAATCTGGTTTGAATTGTGAGAATCGTCTACGAGTTTCAGTGAACAGCCTCATGAGTGTAAAGCCTGAATTCCAATAGCGCAGGAGCTGCAGGAAATTTCCTGCTGCAGGAGGGGCAGGAAAAATGCCATTTCCAATAATGCGTGTGCATGAGCATGTCAGTGCTGCGGTTTTGAATGTGAACTTGACTCAGTACATTTTTAGCTACTCTTGTACTCGTCTTATTTTCTATGAACGGAATGTAATATTCCCTTTTACTAAGCAAATAAGTTATAGAAATCATATATATAGACATCGAAGCTTAAATGAAAACATTATTTAATGCATATTAATTCATTAAGGAAGAAAAGCATACCTCCGTAGTACCAAGTACCATAAAAAAGTACTCAATAGTTTCTACAACACTGTTATATTCCTTTCTTCAACTGTTATACTCAGCTGTCATGTTGCTCACGCGCAGGAAATATTCAATTTTTCGAACTTTTGCGTGTGCAGGAAGTTGATTGGACGTCGTTCCATATGTTTTCAGGTGTTGAACATTTGCAGGAATTCACGTTACGCACCTCCTGCGCTATTGGAAATTCAGCTTAAGCTTTCATTCAAAGACTTTCGCAGAAAGGCCATCAAACTAGGACACTTTGTAAAAGCGCATGTAACTCACATTTTAGCTAATTGGCTTAAAACATCACTGCATGACATGTCATGGTAGGAGGTGCGATGGCGAAAAAGGCATTTGAGAGCATCACATCCCTTTTTTTCTCTCTTAATGTCAATTTATAGAAAACCAGTTGAAAACTATCTTCTTTGTCTTTTGAATATTCGCAAATTTTCTTTTCTTAGGATAACCCAACACAGAAGGACACAAAACTAATATAACCTGCCGAAGTTAAAACAAAAGAATCGTTTGTATAAAAACTCACCTTATCAACATGCTGCTAACGATGCATTATGCGCTCTGAAAAAACGAACGACTTCTGCTTCATAAAACACGATGGAATCAAAGAGAAGCGTGACTGCGCGAAACACTTATGCGCATGCGAACGCACACACTTACATACCCGATGCACTAAGCACTCCGCGAACCGAAACTCCCGAAAACCAACCGATCACACGCGCAGTCAGAAAAAGACTGAGAATTTTGAGACGAAGCTTGGGTTTTTATAGAACAAGGAAATGCAATGCGACCGCGAACAGCCAATCGCAGGCTCTTGTATAGAGATTAGCGAAGTGATTGTAGTGTTCAGCTTAATGTAAAGGAATTCTTTTTATTTTCGTGGCTAGAAACGGTTTAAACTTTAGATCATATCTTTAGGAGTAAACTAGCAATAAACTATGAAATCCAACGCATTAGCATTTTCATTTTCCTTTTGTTATTTAGTCGTCTGTATGTATATGAAAGACTATGACGGTGGGCAGCAGTAATTGCAGTTAATGTGAGGTATCCAGCGGCCGGATATAGATGGTATCCGCTATCCGGCCGGATACTAAATTAAAGGGCAGACAAGCCGGATACTGGATAGTGGCCGGATATCCATTACAACTGTATTATGCTTCCTCCATAGTCATTAACATCCTCTACAAAAATTGATCAGTCAATTATTAAGGGCACCTCTTGCACTAGGGTCTGTCAAAAATTTCCTAAACCTGCCCCAAAATTTGCAATTTGATCTAAAAATTATGTCTTTGATAAAAATTCCCGCAAATTGGGAAAAGTGGACTTGGCAAAAGAACAATTTTTATTTAAAAAAATCTAAAGAAATTCGGAAATTGAGGCCCTTAATTGCCTTAAAAATCTCCAGACACCCTTACGTCTTTTAATTGGTATTATCTGTCGAGAAAAAAAAAATCACTACTTTGTAATTCAAAAAACAGAACGATCAACATTTCAAATTGCCATGAAGTTTCTAAAATGTCGTTTTGAATTGTATCCCGACTAAATTTTATTTATTTTCTAATTTTTACTAAAAAATTCCGGGTTTTTCGGCGTTCTAAATTCAAAATTTCGCTTCCTTAAAAAATTCTAAAGTAAGAAAGGATCCCTTCGTCTTTCCATTGGCGCGATCCTTTTTAATGCCTTTTGTATTTTGCAGGAAATTTCCAAAAAAAAATATCTCAAAATGTGCACACCATGCGGAGGATGTTCACCTTTTGAGGTAAGTGCACAATTTTCAGGCTCCATTGTTTTTTAGTTTATTGTATTTATATGTATGTGTATGTGTGTGTGTGTGCGTCCGTGCGCAACAGTGCTCTCCGAAGTGTTATACTGGCGCACAATTGGACGCAATGCCACAATGCGGACGAACCCCGCTTGGACCGCGCAGTATAACGATACAGCAGCCACCGCGGCTAATATGCAAAAAGCGTGTCGTCTTCACCGAGAAAATCGTTCCGGAGCCCATGGTGGTCAACCGATGCCGTCAGATAACGATACCGAAAGTTGTTGAAACCACGCGCGTTATCCGAGTACCGAAATTAACGTGGGTATCCCAGATGGTCCGCGAGCCAAGGGTCATTTATTACCCATCGATGGTGCCCGATCCTTACGTTGTATGCTATCCGAAAAGGGTCTGCGAACCAAGGGAGGTTTGCCAAAGTATTCTATGCCAGCCGAAGCCCCAGCATGTCGATCTTCCGCCACCGCAAGAATATTGCTGTTACCCAACTGGGCCGGTCACGTACAAACCGAGCGCAGCGTGCCCACCCTGTCCGATTGGACCGAACGCTCCGCGTGCTCCTTGCTGCAACCTACCATGCTACGGAAATATGCAGTATCCACTTGCAAATTGAACGATCCGACGATCCGAACGATCGTGAATTGCGCGTAAGTGATCCGCTCGGAGAATTTGAGTGCGCATGCGCGCGCTCGCCATCCTGTCAACATTTCATAATGTTCCTAGCCATATGTACATTGATATCTCTGTATATTTTAGCATGGAAATCGTGTCAAGGTGAGCTTGAAATATGGAATCCAACTTGATTTCTTCAAGAAATCGTATCAAGGTGGATTGTATATTGCAAAATTCACCTTGATGCGTTGATAATGGGAGCGCCAAATCTGATTTTCCACTTTCTCTTATCCTTCACAGGGAAGAATTCAAGCTTTGAATATGAAACACAACGGTCTACAGGAATACAGATGTTGTGGCGGCACAGCACCCTGTGCGGCACCATTCTCTCCATCTTGTGGTGGTTGTGGTCCATCCTGCGGTCCATGTGGTCCATCCTGTGGCCCATGTGGCCCGGCTTGCGGCCCATCCTGTGGTCCATGTGGCCCATCGTGCGGGGCGTGTTGTACACCCTGCGGCGGCGGCGGATCGTGTTGTAGTCCCTGCATTTGCCCGTGCCGTTACCTTAAACCAGGTCAGGGCCCATGCGTATGGCCATGTCCATGTAAAGCACACTGTTACAACACTCCACCCAAGTGCTGCTGCTGATTATGATTATGATGATTATCGGAACGATGGAGAAAGAATCTTGTTGTGATCGTTGCCTAGCATAATTTTGACGAAATTTTTTAAGGAAGTCGTGCAGTAGAGCTAGACGGAGTCGAGAAGTCATCCACTTGTACGTGTCTGCATCGATATGGCACTTCCTTCGAAGTACAAGAGCAAAAGCTAGAAAGAGCTCTGCGTCTATTCGGTCTATTCGAAAATTATTGTCGCTAACTTTTTTTGGAATAAATATTTTCGGAAAATTTACGGGTTTTATTTGATTTGGATGGGTAGAGAATGGGTCTGATCAGTGCGATTTGGATCTTAAAACATAGGCCGAAATAGCTCCCTTATAAATTTTTCCGTTTTGATGACCAATGCTTGAAAATTATTACCTTCGCAGTGCGTTTAGTGGGTGTGGAACGAAAAGTGCGTGGCAGCGATACGAAGTTAATTTTTTCCAACTCTGGGGCACAACAGTAAGTTATGTACCGTGGGTTCAAAATTGTGGATTTTGGATCCACCCCTTATGTTTGGTGAGTTGGGGTGGTACGATTTCGAAAATTTTTTTGGAATCTTAGATCTAGAGATAGAAATGTCAATGCCTAATTTCAAAGCCCTAGGGCAACTCCTTCCCAAAAAAATGTATGCAGTTAAGCACTCTACGAAAGAATTAGATCAAAGACAAGACGCGAACGTGAAAACAGCTTATCAAAAGCTTGTGTATTCGCTAAGCCTAGTTCAGACATCAACTGGCATAGCGAATACACAAGCTTTTGACGAGGGAGTTAGCTCGGACACGCGGCAAGAACAGAACATGCATAGCTAAGACTCAAACTTTATTATACGTGAAAACGTTTGAGTGGGCGTAGCACAAAAAGTAGGCGTGGCAGCGTTACGAAGTTAAACTTTTCCTTTTTCGCTATGCATGTTATCTGTTCTTGACATGTGTCTGAGCTAAATCTCTGCACCGTGTTTGAGAACTGTCAACTCTTACTAAAAATATATTTATTAAACCAAAATTCCTTTAGGTCATTTCTCTTCCTTTGTGGACTAGGGTTTAAACCTGCTGGTGCCTTAGGACCATTTGGTCCAAAATGCAACTTTTTCTTGGCCAATATCTGAAGATTGATGAAATATATTTACTTTCAGCCATAACCTTCTTCTTGTAAAGAGCTCAAATTTTTATGTTGACTATATATTTTGTTTGAAAAATTTACCGCGGGCCAAATGGTCCCTAAAGAATTTAGTGCAACTTTCTTAAGGTAACAGAAGGGTTAATTAAATTTTTAGATAAAATTTTGAAAATTAAATTTATGGAGAATGGGTATTTGAGCCACACCCATAATTTTTCTTACCTTATCTATTTGAAACAGGAGAATTTCAGTCTCGAGAAAAGTAAATTCCCCGAGAATATTCACAATCGGGCTTGACCGTCTCTCAAATCCATAATCGATTTCCAAGATTTCCACCTGCACAAAATAAATAATGATTTTAAAATTGATTCTGATAACTATTGATTTCCATAATACCCCACAAGTTCACTATCGAAGCGACAACCAACCGCAATCGGGGAAAATATACTGGGATTTTGGAAAGTTCGATATTCAATTTTCAAAAATCACATTTTATTGTATTTTCTGCATTTTTTTTGTTTTTTTTTTTTACACGACAAAAACTTTTCCAATGAATTTTTCTTTTGAATTCTTTCAATTGTTTCTCCTATTATTTACATATAAACTGCATTAATTTCCCATAAGTTGCTTTCAATATTTTATGCATGTATGTATATATAATTATGTATATGTATACGAGTACGAAACATACGCAATACATGGATAAAAAAAATATATATAGGCTTAACTATTGCATCCAAAAATTTCGCATTAGTTTCAAACGATTCTGGTTTCTAAACACTCAACTAACACGAGCTGGCGGACATGCGAAACAAACGTTTGGTATATCGATCGATCGGTCGATCGATCGATCCGTCGATGTGTGTAAAAGAATAACAGTCAATTAAATACAAATCATTTAAAATCATCCAAATCTCACACTTTCCCGTTATACAATCATTGAAAACTAACACTTTAGATCCTTTCATATTTTAGCTTAAATTTCATATTTCAAAATTTTGCTTCGCGAAATTGTAAAGTTATAATTATTTTTTTTTTACTATTTTTAATTGAAATGACTAACTACGCACAAGATTTAAAAGCTAATTTATGTTTCGATTTATTTTTTTATATGTGATTACATTATAATTTTGTTGTTTTTTTTTTTTTTTTTTTGAAAGTTTTATTTTGCATTACCGAAGAGTAGAATATTTTGCTCAAAAATTTATACGAAAAAAAATACTGCTCGATTTCTAAATAGGGCAGAGAATTCCTGGTAATATTGAACACATGCAATCGTACGGAAACAGTTACAATCAAATGCGCTTTTCTTTAAAATAAGTTCCATATGTTCCACAGGTGTTGAAAATTTTGCAAGAATTCCTGTGCTATTGGAAACAAAGCATAAAATTTCATCTCGAAGGCATCGCAATTCATAACACTAGTTTACAAAATATTTGTTTTTTTTTCGGACATCGAAATGCTTTTTTCTTACAGAATTAGGCCTTCTGAACATGAAAAAAATATTTTAAAAAATCATTCTCGAAGCGTTCTTTTTATATTATATATTGAATATTGAAAAATACGTTGCATACTTTAATGCTTAAAATTGTGTATGGCTCTGAATTCTCAACGATTATTTGAATACACTGCGAAATTTATTATAAATAATAGAAAGGATTTCCAAAGTAAAGGTAGAAATTGAAATTATTCCTGACCTTTTTCGGAAACACCGAAAGAGAATAGTTTTAGATCCTCAGTCTGTTGTAGTGATATTTTTCCCATTTACATTCGGGGTCCATCCTAAGACTAAAAAAATTATTCCCTTTCTTTGTGAGCCACTACTTTACGCTGGTTTCAAATGCGATTGCTTTCGAAAAAGCTTTTCGATTGCTTTCTAGTTTTACCCACAGACTCGACTTGAACTACTGAGCCCTCAAATTTTTTTCTAAGATGCAATGAGAAGCTTTCTTTTAGAATAATTTTGTATCTTATGCTAAAGCGAAAAGCCAAAATGCTCTGCATTTCTACCTAGCAAAAGAAATTTCACATATCTATATAGGTGCTTCCCCAACTTGGCAAGTAAAGCGCTTTTACTTCCTGAAGAAGCAAGTTTTTTTCTCTCTAAAATTTTCTATCAAGAAGAATTTTGCTTGCTGAAAAGGCTCTTTGACCAATCATACACTTGGCAAATTACTTGTTAAAAGCGCTTTACTTGCCAAGTTGGGGAAGCACCTTAGGTATAAAGCTTAAAATATCTGATATAAAAATTTTTGATTTCTTGATTATTTTTTCATAGTGCTATAGTGTATTAAAAAATCTTAAGTAAGATTAAACACATACACGCATCTCTCTCTAAGAGTCAATTTTAATAGATCCTAAATATCGAAAGAAATCGGTTGAACAGCACGATATAAAAAGACAATATTTAAAAAATAAAATGTTTTTGGGCAATTCCATGAATACGGTCCCACACGACACAGCTCATAATAATTGAAAAAAAGGCTTTATTCTCAAGGATCTTTCATTTTTAAATCGTTTAAAAATCGTTTAGCACTTAAATTAAACAATTTGTGCTGAGAATGGCTGTCACGGGTGGAAGAGTTCCTCGTAGAATCGCCCTTTTATCTTCTAATTAAAGCCCAAAAACGAACATTACGAGAGCCCGATGCGAGTGCTGCGCGACGTCACGAAAATGTTTTGCGTGACGCATTTCAATCTGCAATGAGAGTTTTGCGTCACGCAGATGAAAGCATAATATCGCTTCTAGTAATGCAATATTTGAACCAAGTACCAATCTAACGAGTACCGAGTACTCATAAAAATTATACGCTATCACTTGAGTTTAAATTTTAATTCAAAATTTTCAAAAATTTTCAAAATGAACCAAAGCTCGCGAAGTATTTTAAAAGCTCTTTTTCACGGAACAAGGAACAGTTTTTGTTTTATTAGTTTAAACGAGTACCCAATAGCTAGTACTCAAAAAATAGCTACATCATTAACCTGTCAAATTGTCTCGCAACGAGAAATATTCAATTTTTCAAAATTTTCTCGCTACGAGGTCTCTCAGTGCGATACATTGGAGCTTGAACCATATGATTCAATAATTAGAAATTTGTGTGCGTCTCGTCTCGGCGCTCTCGCAATGTTGAACTTTGGGCTTAATTTGGAAACATTTCGTTTCTTTGAAAATATGATTTCATAAAAACTTTTAAGATTTCTTCTTGCAAAATTTACTTTCAATATTCATTTTTGGAATTTCTTTTTCTACTTTCATATTTTGTTTTTTTTTTTTTTTGTATAATGTAAACATGTAAATATTAAATACAGTTATATTCATATAAATAGTTATAGTTTTATGTATCTCATTTTAGTACATTTAGGTGTATAGGTATATAGAGTAGTAGTTGTAGTAGTCGTTTATTCAAAGTTAGTATAGCCCTCACTTCTTCAAGAACAAAAACAACGCATACATTTATATTAACGTATCTTTAAGAATTACATTGTTTATTATGTAAAGTCTTCTCGCTTGCTGCGCATTTGAAATTTTAAAATTTATCTTCTTTCCTTAATATATAAATATATATAGTATATATTTTATGTAGGTATATATTTATATATATAATTCATTTTTTGTTTATCTCACGTAATTTAAAAGTTTTTCTCTTTTCTATTTCACATACGATTTCTAACTTAGACGGTAATGGTTACTACCTCGGATTTTGCATAACTACCTGTTTGAAGGCGCCCGCTGCGATGCGTGATTTAACCTCGTGGCTGCCTAAGGATGCGGTACCATCACGCGCGATATATAGTTGAAGTCCGGATGCTACAATAAAGAGAAAGAAATATTTAGAATTTTTTTTTGTACTAAGCGAATATTTTCAATTCAAATTACTCTCAGCCGATTCCTCCAGCTGATCCAGTTTTGTATCCTTCAATATTTCATCGATCAATGAATTTGGATTGACGCGCGTTTCTTCGACACGATCGGAAACGCGCGGTCCATCGTCTAGTGGGCCCTTCTTACGTTTCTCGCCAGTATTCTTTATACGATCCAATGAACCAGTCTCACTGATAACCAATGATCCAGAGCTGGGGATCCTAAAGCAAATTTTCGTCACAGATCAAGCCGGATCACATTCACATCATTAGAGAGAGAGAGAGAGAGAGAAATGATCGATCGATCCGTCGTTGTTAAGGAGAAAAAGAAGAAAACGATTTGAGGAACTCAATTAGTTAGGATTTGCCGAATCGTTGGGAATTGATGGAAATTAATTTTTCAATGAAAATAGCTACAATTAAACTTTTAATGTTATGCTGTGCTCTATAAGCTTTGTGAACATGTGTGGACTGAAGAGTGTGGAGTAAAGCTAGAAAAAGGTGTAATATTAAATTAAAAAAAAAAATTTAATAACTGGAAAAACTATTTAGCGACAAAAGTACAATGGACTAAAACTGCGGAAGCTAAAGATTCCGTTCTACTGATTTAATGTTTTGCTTAAAATAAGTGAGATGAAGGGTAGATAATTATAAAATTAATTTAAGCATTGGAAACATTACACTACAATATGTTAATTAGTTTTTAAAAGAAATCTTAAAATGAATGAATTTATAAGGATGATGTGATAGATATAGAAGGTTGTATGGTTATCATTCAATCATTCACAAGGTTTCCAAATTGTTCCATTTTTATTTATGATTTTTTTTTCTTAATTAAAAGGATAGAAAATGAGGGGAAAACCAAATTCAAAAACAATCCGATTGATTCGTCGCAACGATCGATTTTTGATAAGACCCAAAAAGCATTGGGAGTCTTAAGATTCGAAGGGCATAGTGCTACTCTGTCAGTAGAACTGTTGCCTTACTTTCTCCAATTATTAAATCGAACACCAGAGCTGTAAAAAAATTCAATCATTTTGATTTATTTATCTTTTGATTGCAATCATTTTATTCGAAAATCATGAAGATTTCAATCTGAATTCTTTGATGATTGCCTTAAGGTGATTTATAATTCACTTTCCAGCAATCAATTGATTTATATTTTGAAATGTCAATCATTTGATTAAAATCATGTCAATCAGTGTTGATTTAATGATTGAAATCTTTCTGATTTAAATCACATGATTGAAATCTTTCCGATTTAATTCACATGATTGAAATCTTTCTGATTTAATTCACATGATTGAAATCTTTCTGATTTAATTCACATGATTGAAATCTTTCTGATTTAATTCACATGATTGAAATCTTTCTGATTTAATTCACATGATTGAAATCTTTCTGAATTAATTCAAATAATTGAAATCTTTCTGATTGAAATCAAATGATTGAAATCTTTCTGATTGAAATCACATGATTGAAATCTTTCTGATTTAATTCACATGATTGAAAACTTTCCGATTTAATTCACATGATTGAAATCTTTCTGATTTAATTCACATGATTGAAATCTTTCTGATTTAATTCAAATAATTGAAATCTTTCTGATTTAAATCAAATGATTGAAATCTTTCTGATTTAAATCAAATGATTGAAATCTTTCTGATTTAATTCAAATAATTGAAATCTTTCTGATTTAATTCAAAAATGATTTAAATCTTTTTGTATTTAAATCACATGATTGAAATCTTTCTGATTTAAATCAAATGATTGAAATCTTTCTGATTTAAATCAAATGATTGAAATCTTTCTGATTTAAATCAAATGATTGAAATCTTTCTGATTTAAATCAAATGATTGAAATCTTTCTGATTTAATTCAAATAATTGAAATCTTTCTGATTTAAATCAAATGATTGACATCTTTCTGATTTAATTCAAAAATGATTTAAATCTTTTTGTATTTAAATCACATGATTGAAATCTTTCTGATTTAAATCAAATGATTGAAATCTTTCTGATTTAATTCACATGATTGAAATCTTTCTGATTTAAATCAAATGATTGAAATCTTTCTGATTTAAATCAAATGATTGAAATCTTTCTGATTTAATTCAAATAATTGAAATCTTTCTGATTTAAATCAAATGATTGACATCTTTCTGATTTAATTCAAATAATTGAAATCTTTCTGATTTAAATCAAATGATTGAAATCTTTCTGATTTAAATCAAATGATTGAAATCTTTCTGATTTAATTCAAATGATTGAAATCTTTCTGATTTAAATCAAATGATTGAAATCTTTCTGATTTAATTCACATGATTGAAATCTTTCTGATTTAAATCAAATGATTGAAATCTTTCTGATTTAAATCTAATGATTGAAATCTTTCTGATTTAATTCAAATAATTGAAATCTTTATGATTTAAATCAAATGATTGATATCTTTCTGATTTAATTCAAATAATTGAAATCTTTCTGATTTAATTAAAAAATGATTTAAATCTTTTTGGATTTAAATCACATGATTGAAATCTTTCTGATTTAAATAAAATGATTGAAATCTTTCTGATTTAATTCACATTATTCAAATCTTTCTGATTTAAATCAAAAATGATTTAATTTTTTTTAACTTTTTTTTTTTATTTAAATCAAATGATTGACAATTCAAAATATAAATCAATTGATTGCCGGAAATTGAATTATAAATCACCTTAAAGCAATCATTAAAGAATTAATTCAGATATAAATCTTCATGATTTTCGAATCAAATGAATTAAATCTTTTTTTTTTTTTCAAATCAGGCTGTGATTGATTCTTTAATCAATCTTGAAATGATTGATCCATTTACAGCTCTGTCGAAAACATGCCCACAAGAAAAATAAAAGTCTGAAACAAACACATAACATCAGGGAACTCTAATTATGGACTACAGACAATTAAAATTGGAAGGAAAATATGAACAAAAAATCCATTAAATTAGCAAACAATCAATTAATTTCAAATAAAATGACATTCCGAAAGGAAAGGGTCTTGCCGACTCAGGAAGGCAGGCAATCGGCCCCATGAAAGAGCTTTTAAAGTTTTTTTTAAATTTTTGGATAGGTGCTACTTAAACCGATTTTTAGGTTCCTATTGCCCAGTATCGTTGAAATATCCTTGCATTAATCCTTTTGAGTAAGCCCTTTTTTCAAAGTTTTATATCTCGGAAACTAATTCGGATAGAAAAATGAAAAAAATGGCGACAAAAAGAGAAAAAGTTCTTACTCAAAAGGATTTTTTCAAGGATACTTTATAGGAGACTGCGCAATATCTGCTTCTACAATGTTTTTCGCTAGCACCCATCGAAAAATCCCCAAAACTTTTAAGTCCCTTTCAAGGGACCGCAATCGGTTATACCCTCTATAGTAAAACACAAAATTCTAACTCAACAACAAAAAGAACAACAACAAAAACACATCGAGGAATAAAAAACGAATGGCAAAACAATATAGAACGAGCATTACAAAATCTAATTAAAAAGAAACTTGGATGCAAGGCATGTGAAAACGATTTAAAGCAAGAAGACATGACGCACATAGTAATGCTCGGTCGGCGTATGATCTGCGTTGTTGCAAGCGGCGAAAGCGTCGAGCCGGAGGCGGATGGTGCAATTGCCGACTCGGCAGCAGCGGCAGCTGATGTCTGAAGCAACAATGAAGCGGCTGATGGATTCGAGCGTATGCTACATGCATCCGTTGGACTGGCAGCAAGCGAACTTAAAGTATCACCACCGCCGCTGCCGCCGCCGCCACCGCAACGCGGTGAACTTGCACCGCTGCTGCCAACAAAAACAATATTCGTGCAATGCCCATTGCCAGGGGAGCCAACTAACTGTTGTTGTTGTTGTTGGTGGTGGTGGTGATGTTGTTGTTGTTGGTGGTGTTGTTGCTGCTGCTGGTGATTGGCTTGATATTGCTGCGAACTCGGACCGTCCACAAAATCTCCGTTGCCAGTTTGATTGCTGCTGCTGCTGGCGCATTGGAAGGTGATGGCTGCACCGCTGCTGCTGCTAGCGCTGGACGATGATGCTGAGTGCGTGGAATGTATGCTACTCAATGTGCCGCTGGGGGAAGCCGATGCATTATAAGCCATCATTGCAATGTTTGCTGAAATTGTTGCCGCCGAATTCGATGTTGTCGATATTGATGATATCTGACGATTGCTACCGTCCAGCAGGCGGCGCGGTACACCGCTAAAACTTCTGTAGTCATTATTGTAAGCGAATTCGTGTTATGGAGTTGTGTGGGTGTGTGTGATTTTGGTTTTTTTAAGTACACACATACAAACGAAGGCAATTTAACACACACCAAAACAGACAAGGAAAATTGAGAAGCGTTTTTTTTTTGAATTTTTTTTATGGAAAAGTGTGAAAAACGATGAAGAAAAATAATCGAAGTAAAGAGAAGAAAGAAGATTTTTTTTATTGTTGTGATTAAAAGAAATTATTTCGATTAAAGCAAATTTATTAGGTAAGAAGAAATTATACACATAAAGAAGCTCATGAATCTGTTGTTGCTTAAAGGGTCTGGCGGACTGCGGCACCCTGAAAGGGATTTTGAAGATTTGTTGATTTTTCGAACACTCTAGGGACGACTTTTTAGTGTTCTATTTCGAAAAGTCCTTGAGATATCCTTGAAAATCCTTTTCAGTAAGCCTTTTTTTTAATTTTATATATCAAAAACCAATTAAGATAGGAAGGTGAAACAATCGTTGGCCAATTGATAATATAACATGAAATCGAAAAAAATTTTTTTTTATTTTTACACTGAGAAAATTTTTTTCACAAAACTAAAAATTAAAACAATTTTTTTTTTTCAGTGTGTTCGCAGTTTGATGACAGTCTAAAAAAAAATTTTTTTAAATACCTCTAAGTATTTGATGTCATTTAAAAAAAATTTCATTCTAAGTGGATGGAACAACAGTGAGATTTTCAAAAAATTGTTAGTGCATATGGATGCTCTCAGTATTGACATGCTGGCGTCAAACTGCGAACACACTGAAAAAAAAATTAATTTTATTTTTAGTTTGTGAAAAAAAATTTTTCAGTGTAAAAATTGAAAAAAAAATTTTTTAGATTCCTTGTTATATTAGCAATTGGCCAACGATTGTTTTATTTTCTTATGTTACTTAAATTTTGAGATAAAACATTTAAAAAAAAAGGCTTACTAAAAAAGGATTTTCAAGGATATCTCGAGGACTTTTCGAAATAGAACACTAAAAAGTCGTCCCTACAGTGTTCGAAAAATCAACAAAACTTCAAAATCCCTTTCAGGGAGCCGCATGCCTTTGCTCAACCGGCAAGACCCTTTTTTTTTTTTAATAATATTTTTGAATGTTTTTATTTTCAAGTGTGGTTTCGGTGGACGTTCGTGTCACATGCGGATAAAAAGCGATTTAAAAAACGAAATACATTCATGGAAAACAATATCTATTTATTTGTGGAATATTCTTCTACAACAGACACCATCTTTTTGTGCCAATTTTCACCAGAAATTATCTTAGAAAAAAAAAAACAAATTTTTAACATTGTAACATCGAATCTATTCCATTGAAATCCTGTTTGATCATGTATAATTTAAAAAAAAATTGTAACCACAAAGCACACATGACGGTGTCATGGGTCTACAAAGCCCTCAAATATAACCTTGGCCCAGTTCGTTCGACGTCGGCCTCACAGAAGCAGAAAGGAAATTATATGAAATCGAGAATACAGCATCAACCATGAGAGTCCTAGAAAAACATGCTGCATAAATGTAATTGCACACGACCATGCAAACAATTGCCATTGAATGCATAATGAATTTCATTGTTTTCCTTCAACCTATACGACAACGAAAACGAAAACGACAAAGACGACGACGATATCTATGTGTGATTGTTCAATGTGTGTCCATGCAGCTTTGCTCAAACGATGGCCAACTTTTGTTGCTCACAAAGGAATTAGATACAGTCTACCACCACCACATGTGGTCATACGATTTCCTTTTTGTCGCAACGTCAGATGTCAAGGAAAGATTCGAGAAGGCTTGACAAAAGGTGAACATTTTGATTGCTTAAATAAAATTTTCCTTTAATCGTACTATTCAAAATTATCATCAGTAAACTGGTAAATATTTTCAACCTCATCGTATAAACTAAGC
Source organism: Chlorops oryzae (assembly GCA_020466095.1). Classification (NCBI taxonomy): domain Eukaryota; kingdom Metazoa; phylum Arthropoda; class Insecta; order Diptera; family Chloropidae; genus Chlorops; species Chlorops oryzae. Next base: position 111,894,797 of record CM035807.1, read on the forward strand.
GAATGTTTAAAGCACTGCGTGAAGGCATTCGTAGGAAGTAGGAAGCTTCTTACTTCGTTTCATGGTCAACGAATATTACCTATATTTTGATAGAGGAATCATGATGAATCGAACACTCGGACATTTTACAGTGCCAAATGTTAGAAAATGAGCCTTAAAAATAAAGTGAGAATGAATCTTAAATTACAAAATGACGAATTAAATTTCTCTTAAATATTAAATTCGAGTGCAGTGCGGAGGAGTCTTAAAGCTAAAGGACAAATACAATTTCCCAAGAAATTCCAGTAATTAAAAAACATATTTAAAATATAAAATCATTCTTAAATATAAAATAAATGAAATTATGTACTTAAAATGAAAATATAAAAATATTTACAAAGAAAAATATTTATAAATAAATAAATAAAAAAATAATCGTAAATCATAAAAACAGTAGTAGAGAATCCGATACCAGGAGAAAAGCATTAGAATTCACTAAGGCAATAATTAATTTTTTTAAATGTATATTTATAATACTACGACAGTCGAAAGAGGAAGAAAATTATATTAAGAGAAAATTTGTTAAAAAAAAAATAGAGGATATCAATTAGAATGTTGCAGAGGAAAAATCGCTTTATTTCGTACTGTTCTTAGTACTTTGAAGACGTGGTTCTATCTGAAGAGCGTGCTTGAATCACTTGTGTCTGGTTTCCAAACCAATACAGAAATTCCTTCATATATTCAGCATGCAAACGTATTGAGCCAGTTATAATAAAAATTGCAGTTGATTGCAGGGACGTGCACCGGTTTTGAACCGAAACGGTTTTGAACCGAACCGGTTTTGAACCGAACCGGTTTTGAACCGAACCGGTTTTGAACCGAACCGGTTTTGAACCGAACCGGTTTTGAACCGAACCGGTTTTGAACCGAACCGGTTTTGAACCGAACCGGTTTTGAACCGAACCGGTTTTGAACCGAACCGGGTTTAATCGGGAAAACCACTGTTATCTGTCGATGAACCGAACCGAAAACCGAACCCTTTTTCGTTCTGGGTTTCACTTTTGCCTGCAACTATGCACAGTGATCGCTCCCATAGGGCAAAAAAAAAAAAATCTAGGTCGACATTTATATGAAATTAGTACCGATACCATCTCTAATATGAGTAGGGTAACCACCACTAACGTTTTATTGTGCAAATTTTAACCCTAAATGGGGGGGGGGGGGGGGGGGGGGAAATGCGTTAGAAATGGAAAAACGTGTTAACAAATTCTTTCAGTTTGAAAAAATCCCGAACCGAAACCCCGGTTAAAAGAAATATAAAAACCGGCTTGACGAACCAATCCAAAAGTTCAAACACGTTTCGAACCGCTGAACCGAACCGGGCAAATTTTCCACCCAGTTCACGTCCCTGGTTGATTGAGACGGATTCCATAGGTCCGGTTTAGACCAGGCAACTCTGATTGAAGAGTGGCCCACATTTTTTTGGGTGAGGAAGCTATGGGGAGTGAACTCGATTGCACTCCCCGTCGCCTAGTTGCCGGCAAATGTGGGCAACTCTTCATTCAGAATTTCCTAGTCTAAAACCGGTCCATATATTTGAATCAGTTGAAAATTTTTAGGAATTTCTGCTTTGTTGGAATCCAGGTATTATCAAGAATGGACCTCAGAGAGGAAACAAAATTATTTTATCAGCACTACAGTGTTCGTTCCTTCTTACAGTTCTTTGTTAAATGGTAGATCCCGTGTTAGCTTTATACTGTACAAGTATTCCCTGGATATATGCATCCAACCACCACCAAAATCTACACAGACCCGTTCTTTTAAATGATATCGAAATGATGATTCAAGTTCATTGAAGAATGACAATGGCACAAGTTTAAACGTGTATCCGGGCTCTAATAACCAGGGAATACTGTTGCACTTTAATAAATATGTGGCCACACTTCGCCACGTGCTAATGTTAGATTTACTACATTGTGTTAGTCCCAACGGACATACAGTTCCCAGCGGTATTAACAGAAAGTGGTTAGATAGTTTCTCTAGTAAACACGTACTTAGACTAAGCCACAGCAGCATTAGAAACGGCACAAGGTATTAAGCGACAGACAGACAGATATGTAGATATGTAGAGGAATTTATGAGGTTGTTTGAGAAGCGATCTTGACTCTCTAACAAGTGGGAAAATACTTTTGTATTTTCTCTTCTTTTGTTTTCGATGTGAAGCATTTTGTCTACGAACCTCAGAACCGGAGCAAAATCAGCATTGGTCGAGTGTGGGCGCACGCATTGGGCTTCTTGGTTTGCATGAATATCGGATTTTTTTTGCTGGTGCGCCAATTGTTCCAATTGTTGTCGTTCTCGGTCAAATTCTTCACCCGCCGAATGTGTAACCGGCCCGCGGGATTGATGATTCGGTGTCGAGCTTCTCATTTGACGCCGGCTATAGGCGCGTTCGAAGGGTGTGCGCGTCATAAATAATACTGCAGCCGAACCAGGAACATTTGGGAGCAAATTATCAAATCGATCTTGGGTATATATTTCTTTGTCGTGTGGATGATGATGGTGACCAGCACCAGCATCGACAGCAACACCCTTAACAGCCGTACTGCTGCTGCTATTGTCTACAACATCATAGGAGAGTAAACGCTTTTCGAACGATGGAGGCGTGGGTTTTTCCGCCGATTGTGTTGTTGCCATTGGAAATGATGGCTTTCGATTTGAGGTCGGCGTTAGGAATGGATCTGTTGAAATGCGTTCTGTTACCGTGTCCGGTATCGTTCCCATTGAACGGATTTTTTGCATAGGATATGCTGGCACTTCATTGATTTGTCCCGGCTGCGGACTGATGATATCGTCGATCCCAATGAACTTGGCAATGCCGACTTTATTTTTGGTAAAAACTTTACCCGACGAAATACTCGACTTTCTACGTTGCTCCTCGTTAAAACGCCGCTTCGCTTCACGTGTCTCCTCGCGTATTTTATTAAGCTCTTCTTTTACTTGTTCCTCGGACATTTGATCGAAGCTTAAATTACTTAAGGATTTCATTTTTGGAATTTTTGCGTGCTCAGCTAAAAGTTTAAGCCGTCGCGGCGAATTCCGATCCAGCGCCTGCGATGCCTTATGGAATTCCATTTCGAGTATGGAGAGATTCTCCATCGATTTGATTTTCGCAACTCGCGGTGTATGGAAATTCTCATCTAAGCCCGAATCTTCGGTGCTCTCCGATTCACTGCTGCTGCTGGGCACACTAGCCGCCGTATTTGTGCCATTCGCACTGCCGCCATTCCAACTGCTGCATGCTCTTCTCTCCTGTAAATGTGGCGACGCACCCATATCGCTTTGGCTATTGCTGCGTACACTCTGATATGTGGGCGAGGCGGGTCTATTTCCATTTTGAGTGCCATACCTGGTACCTAGTGACGGCTCAATAATTTCATTCAACGGTGTACGAAATTCCTCCAATTGTTGGAGGTCACTGCTATGCAATGTCGATTCTGGTGTCCCGAATACCGTGTCCTCGCAATCCTCATACTCGGTGGTGATGGTTCTGCCGCTTGCATTGCTCGGATATTGTTGCGTTACGTTTATATTCAGTTTCATCGTATTCATTGTTCTCTGATTCAGTCTATTGTGGAGAGAAACGGATTTACTGAATCTGCGTTCCGAAATTTTCAATTTATCGGGTGAGTAGGTGGTGGAGAATTTTCATTAAAAAAAAACATTTTTTTTTTTTGTCGAAAGTGTGGTTAGAAGAAGAGCAGTGCGCGGCAGAATAGTTTCATTTATTTTTGTTTTCAACAACAATTTTGCGCAAAATACAATTTTTGTTTTTATATAGAAACAAAACGTGTAAAACAAAAAACACAATATTAGAAAGAATAACACAAAAGGAACATAATACTAAAAATACTAAAAAAAATACTAATATAAAAATAATACTAAATAAAGAAAAACAAAAGAGTAAATTTAAATACTGTAGAGATAAAGTGTTCAATTACATCACTTTATTGTATAAGTTAGTATATGGGCATTTCCACCGAAAGGTCCACCTGCACAAAAAAACTAAAAGTTCTTGAAACCATTTTGTTTTACCATATTTTTATAAGGAAGCAATCATATTTAACTAATTTAAAAACACTTTACCTTTATTCATATCCCATTTCGAGATATTCGAATGCAAAGTCGAGCAAATGAAAATTTTCTTAATTAGAGATTTTACTGCATGTTTAGTTTTGATAAAATTTCATAAATGGAGACATTATGCATTGATTTTTGGCCTCATAATTCTTTCTAGGGGTACAAAGAGTCAAAAAAGAATGCATAGGAAACTATGCAATCGAAAATAACGGTACATTTTTCATTTTTATTATTGCATTTTTCGATGTCCCGTGCGACATGAAAAAACAACACTTGTTATCATAGCATCGAAAGTAGTTGAAGTAGGCTCACCAAATTTTGATTCCAAACAGCGACTTAGTATACAATTAAAACATTTAAAAAATCGCAGCAAAATCAGAAGATTCGAGATCGCAATCAACACTTAAAGTTTGTCCCGTGCGACATCGTAAGTATGAAATTAAAAAAAAAATTATTAATAAATGATTTTATTAAACAAATAGGTTGTTCCTCAGTAGAATGGAATTTTTTTGCAAGCTCACATGGAAAGGGAGCCGTCGATGGAGTCGGAGCAGTAATTAAAAGGAAAGTCTGGCAGATAACAAAATCTAAAAATGTTGTTATACCCGATGCATTTTCTTTTAATCAATGTGCACAACAAAGCATAAATGGGATTCAAATATATTATATGCCATCCGATGAAATCAAAAAGGAAGAAATGTCCTACAATTTTGACGAAAAATGGCGCGAAGTAAGAAGCATTCCAGGGATATCCCAGTTGCACTTCTTTTGTTGCGATGGTGTATATATAAAAGCAGCAAGAACTGCCTATTCGGAAAAACAAACTGTTTCTGTTATTCCTGATAACACTTCCACTTAATTTTTTTTTATTATTGTATTAAATGGTACAAAACACTTCAATAAATACATTGAATTTTTCTTTTTTAATTTAAAAAAATTTTTGCTCATGTTATTTATGTATAATTTCGTAAAAAGAGCAACAAAAAAGCAAAAATATCACTCTGGAAAAAAATGTCCCGTGCGACATGTCCCGTGCGACCGAGATTAAAACTAAATTTAAAAGAAAGTATAAATCGGATTTGAGTAAAATCAAAGCCAGTTTTAAGGGATATCTATGCCCCACATTCTAAAATTTATCCCATCAAAATATTGCCTCAGGTTTCGCTGAAATCGGCATTTGAATTGTTGCCCCCGAAAAAAACTTCTGTTTTTGTCCCGTGCGAATGCCTTGCTTTTCTACAATTATTCTGAAAACTGAAATCTGGCCAAAATCAATCTTGGCACCAATTATACGGCTAATAAAGATCTATAAGTTAAGCCACTCGTCAAAATGAAAAACCGTTATATTTTGACTTTTTTCTAGTTTAAATGCGTACGATTGTCCCGTTCGACATGAATGGAAATGCCCATATATAAAAAATATACTACCAAAAAAAAAAAAATATATATATATATAACAACGGATTCCCAAACCTTGGTTTGGCGAATGGAGAAGAAGATAATATACATTTTTGAGCTTAATTATCTAAGACTCAATATCGCAATTCAGAGGAAACATTTTACCTAGTGAAAGAGCTCAGTGTTAGAAGTCAGCTTTGAAACTCCCTTAAACGATTTCCAAAGGACCCGAAAAGATTACTGTAGAGATGAGTCGTCTGGGGAAGCGAAAATACACTGAAAGTGCACCCGAAAACCGTGGCCCTTTTTAATACATAAAATTACTTCTACTAGTTACTGTTGTCCCCTTTTTCTAATGCTTAACACTAGTTTACAGATTATTTTTTTCAGTCATCTAAATGCACCCTTCGTAAACATTTTTAAATTTTTTTTAGATGGCGATGAACTGGCGGAGTCACTTTTTTATTAGGTTAGGTTAGGTAAGGTTACTTTGGCTGTCATAAGACTGACACACTTTGACCTGAGGTTCGTTGTGATACCCTATAGATACCCTATCTATAGATACCCTATCTCTAGATGCCCTATCTATAGATGCCCTATCTCTAGATACCCTATCTCTGGATACCCTATCTATAAATACCCTATATCTAGATACCCTATCTATAGATGCCCTATCTCTAGATACCCTATCTATAGATACCCTATCTATAGCTACTCTATCTATAGATACCCTATCTATAGATACCTTATCTATAGATACCCTATCTATAGATGCCCTATCTTTAGATACCCTATCTATAAAAATCCTATCTATAGATACTCTATCTCTAGTTGCCCTATTTATAGATACCCTATCTCTAGAGCCATTTTGAGCTAGCAGTAAAGCCAGCGATCTGAGTAAGATTTACCGAGTCTAGGTCCCTTGGGGATAGCATTACATAGTTTCCTAAAGAAAGAGAATCTTTTCCTTGAAAACGCAGGGCACTGTAGTAAAAGGTGTTGCGGAGATTCTTCTTCCTCGTCTACTAGGCAGTATCTGCAATAAATGTCCGTTGTGATACCCTATAGATACCCTATCTATAGATACCCATGGGGATTTCTGCGGAGCAGTGGAAAGTAGTTCGGAACTGGTTTGATCCCATTGAATCCGGCTATCTAACATAGTTGACGAGAATAGGATTATACGGGCTGTAAAATCTTTTCAGCCATATAAATCACCTGGATTGGATGGTATCTTCCCCGCACAGCTACAGAGGTCGCTAGGTGTTGCACTTAAGTGGCTCAAGATAATCTTCACTGCCTGTATCCGTCTAGGACACATACGTAGGGGCTGGAAGATGATAAGGGTTGCGTTTATCCCCAAAGCAGGGAAAATATCACACACCACACCTAAGGGCTCTCGTCCGATCAGTCCCTCTTCCTTTCTCTTGAAATCCCTGGAGAGACTTCTAGAGATATATATTAGAAACAAAGGTCCCAGAAATAGATTGTCCACCTCTCAGCATGCTTACGTGAGGGGAAAGTCAGTGGACACTGCTCTTTACACCTTGATAAATCAGGTGGAAGGCTCTTTGGCTCACAAGATGTTCTTACTGGGCGCCTTCCTAGATGATATTGAGCGAGCCTTTATTTACGTACTTCCGGAGGCCATCACAAGATCTCTTGTAGGTCTGGGTATACCGGGCAAACTGGTCGCAATGATCCACTAACTACTCACGAGCAGAACCGTCTTAGCAAAATGGAGAAGCTCTGTGAAGACACAAGAGGTGAGGAGAGTAACCCCCTAAGGGGGAGTGTTGTTACCTCTCCTGTGGCTCATTGCTATGAACAGCCTGCTAGAAAGCCTTGATTCGGATGGATGCCGCACGGTTTCGTATGCAGACGATGTAGCACTATTGGTAAGAGGAAAGCATTTGGACACTTTAAGTAGCCTGATGCAGTCCTATCTAAAAACCGTAACTCAAGCAAGACTGAATTGGTACATTTTACAAGGAAACATAGGATTCCGCACTTCCGGACTCCATCTCTAAATGGGGCGCCTTTAGTAAACACAGATAGTGTTAAATATTTAGGTCTTCTTGTTGATAGGAGACTAAACTGGGGGCCAGCGATCGAAGAGCGCATCAGAAAGGCTGAGGTAGCGCTATACTGCTGCAAACAGGTCATTAGCAAGCGATGGGGGCTATCTCCTAAAGCTGTGTTCTGGATCTTTACTGTGGTGGCCAGACCCATACTTTTGTATGGCTGTGCTGTCTGGTGGCCTGCAGTAAAGAAGGTATCAATTTGCAAAAAGCTAGAAAAGGACCAAAGCCTAGCTCTCGTAGGTATCACGGGAGCACTTGAATCTACACCCACGCTCGCCTTAAGTGCGATGCTTAATATTATCCCCCCTGACATAGCGGCAAAACAGGTGACTTTAACCACCGCTTTACGCCAAAGCCTATCCTTTTATGAGGCATCCCGGAGACTACGGACTACTGTGTGCCAACGGTAAGTCTGGATAAACCTTTCCGGACCTCTATATCCTTGAGAGAAGACTGGGAGGTTGGGTCTTTACTGGTAGGGGATCATCTGATTTTCTTTACAGATGGTTCTAAGCTGGGAGGTATGGTCGGGGGTGGAGTCTTCTGTGAAAAGCTCAATATGAGTATCAGTTTTAGACTCCCGGATCACTGCAGCGCCTTTCAGGCAAAGATAGCTGCCATTGGCGAGGCAGTTACCTGGTTACAGCGAAATGTGACAACTCAAACCAGAGCTAGTATTTTTACTGATAGTCGGGCAGCAATCAAATCACTCGACTCCTTTGTAGTCAATTCGAAAGCTGTTAAGAAGTGTCTGTCCATTCTCTGTGAAATGGTACAATACTTTCAAATAGAATAGAATAGTACCTGGGCTTAGAGATATCCCTGGGAACTGTACGGCTAATGAGCTGGCTAGACAAGGCACGGAGGTTCCTCTTGCCACCTGTCGCCTTCTCATTGGAGAATGTGCTAAAAGGTCCTTTCAAGAAATATGGGAAATCGGGAGCTCCTGCGCGAAAGCTAGGCTGAATTGGCCACATATAGACCAAAAACGAACTGGGGAGCTACTCAGGGTGTCGAAAACTCGTTTTACGGTAACGATTAGACTAATTACCGAGCACTGCCTCATAGGCCCTCACGCTAGAAGGCTACGGGCCCCTGTTTTCGATTTCTGCAGAAGCTGTCAGTATGATGAGGAGGAGGAGGAAATGCCTCAGCATCTTCTCCTATATTGCCCGGCTTTTGCTTAGACTGAGATTTAGATCATTGGGATGCTATTTATTTCACTCCCTATCGGACCTCGGAGAACTTAACCCTGTGCGGATAGCGAGCTTTGTTGAGCGAACAAAATGGTTTTTATATAGGTGTCTGAGCCCGCGGGTATCACAACGAAGGTCCGTTGATCTAAGTGCGCCACCTTTTTGTTGGGCGGCCCCACGATGAAAGGAAAAATTTTAACAATTCTTTCTAAAAAGATGTCCTTTTTGAGATTTAAAGGATTGCAATTTAGGGGGAACATCTGGAATCTAGGGGATTTTAAGAAGCATTTTAGAGGAAACGACCTGGCAACACTGTTTACAAGGCAAAATTCCATAACAAAAGCGCATTTGTAGATCCTCGCAAAAAAAAAATGTTGTAAACTAGTGTAATGATCAAAAAAATAAAGTTAGTTCGAAAAATATGCCATAACTTTTCCATCTTTTAAGATACGTCACTGCTTTATTTACAGCCCGATTCTGAATATTCCCCAAATATTCCGAATATTATTTTTCAAATATTTGGGGGAATAAATTTGATGGAGAATGGGTATTTGCTCCTTACCCATAATTTTCCTTTCCCTATCTATTTCAAAAAGGAGAATTTTAGTCTCAAGGAAAGTGAATTCGTTCCCCGGGAATATTCAAAATCGGGCTGTTATTGGAGGTTTACCCCGAAAAATAATCTATCCCAAGGTAAATATGTTTCCACGATATTTTTGTTTTATTGACTAAAATAAATATGACTAAAAAATAAAACCCGTAATCCAATCAACCCATAATCCTTTCCGCTATATTTTATTATTACTGTATATTAAATTTACACAAATTCATTAAGACCCATTGATCATACTCCAAAAAAAAAAGAAAAATACTTTTCTACAATCTCACTCTTTATATAACCCATAAATTAACCGCTTAATGACTTGGAAATTACGTTTTAATGTAGCAAATCCACAAATTTCCCAGAAACAAAGCTATATTGAATATAATTGCAGTTGAGAATTTCTATAAAAGACGATTCGGTAATCAAACCGGTTAAATGAATAATCCAAGATTACGACAGCATTCCAATAAAGACAATCTTGCGTAATAAGATTAAAATTATCTTGAATTTCTTTATCGAACCTACAACGGAAGTGAGACAAGTCAAGCGGATCCTTTAAGAGAAATCTTACTCAGCCCGATTCTGAATATTCGCGGGGAACGAATTCCCGGGGAATTTACTTTTGTCGAGAGTAAACTTCTTCTTTTTCAAAAATTTGGGGGAATAAATTTGTTGGGTAATGAGTATTTGACCCATACCCATAATTTTCCTTTCCCTATCTATTTAAAAAAGGAGAATTTTGGTCTCAAGAAAAGTAAATTCCCCGGGAATATTCAGAATCGGGCTGACATTCTTTTATGAAAATCGCTTGGGAATAGCTGATTCATCTAAAAGTAGCTAGAACTAGAGTCATCCCTAGATATGTGTACCATAACCGGTGGACTGAAAAATGTGCTCATAAACAGAGTAGACTTTTATAAATCCGATTTCAATACAATGAGGAATTTTTTTTTTGGAGAATTTCACAATATACTTTGCTATTATCCGGGGGGTTCTTATATCGCTGGGGAGAAATACCACAGCAATAGAGTACAAGACTATTTCTCTTGTCTTCTTGAAATTATGCTTAAAATGAAATTGACACAAAATTGCTACTAATTTCGGTTTTGAATATAAAACCACGACGTCATGAAATGACATCAGAACAATGGTAAAAGCATTTCAAAAGAAATTATAATGAACAAATTTATAACAAAAAAAAAAAAAAAAAAAAAAGAAAAAAAGAACAAGAAAGAAATGCATATTTTTTGAGAAGCAGCCAATTTCCTGTCGGCTTTCGACGTGTACGTCATCTTTTTAAAAATTCATTCGAGGTCATTGATGCTATTAGGAATTCAAGATGCAAGTGCACGATAAATTGAAAGGCATTTCATTGCCGCTGCGTTGCCTTAAACTTTGCAATGAAATTTGCCAAAGTTCTTTCCCCCCCACCATCAACTACACGAATATTAAAAATTACGAATATTTTTAAAAACAGCAAAAGACATTTAAGAGGAAATTCGGATTCACATTTATATTTTCTTTCCTTTACTTCTCTATGAAATAAATTTCGACTTAAAATTTAAGGGGGTCTTCTCATTGAAAACCCGTTTTTTGGACCCTTTTTAAAAAAAATTCTTATTTGAAAACGCAAAGAATAATTGAAAACTTTTTTTATTTATTGTATTACAAAAGGTTCAAAGTAAATAAAAAAAATTTTTTTGCCTCGATACGTGGGCTGTTCAAAAAGTAATGAGACTTCAAAGTTGGTGGTGAAAAAAAAGGTGCCGTCACGGCGGTCACGATTCCGGGTCTCCGGAGCCTCCGAAATGGAAAAAAAAACGGGGTTATAATCAGTATAGAATCTATACTATAGATGCAATTCTCGGGTGAACCTCAAGCTTAATTTTGTGATTTTTTTGACAAAATGGCGGCCATTCAAAAAAAAATTTCAATTTCGGGCTTTTTTTTTGTAGTTTAGTGTAAAAAAAAAAATAGTAAAAAATTTTTTAAATTATGGTCGAGGTTCACCCGAGAATGGTGACAATTCTGCGTCGATTCCACTTTGTTTCATGAAAATCGGTTCAGTTGAACTGGAGATATCATGGCCGCCAGTTCGAAAAACGTGGTTTCGAGATAAACGCGTTTAAAGTTTGAAGCAACGCAAAAATTACTCGTTTTAGCGCAGATCTTGCTCGACAAAGAAGGCTATATCCTCTAAACTTTTTCGAATTTCAAAAAATCCTTTTAGGGGCATATTCACAACTACCCAAGCTATAAATAAATGCAAAAAAAAAAAAAGTAGAAAAAAAAAGTTGCTCAATGAGAAGACCCCCTTAATCCGCACGAGAGATTTAACAATTTCCCTCTGGTTCTGTACAATGTCTTTAGGAATGTATGGACGGTAAGGAGTGAGAGGTTGAAGTGAAGTTTGTGTATACTCGTATTGTATTTTTTTTTTAGTATAAAATTAGGCGTATGGCAAAAACTGTTAGAACGTAAAAGGGATTTCTTGAATGTAACTCTTAATTAGTCAAAATTCGTATTTTCATTTGATTTACTTAGAAAATCTATAATACAAGGGATTTTTCATGAAAATTTTTTGCCAATGCACTTACCTAGCGTGTCCGGAATCGCCCTCGGAACTTTGCCTCGAATGTTGACTGTGTGAAAAACTGCTATAGCCCGAACCCTTTGACATCTACGCATGGATGAATAAAATTTATTTAAATTTCATAGTACATTTTGTATGCTTCCGCATGTCCAACTCACTTGACTAGTATTGCTGGAATTTCTAGAATGGCCCATTTCTATTAGTGACGATGTGCCCGAAGTGACACCTGTTCCACTGCCTCCTGTCGTCACACTTGTCATCGTGCCACAGTTATTACTTCCGATCACACCATGCGCTGAATTTCCGATTCCACTTCCAGTGCCTCCACCGCCCCCTCCACCGCCTCCGCCACTTCCACCACCCAAGCCGCCACCTCCGTTGCCCGTTGCTAGAGCATGTTGTGCATTTGTCAGCGCTAGACCCGGTACTAGCGTGCCTGTTTGATTATTATATTGCGCCATGCCTAAATTCTGCTGCATTAGCACGCCATCCATTGTTAGTGTAGCTGCCGATTCTGATGATTCCGATAGACCCGAGTCCGTTACAACCGATGCAATCAACATTTGAGGGTCGAGGTCTAAGAGAAAAACGAATTTAAAATTTAAAAAAAAAACAGAACATGGATAAATTTAAGCTCTTACCATCTTCGCGTAATGACGACGCTGGGCGTGTTGTGGGCAAGCCACTAACAACACCACCACCACCACCGCCGCCTAATGTGACGCCACTGCCACTGCCAATTGTCGGCGGTGCTGTCGCCGTAGGTGTTTGCAGGCCGGCACCAGTTGACGCTGTCGATAGATCGTCTGTGGAAGGTTTTTGTTTGCTCTTCAGATTCGGTGTGGGACTGCAGAGAGAACGAAATGAATCGAAATGAATTGATGACATTTTTACGAATGTCACGAGTACACTTACGCCTTAAATAGTATATCACCGCTAAGCATGTGCATCTTAATTGAAACACGCAGCATGGAATTATCCAATCTATGTCTAGAATCATAACCTTCCAATAGGAAACGACGCGACGTCAAGCCGGCGCCAGCGAATTCGGCAAGATTTATATCGATAAAGCCTAACTTAAAATAGCTACGTCCACCCTTCATCTCCTTCCGTATGGATATACGTATATAGCATGGATCCAGTACACCCGTGGAAGCGTTCGCAGACATTTTGCATGGGAATTCGAAACTTCGATTCCATTCTACGCGATGATTTCGCACTTCTTCCCTGCAATGAAAATTCAAATGAAAATTGAATCCATTTTAAACGGGGCTTATGCACTCACCTCGCGCTGTATTCTTGAAATGATCCGCCGTCCAAAAGGCGTATCTTCGCGAATAGCACCTCGTTGACCAGTGCCACTTCGAGCAATTCCTGCAGTTTTACTTCAACATTGAATTTATACTTTTTCTTTTTCATCATAAAGGCCATAACAGGGGCACTCTGGCCCGTATTATGTCATATACAGTCCCGTACGTAATTGAATGGACGCTAACGTTTCCTTCTTTCGATCTCAAACCACTGTTGTTTTTTTTTTTTTTTTTGAGCAAGTTTAAAAAAAATTTTCTCTTTTGTGCGTTGCTCAATGGAAGGACGAGTTTTTAATCTTTAGAGATGGAGTTTTTTTTTTAAATTGATTTTGGAGTCAATCTAAAAAAGAAGTCTATGTAGCAGGAAGATTGGTATACACGTTTGGAAAACTCTTTTGCAGGATTTTGTTTTTTTAATGGAATTCTCAATGGATTCTCTTTTCTGTGGCCTTTTGTTTATTGCTTTTTTTTATTTTTCTTTTGTTTTTATTTTTGTTTTTTTTTCGGCGTTCTATTGATGGAGATTTAGACTACTCCTCTTCGTCGCTTATGTCGTATGGAGCCGCATTTTGTGGCTATTGTTTGGCGTATTGAACATCGGCGAAAAAATTTCAGTCACAAGAAAGTAGGCGTTGAGTTCGAGCTGAAACAATAGAAAATGGAAAAACCCAAAAATTAATGAAATACTTTTTTTTTAATTCGAATTTTTTTCTTTTTTGAAAAAAAAAAAAAATTTTTTTTTATACAATTTTTTATATAATTTTTTATATAATTTAATAAAATAAAAAAAAAAGAATCTATTGGGGTGGAATTTCTGAGACAGAATTTCACGTTGATGCGTGGGGGACTTTGAAAGTGATTTTTCAAGAGATTCCTACAGGAATTTCGAGCACTTTTCAACTACACCCGGACTAGTAGCAATAGGACTAATCTTCAAGTTGGTAGTCTATTGAATGTAATGATGGCGTGAATGAAGCTTTTGTGGTCAATTGGAGGATGACAATTGTCTCCCAATCATTCGAAGTACTAAAATTACCAAAAGTGGACTTCTTGCAGACCATTCTGGGATACTTAAAGCCCAGTCGTTCGATTCTCATAGGGGTTTAGTGAATTTTAAATTCATCACATTATCGAAGGGATAATTCTGGCCGAGGAGCGCTTACTGCCTGTATGAGTTTTTGATTGAAAAAGGACATTTTCTTAAAGAGGAGAGGGCTTTTAAAAATCGAACTCTGATGGCGAAACTCCATAAAGGACGTAAGGGACTGTTGTTGCGGTATACGTTTCACGCGGAAGGAATGTAGCTGATTCCATTTAAATACATTTTAATACATTAGGGGTATTCACAAAGGTGTCGGAAAATAGGAAAGTCGGAAAATTGTAAAATTTTAACTACTAAAAAGTTGTGCAAGATACAAAAAAATTGTTTTTAAAAATTTTAAGAAGTCGCAGTTTTCCAATTTTCCGACTTTCCAACGTTTTTAACACGCCTTTGTGAATACCCCTATTGATTCAATGGAAGCAGCTGCATTTCTTCCACATGAAACCCGTGGTAAGTTGAAATATTTTCAATTTTGCCGCGTATACCGCAACAACCGTCCTTTCCGTCGTTTATGGAGTTTCGCCTTCAGAGTTGCATTTGAGTTTTTTTTTTTTTTTTTTACTCAAAAACTCAACAAGCACGCTAATAAGTCGCCCGGAATAAACCAAAATCAAATGTATCCATAAATAGTGTTTGATTAAAAAAAAAAAAAAAAAGCCTACCTTTAGGCGAAATGCATAAAGGCTCGAAAGGACACTTTCAAATTTCTGTCCGTGTTGATTCAATGGCAACGCAGTTATGTAAATTCACCGAATGACTAAAAACGCGTTTCATTTCCCTTCGGCAAAGTCAATTTCACAGAGCCACAGAGTCGAAAGAAATATGAAATATTTTAGCATAATTTTGGGTGCAGTACCAAAGAGAAATGATTACAATCTGGACACTTAATGCTAATGAGTTCTTTGACGAAAGAAACAAAATCCATTTTTCGACTTTTCTCCATTTTCCTTCAGACTCTTCTGGGTGCCAGAGTCACTGATCTAAAAATAAACCTTTTTGGGAGTCGCAGCAGAGCGGTATAAAACCGAAAATTTGACGCAATATTTTTTCTGTACTGAAAAGACAAGGACACCTTTTTATACCCGACACACTCTGTGTCGAGGGTATATTCTCTCTGTCCGTCTGTTTGTATACAGTTTTCTTATCGAAGGAGTTGAGCTATCTTGACGAAATTTGGTATGCGTGCTCACGGGGACATGAGTAAGAACAAGTTCGAGAATTAACACGATCGGACAATTTTTAGGGGTACCTCCAGTACTAGGGTCTGTTATGAAAATCAAAAAAACTGCTCTAAAACCGATGTTTTACAAGATATTTTGATAAAATTTGGCATTTGAACATATTTTAGGCCAATTAATGTGATTCATAAAAATTATCAAAATGGGCGTGGCAGAAGGGCGTTTTTCGAAAATTGTCTCCTACTCCCGAAACGCCTATGGGCCTTGAACGAAAATTGGCACTATATATGAATTTCCTTTGGTAGCTATAAACATCTTGCCCAAAACCTTCTTGATTGGTCCATTATTAAGGGTACCTCCAGTACTAGGGTCTGCCACAAAAATCTCAAAACTGCCCCAAAATCTGACTTTTTCCAAATATTTCAATGAAACTTAGAATTTGCGCGTATATTTAAGCCTCCGATTAAAATTGGAAAAGTGGGCGTGGCAAAGGGGCGGTTTTCATAAAGAAATTAAACAAAAGTCGGTATATGGAGCCCCTATGGCCTTAAACCACTCCTGATATTAAAAATTATTTGAAGATGTGTGTCTGTGTCGGGTATTCTATTGTCAGGTTTGCCTGACTATAACACCCTTACTTGTTTGTTTTTGGTAATACGTTTCGATTACCTAAGGCGTAAAATAAATGCTAAATAGTGGAAGGAATTATAAATAGTTCGAATTTTTTTGTTTTTTCTTATGTAAGGACCTTTCGGTTGCTCCTAAAAGCAATTTGAAATTGCCCTCCGATTAGATTTCTATGACCACCAAAAATAGGACTTAAATTGAAGAAGGTGAACCGAAATTTTTTCGCCTGATGACCTTTAGAGCTTGTGATTGATTTTTAAATCCCTTTTAAGACGGAGAGAGTGAGAATGTGTCCTTAAGGAGAGTATTTAGTCTCTGACCACATATAAGAAACTTATCGAAATGGATTTGAGTGAAAATCAATTTTAAAATCCTTTTGAGAGCATTTACTGTCAATGGCAAATTATCGTTTACTCAAAGCTACGACGAGCTTAGTTAATATTTTATAAATTGAAGTGCATATGGCAAGATTAACCGAGAGATTCAGCCTCCTCCGCTTCAGCTCAAGAACAACCTTCAAGACTACAAATGAAATGACCTAGTTCCTATCCTAAGGGGAAATAAGAACTTAATAAAACAAATTTCTTAATGGATTTTCATTGCAATAAAAGCACACAAGGACTAATATTTATAACATGCACACACACACACACACACACATCGATTTGGGAGTTCTTCATTCGCATGAACAGCGATGATCAATGGTAAAAGCGTATCGAAGAAAGGCAATTTTTAAAGCATTCTGTTTTCGTTCAATTTCCCCCAAAACTAATTGCTTTAAGGCACGTAATTCAACGAAAATATTAAAGTTCAAAAGTTCGCCAATGGGGCGCACCTGTAACCGCTGGCTTAGGCTTGCCATCGGCCAGCGAAAAATGGGATAGCTAAACAATAGTGAAATATTTAGAAAATATGATGTCAATGTAAAGTGCACGCTAACTATGAGTATTCACCTGGATAACAAAACGGTGTGTGGGTCGCTGGATATACACAATATATTACTTATATGTATATATAGGTATGTGTCTATTGACTTAGTTTCTAAAAATTGGAGTCATGCAATCTTTGTCATACGAGCGGGTCACGAAAGTCGGTGGCGAGCCTTGAATGTCAACGTGCGATGCCTGAAGTAAGCGGGAAAAGATAATAAAACGGAAAGCGAATGAATGGAATGACAACGGCGAAAGTAAAAGGCCATTTAACGTGTTTTATGGAGACTATTTGGGTAATTCGGAAGGATTTATTTAGGAATACTTCAAGTAGAATTGGGTAAATGTGTGGCGTGAAAGGAGAAGTAGGATAGAAAGAAGGTGCAACTATTTTGGTTGTAAGGGGCGGAATAGCTAATTTATCAAGAGCAGGCGTGGCTATAATTTCGATGGTCAACGTTTTATATAAAGTAACGGAAGATATAGCTGTTATAGAAGGAATTTGGTGATATCATTTCTTAACAGGAATACACACAGTTTGCTAAATAACACATTAATGAGGCAGCGCGTCGGGCTGTTGCGATTGTGATGGGAATAAATTTATATCAGGCGTTAGCGGAGGTAGATAAGTAACTCCACTATCCTCATATGTCTTTCTTAATGCCACTAAAATATTCAGGATTAAATTTAATGCACTTTCATTTGTTTCAAGCAGAAGGAGCTTTCGTTTTCGTATAATGGGTATTCAGTGAATACTATTCACAGTGTTATCGCAAAGTTGGCAATATTATATGTGGAATTTGTTATTCAATAATTATCATTATAAAGTGCGTAAATTTGGATCAGAAAAATGCGCGTACGATTTTGAAATAGATCGAACCGATTTTAAAACACATCAAAAACTTTTTGAAATTTGGAATCGGCGTTAAACAGTAGTTCCTATTGATCTTGTTCAATTATTTGGATAAAAACAATGGAATTAGTGATCATCAGACCATAATGATGAATATCATAATAATGATGATCATAATAATGATGATCATAACAATGATGATCATAATGATGACGATTATAAGGGCGATGTTGATGATGATTGTAAGGATGATGATGGTGAGATTGGTGATGATGATGGTGGTGTTGGTGATGATAATGGTGAGGTTGGTGATGATGATGATGATGATGATGATGATGATGATGGTGAGGTTAGTGATGACGGTGATGGTTATGGTGTTGATGATGGTGAGGTTGGTGATGATGACGGTGAGGTTGGTGATGATGATGGTGAGGTTGGTGATGATGATGGTGGTGTTGGTGATGATGATGGTGAGGTTGGTGATGATGATGGTGATGATTATGGTTATGGTGAAGATGAAGGTGATGGTTATGGTGATGATGATGGTGAGGTTGGTGATGATGATGGTGAGGTTAGTGAAGATGATGGTGATGGTTATGGTGTTGTTGATGGTGAGGTTGGTGATGATGATGGTGAGGTTGGTGATGATGATGGTGAGGTTGGTGATGATGATGGTGAGGTTGGTGATGATGATGGTGAGGTTGGTGATGATGATGGTGAGGTTGCTGATGATGATGGTGAGCTTGGTGATGATGATGGTGAGGTTGGTGTTGATGATGGTGAGGTTAGTGAAGATGATGGTGAGGTTGGTGATGATGATGGTGAGGTTGGTGATGATGATGGTGAGGTTGCTGATGATGATGGTGAGGTTGGTGATGATGATGGTGAAGTTGGTGATAATGATGGTGAGGTTGGTGATGATGATGGTGAGGTTGGTGATGATGATGGTGAGGTTGGTGATGATGATGGTGAGGTTGCTGATGATGATGGTGAGGTTGGTGATGATGATGGTGAAGTTGGTGATAATGATGGTGAGGTTGTTGATGATGATGGTGAGGTTGGTGATGATGATGGTGAGGTTGGTGATGATGATGGTGTTGATGATAGTCATGATGGAGATGATGCTGATGATGATGTTGAGGATGATGATATTGAGGTTGGTATTGATGATGGTGAGGTTGGTGATGATAATGGTGGTGGTGTGGTTGATGATGATGGTGTTGATGGTGATGATGATGGCGCTTAAAATTTAAAATATACCCTCCGATAGCTCTCCAGCACCACTCAGATGACTGAGAATTTCTTCAATTCATCGCTTTATATACGTTTCCGAAATCATGAATTCAGTGAGAATTGTAGGAATTTTTTGAAAAAAAATTACCATTTCTCGGGTAGTTTTGCATTTGGAGGGAAATAATGATTGAAAATTTGTTTTCTGGACGAATACCATCAAGGGGAACAATGAGCGTATTCAGAGGGTGCTTTTGGGGGTTGAAGCCCCCATAGAAATGTGAGGAACTTCAAAGGGGATAGAGAAAATGATCTTGGTGGATAGTTTTGTTATGCCTTAAACCTCCTCCGAAGTACAGTTAAGTCGAAGACGAACAAAGAGAACAAAAGATGTGATATTGTCATCGGTCTGAAGTCTTCTTCTGCATCTCCCATGCCCCTCCGAACCCCACCATGGCTTGTTTTAAATCAGCCCACGGACTTAACGAGCCACAGATTTAAGCAGTGATGTCAACTTAGCGCTTTTCGCGCTAGATTAAGCACTTTTGGAAGGCCTTCGGCGCGAAGACTTCTTTTTAGCGCTTAGATATTTTTGCGCTAAATCTAAAGCTTTTTCGTTGCGTTCATTTAAGTTTTCAAAGTAAGTTTTCCTTCAATTCAATATTTAATCATTTGTTTTATAATAAATATTCAAAGAAAGAAAAAATCAAAATATATTATGACCTTTTTAGAAAAACAACACGTTCCCTTCCAAAAACGCTTTCTTTTGGTTGATGGTGATGATGACGGTATTGATGGTGATGATGATGGTGATGATGATGGTGATGATGATGGTGATGATGATAGTGATGATGATAGTGATGATGACGGTGATGAATACGGTCATGGTGATGATGATTATGATTTACGCACGTTCTTGCTTCATCACGTCTCGAAAAATCTTGAGAAATTCTGCGAGTCTTAAGTGTCCCATTTTACAAACCAAATGAGAATTATAGGCGTCATGCTAACAATTTATTCTATGCACTGATGCCAGAATGAGGGATTTTTCGATTTTACCTTTAACCAAAAATCACTTCAAATGTTTACAAGGGATTTTTACTGATCACTTTCCTAAAGAAAACAGAAATTGAGATATTTTTATTCAATATCCAAAAGAAAAGAGCCACCAAAATTCTGCCTAGCATCAGTGCTGGTTACAAAGTATGGAGAATTGAGTAAGAATGGTTTTAAAAATCGGCTTCTTGTTTTTTAATTATTATAGGACCACCATAAATTTTTTTAAATTTAAAACTTTCAAATGGTTTGCTTGATTGAAATCACTAGCAATTTTCCAATAAAATAAGTTTACATTTTAAAATATATCTTCCGATGTTTCAGACTATCGACTGTCGAGACTACCGATGGTCGCAACTATCGATATTTCTCCAGCTCTTTTACACCCACCTCAAACAAACGTTCATACATACGACTTTAAATATATTTAATAGCTATAGCTTTTAATTGATTAGAGTAAATGTACTATAATCATATCAAAACCACGGAATCTATGGATCTGAAATAGTTTTGATTTGCAGCTTTGAATAAATGCGTAATCGCAAATCATTAAAATCCAATGAAAATTAAATTCAATCCGAAAAAGAACGCGAACATAAGGCAACAAATTGAAAGCAAATTGCTATAAATTTGAATAAAACGACAATTCGAACGACGAGGCTTGATTGACACAAGCAAAAAGGTGACAAAGGCTTTTTCAATTAGCATTTTAAACGCAATCAATTTTCAGTCATTAAAAGGAAAATGCCGATTTAATTTTTGCACCCACCGGTCGTTGATGGAAACGATCGCACAACGATAAGGCGATTTTCGAAATTCAAGTGCA
Organism: Chlorops oryzae; assembly: GCA_020466095.1. Taxonomy (NCBI): domain Eukaryota; kingdom Metazoa; phylum Arthropoda; class Insecta; order Diptera; family Chloropidae; genus Chlorops; species Chlorops oryzae. The sequence goes on from CM035807.1 coordinate 111,915,902, forward strand.
CGATTCTCAATATTTGCTCCAATTAGAAAAAAAAAAACTGGGGGCAAAAGAAGTGCGGGAAAAAAGAAATCAACGAATTTACTCTGTCGTCGTTGCGGATGAATTCCCCGAATTGAAAGAGGCAATTAAAAAATTGGAATGAATAGGAACGATGACGATAAATTGACGATAAATTTTTTTTGTTTTTATTTAAAATTTCGTACGTTGGTTTGGATTCCAAATCGACATTCATACGCTGCGAATGTTCGCTTATAATAATTTTGATTCGCGAATTTGGTTTCATTTCGGCGAATTTTTTTTTTGAATTTCAATTGAGTTTTCGGTTGACAATCGAGCGGAAAATTAACCCAACAAATACATTTCGAATGCATTGCACGAATACGAAATGGGGTGCGCGTCTGATAATTCCCAAATTAAATATTTCGAATTGGATTTGGGCCTCGTGTTTTATTAAACTCGTGGCATGTTAGTTTTCAATGTCAAGGTGCCCCGTCGGGGTCATTGTCTCGTAAACGACGCGTGGATTCCTGCACACAAGTGTAAGTAAAGGAAAAGGGAATTTTTTGTGTGGATGGTAATTTCAAGGTTAATCAATACGGAAAGGAATTTTAGAACTACGAGTGTGAAAGTTCCAAATAAAAATAGAATTTTTATGGACTGCGTAACATGAGTTTCTATAGAATATATTCTTAAGATATGTAAGTATATTTAGAGAGTCCGTTTTGTGACTCCTTGATAAAATAATTTTTGTCTTATTTAAAGAATTTTCGTTGCTTTTTCCGTATTTCCCCCAGCTCTAACTCGCACGAATACGATGTCGCGTCTGATAATTCCCAAATAAATAGTTTCGTTGGATGCCTCTGTTTTATACTCGTATGTTTTTCATGAGGTCCCCGTCTATTGTCTCCTATGACCCTATCCTCACACTAATAGTTTCTTTATGATTTCTTATCCTCATATGATCTTAACTCGTTCCTTCCATATGCTCTATCCTCCCTATGCTCCCTGCGCTCCCTATGCTCCCTATATTCCATATGCTCCCTATCCTCCCAATGCTTCCTATCCGCCCAATGCTCCCTATGCTCACTATGCTCCCTATTCTCCCTATCCTCCCTATCCTCTATATGCTCCCTATGCTCCCCATCCTCCCTATGCTCCGTATCCTCCCTATCCCCCGTATGCTCCCTATCCTCCCTATGCTCCCTATCCTTCCTATGCTCCCGCCTATCCTTCCTATGCTCTTGAACCTCTCTTTCTTGCAGTCTCATAATTTCTCAATGTATTTATTTCTATCCTTCTCTATCCATCTCTACCCTTATCTATCCCTATCTATCCCATTCTATCCCTATCTATTCCTCTCTACCCCTCTCTATCACTCTTTATCGCTCGCTATCCCTCTCTATCTCTCTCTTTATCCCTCTCTACCCCTCTCTATCACTTTTTATCGCTCGCTATCCCTCTCTATCTCTCTCTCTGTCCCTAGCTATCCCGCTCTCTACCCCCTCTCTTTCACCCTCTATCTCTCTCTATCCCTCGCTATCCCTCTCTTTCTCTCTCTCTGTCCCTAGCTATCCCGCTCTCTACCCCCTCTCTTTCACCCTCTATCTCTCTCTATCCCTCTATCTCTCTCTATCCCTTGCTATCCTCTCTCTATCGCTCTCTCTCTATCCCGCTCTCTCTATCCCTCTCTTTCTCACCAGCTTTCTCTCTATATAAAATGTTCTCTGTTTCTCAAATTTTCTATCTATCTTAAGCTCTATTTATAGCTCGAATTTGTCGTCTCCCCATCGAGAGGGTAAAATCAACTGAAACTAAAGAAATAAGGAGAATAGAAAATTTCAGTTTCGTACTTACAAATATTCGAATAATTTGGGATCTCGTCGAAAATGACAATCCTTGAATGAAGCTGTCCAAGATGACTATTTCGAAGCGAATGGCATTAATTCGAATTCATTTGAAATCGCTCGAAACAAGTTCTCTGCGGTTTCGGGTGGCCTCACAGCGCGTTCGAATGCTCGCACGAATAGCAAAATCATCTTAAAGCTTTTCTCGGTGATTCAGGCGATTCGATTCGATTCGATTCGATTTGATTTGATTTCATTTCGTATTGATTTTTCTGGCATTTCTCGAGTCACTTGACAATTACGAGGGGGGTTCATAAAACCAAACAGACACACTCACGCACCAGCATACAAAGGAAAATGCCAAAGCTTGAGCTACCCGAAATAATATCGAAATGATTTTATTGCAAATAAATGTCAAAATAGTGCCAAATTTGTTTACATTTTTCGAAGCTGAAAAAATCGAACGTGTGAAAATTTTATTGAAAAATATTGAAATTTTGTAAGAAATAAAATTTAATTTAATTTAGCGAATTTTACTGCAATGGAAATTAGCAACACACGCTCAAAACGATTCGATATTTCTCAGTGGCGCGGGGAATATATTTATAACCTAAGATATATCACTGTATATATGTATTTCGATATCGAGTCGTTCAGTGAAATTCTCTAGCAGCGATCAGAGAAAATTACATCATGAACTTGAAATATGAACGAACACTTCAGCAGCAAATGACAATGTGCAATTGATTTATTGCGATTTCAGAGACTAGTTGACCTCGTTTAACATTTGGAAAATCTTGAAAAATCTTGCAAATTTTTAATACTTCGATTCGATTTCACAATCATTTAAATAGACACATGCAAATTCCATGCAAACCACCACCACGCGCAAAAACTACGGAAGCCCGACTTTTCTCGCGTGTGTAGAATTCAAATTTCGACATGAAATATTCTGTCCGAAGGAAGACAAAAAAACAAAAAAAAAAACCGACGCCTTTGCGGGGCGCGTTCTTTTCGTGTTGTAAGTAAATATGTAATATAAAATGGGAAATTAATTGAATTAAATTTAATTGACCGTTAAAAGAATTTTTTATTATAAACGTTCAATTGATAGTTGGAGACAATCAAGTCAATCAATAACACTAGCTTGAAAATAATTATTATTCATTTTTTCAAAATTTGTAAAACTATAGGGGTATTCACAAAGGCGTGTTAAAAACGTTGGAAAGTCGGAAAATCGGAAAATTGCGACTTCTTAAAAAATTTTTAAACTTTTTTTGTATCTTGCACAACATTTTAAGCAGTTAAAATTTTCCGATTTTCCGACTTTCCTATTTTCCGACGCCTTTGTGAATACCCCTTATAATTTTGTCATTTATCCAGACTTTGAAAACTATTCTTAATGAATATCCACATGGAATTTTTACCCTAGAAATTTTTCTCCGCAGAAAAAGGAACTGTTCAATAGAAAAAAAAATTTGATGACCTTTGTTTAAAAATGTTCGAAATCGAAATATACAGTGTACTCTCTCTTAAGCGAACACCTACGTTACCAAGAAATGTGTCCGCTCTACAGAGGTGTCCGCTTGAGAGGAAACATTTTGAGAAGCAGGAACACTAGGGCATCCCCAAAAAGTGTCCGTTTAAGAGGAGCGTCCGCTTAAGAGGACTGTCCGACAAGGAGAAAGTACACTGTACTATATCTTTATTCGAGATTGTTTCTTCCTTTTTATTCCCTTCCCAATGTCCTTGGAAAGGCAGATTTTTTTTTCAAATCCGCAGGTAAAAATTCACTGGGAATAATTAGAATCGCGCTGAATACTTTAGTGGGTAAAAAAAATTTCTTTGCTTGCGATCGACTTTTTATGTGTCGATGAAAGGACCAAGGGCTTTCTTCTTTTTGAAATGGAGATTCCTTAAAATGCCTTTGTTTAGATAAGAGCGAGAGCCGCTCGAAAATCCATCGTTTAATTGTAAAAATTGTCGATTTCCAAAATTATCGATAATCGAAACTATCGATTCTAGAAACTATTATCGAAAATACCAATTGTTGAAACAATCGATCATTGAAACTATCGATTGTTGAACTTATCGATAATTTTGACTTTCGATTAAAGAAACTATCGATTATTAACCTAACGATTGTTCAAAAAATCTATTATTGGACTTATCGATTATTGAAATAATCTATTACTGAAACTATCGATTATTAAAACTATCGATTATGGAATTTATCGACTATCGAAACTATCGATAGCTCCCCAGCTCTATCGAGCCAATAAATAAGACAAACCTACACACGTCCTTCCTTCATCACGTCGTGAAAAATCGTCTTAAATTCTGCGAGTCTTATGTGTCCCATTTTAGAAACCAAATGAGAATTATAGGCGTCATGCTAAAATTTTATTCTATGCACTGATGCCAGAACGAAGGGGGTTTCACCGTTTTGAGGGATATTTTTGATTTAACCAAAAATCACTCCAAATGTTTACAACGGATTTTTACTGATCACTTCACTGCAGAAAATTTCCAAAAATTACTCACTGTAAAGTGTACACTGTAAAAAATATTTGGGGTTTTCTCTTTAACGTGTATTTTCCTCGCAAACCTGGAAAACTTGTAGATCAAGAAGGCTTAAAACTTAATGAACGAAGTTTTGTATGAAAAATTTTACATTTTTACGCTTTTTCAAATTTTTCACGTTTAAGGGAAGACCCTGCCTATTTTTATTAACAATTCGTTGCCCTTGGTTTTATCTTTCTACCTTGCTTTAGTATTCTGATATTTAGTTTTAAAAAAATGCTTACCAAAGAGGACTTTTCGGAGTTATTTTTAACAGAACTTTAATAGGATACTGCAGTCGGCTATACACTTTATACTTTTTTGACTGAATAGCGCGCCTTTTTCATGTCTGTGGATGGATACAGTCAGACAGCTGGGTTCCTTGAAACCAGAGATTTCCACAGATCACCTATCGAGGATCCCTTGTAAGATATAACTGATGGAGAAACACTAATTTCCGTTCCACGTTTGAAAATTTTTACTTTTTTGGAATAGAACTTGTATGAAGCGGGATTGTTTCACAGACCTAGGACCCGACTAATCGATTTGACAGTGTCTTCTCGACTGAAATTTAAAAAAAAAACCGAACTAATTGAAGGAGCATGATTTGCTTGCATGTCATCAAAACTAATAAAGGTCATTTCAAGGTGTCCATATGAAAATTTTATGACCTCACCCTTAAATAAGTTACTTTATTAACTCTGAAAACGATGCTATCACATGACCCCTTTGAAGGTTCTCTAGAATTGGGGGACTAGTTTTCATTAACAACCGCTATATATTGGTCGATATTTTTTCTATGAATTTTCAAAATTTACTTCATTTTGACTTTTGACAAAAGTTTTCTATGAATTTATTGAAAATTCAATGAAAATTCATGGAACTTTTCGACGACCAAAAAGAATTTCCATTTCAGCAAATAAATTATAGAAAATTCTGGAATGAGTTCATAGATACATATGACCGATATGTACGATAAAATGTGAAATACCCTGATGATAGTAAATAAAAAAAGTGGGATTGTGACAAATTTCCCATGAAACATTCAACCAAATGGCAAACACGAGCGAATGGGGGAAATTCTCGTTTTTTTTTTTATTATTATTGAATTTTAAAGGCAATGGCGTATATCGCCGCATCTTGTCAATGCATTTTACTTCATCGACATGAGATCATATGGATGTGGATGCGCTGCAATGTGATGAAAGCATTCGTTAAGTAATAGAAAAAAAGGGGGAAAAATTGAATAAATTTCAAGAAGATGAAACATTTTAACTTCGAACTCAAGTCAGCATGACATCCCGAGGCGGAGGAAGAGAATTGTCATGTGCAGAAAGCCATGCGTGGAAGCAATAATGTCGTATGAAGAGATATCACTTGTTATATGGAAAATTTATTATATGTATTTATATGACCATAGCGCACATATATATGTAGACGTATATACAATGAAATGTAAAATGAAATTTCATTTTTATGGTTGCCTTTTTACGCACGATTTGAAACATTCGACAAAATCCTTACCAAAACCGAATCGACAATCTCTCATCGTCAGTGGAAAACTTCGACATTGAATAAAACAAATAAAGCAAAGATATGTTGTTGAACCATCTCATTTCCATTTAGCGGTAAATAAGTACGAAAAAGACGAATCAAAGTTCAAAATAAACAACTTTCTGGCGTTAATTGACACATGTGAATAAATGAACTTGCACTTGAACTCATTGACAGAGGAGCTCTGCCGTCAATTTGCCTGCCTGTCGTTCAAAGGCATAAATAAATATATACTTATACCGTATTTGTTGTTGTACATAAGTATAGAATGACTTGCGAAAAGCAGATAAATAAGACATTAGCAACGTCGACTGATTTTCTATAGTGACGTATGTACTTAATTATTGAATAAATAAATTGATCGAAACAGAAATAAATTTCTTTTTATTTTTTTATATTTTCCTCACACATCGGTGTGATTTCGCCCAGAGGTTGAGACAGCTTTCCTTTTATAGAAATAATCGATTATTAAGATTACCGATTATCGAAACTATCGATAGATTTCTAGCTTCAACGAAAAAACCTATAATACGCTATTTACACGTTGAGACATTTCGATAATGAAACAAATTTTCTATGGCAAGGGAGGCAGGGGGAAGAGAGAAAAACGCTACCATACCACATCCCCGCGTGTCCCTAGCAGTGTTGGGCATTTTACACCAATTTGTAATTGTCTACGTGTCGACGTAGACAATCACGTAAACAATGTAGACAATGGTGTAGACAATGTAAACAATGTAAACAATATAGAAAATAGTGTTGACAATATGTGTCTTTAAATATGTACCTCTATTGAAAAAAAGAGAATACGAACAGATATTTTCCTGCGTTTTTAAGAACATTACCAGCAAAATTTCAAACGTACTGCTGTTTCTTCCCAATTATTTTGCATTTCGCTTCGTTCAGCTAGAATTCTTCGGATTTTAATTGAAATTCGTATCAATAGCTGCTACTTAAATTTACAATACGTTTTGGGAATTATGAAGCAGTCAACACTATCAGCAGTCGAATTTTTTTATCAGTATCGAATTTTTAAATGGTTTTTTCTAAATTGTCTACATTGTCTACATTGTTGACATTGTTTACGTAGAAAAATTGAATTGTTTACCTACATTGTCTACATGTAGAAAATCGTGTATACAATGTATATGTAGACAATTCGCCCAACACTGGTCCCTAGCCCACAAAAAGTGTGTTTCATTATCGAAATGTCTTAACGTGTAAATGGCCTCTAAATAATGCAATCTTACAGATCTCCTTGCCACTAGGCTTGGCCAAAAAATATCGATAATATCGAAATATCGGAACGATATTTGTAGTCGATACATTATTTTTTTATATTTCGATGTATCGATACTGATTTGGCAGTATCGAAATACGATATTTTTTTGTCAATAAGAAAACCAGTGTTGCCAAGTCAATGCTTTTTATCACTAAGACGAGATTTACTCAGTAACCCCCTTATTCATAATCAAATTTTATATTTAAAACATTGTTTAAATGTCCAATTTCCATACAAAAATTTGAATTTCAAAAATTTTTTAAATTTAAAATTTCATTATGAATAAAGAGGTAAGACTTTCGGATAGAAAAACATTTTTTTTTTTGTCAAGAGATGCACAGGGAAGAAAGAAAAATGCTTCCATATCACATCCCCATGCGTCCCTTATTGAAAATGTATGTTTTTTTTTAAGTGTACTGGTGGAGTTGGAACTAATAAAACACTAGAATTTAACTATATGCGTTTTCCACAGGGTATGTACTGCCGATATAACGATATTTTTTCAAATAATTTGTCGATATTCGATAGTTTTGAAATATAGAAATATAAAATATCGATATTTTTTATTCTGGACACCCCTACTTGCCACTTCACGCCGTGAAAAATTTTCGGAATTTCTTCGAGTCTTGTGACCAATTTTATAAACTAAATGAGAATTATAGGCGTCATACTAAACTGCGTATGCTAAGGTTAAAAATCGTTGATAAATTTCTAAAAGTGCCTGTATTTAGATGATGCGATCTATAAATTTCAGTTTAAAAATATTAGAGCTGGAAATACAATCGATAGCACTATCGATACTATTGATGGTTTCAAACTATCGAAAATATCGATGGTTTTTTGACGAATTTCTACAGTGTTGATTCCTTGACATTTACTTAAGCTTTGGAAAGGCAATGCTGGCGGTGACAGAGTGCTTTTTTTGAAACGGACAGATTGCTAAAAAAAAATGTCCGTATTTAGAATAGGGCGATGCATAAATTTCGGTACCCATATTTTGAGAAAAATACCCATCCTGCCCATGTCAAACTTACACATCTTCTTACCACTTCACGTCGTGAAAAATTTACAGAAATTCTGCGAGTCTTATGTGTCGTCTTTTATAAACCAAATGAGAATTATAGACGTCATGCTAAACTGCGTGCACTACAGAGGACACACATAAAGGGACAAGCATTTTGATGGCCATTTGAGAAAAAAAACACATACGTCTCTTTCCCCGAAACACTAGTAAATACTAATTGATATCGAATACTTTTAGTCGATACTGAGTATATTTTGTACTCAATACTTACCACCAAGTATTTTCGCGGTATCGATACTTTAATATCAGTATTTACTCATAATATTATTCCTTGTATTAGTGCTGAAAATTTAAGGGGTTTTTCCCTTTTTGAGGGACTTTTTCGATTTCATTTTGAAATGGATTTTTCGTATGCATTTTCCGAGGAAGCGGAAGGGATTTTTATAAATTTTCTAAAGGTTAAACCTGCGCCAAATTATTGGCAGCACTGACAAGAAACAGTAATTCAAAAAGAAATGGCCAAGTCTAAGGTCTGGATCCATTTTACGCAGTGCCGTATTTGTTTTAACACACTGAAGTATTGTGTTACCTGTGTTATGATGAGTAAATACCAAGAATCATAAAAATTTGATTAATCTTGAGCAAGTACTACCTAGTATCGATACTTTTGGTTCGGTTTTTTAGTGGTATCGATACTTTATCCCGATACATTAAATGAGTACTGGTATCGATACTTTCATGGTATCGTTTCAACACTACATGCAATAAAGGGGGAAGTTCATCTATGACTAGCCAGGGGGTAGTTGGAGAACAGTCGGTGTTAATGAATTTTTTTACAATTTTTCAGTAGCTTGGGACGTCGAAGGGTTAATTTTTCTTGAAGATTATTCAATTTGCAGGTCAATTGAACTTCCGATTTCTTGATGATCCTGAAAAATCAGTGTTTTCTATAGAAAGCTTTCATCGCTTATTTTACGATCCTATAAATTCTATTGACACCGTAAAATTTTGGGCTTTTTTCCAAAGAATTGTTCATTGAAGCTTACCATTTCGTGTGGTGGAGTTCCGGCAACACTGAAATGAAAGAGAGAGAGAGAGAAAAAAAAACTCATTTTATTTATCAATTTTTCACGATTCAAATTAATAAATTTCTTTCAATATTATTTAAATTATTCTGCGATTCAACCTAATTTCCAAGCATTAATCCTTTTTAAGGACTTAACGAAAATAAAGCTTCATTAAAAAGGGAAAAAATGGGCACCATAAAACTGTCATTTAAGCTGCTCTATGAATTTTATTTAACAATTTTCTTGTGCATAACTTAATCCTTAACTTAACTTCTTCCTTTTGCGCTATTCTAACGCCCACTTAATACTTTTTCTTAAGCTACGGCGCCTTGAGCTATGCTCGAAAAAATTCTGCCGTAAGAAAAGTTCTTCTTTCTTCGTTCTTCGTCACGTTAAAGTGAATAACTTTTTTCGCAGTGACTTTCTCATTTTGTGTGTCAACCTTTGCAGCAAAGTGAAATATTTATGCAATTATGCTTCATCCTTTGTCTCTAGGAATTCTTTTACCCCGGGCTGGTTCTGAAGACAAAAAAAATATGCGAAAAATCGGAGAAAAAAAAAATTCGAAAAATGTGAGAACTTTTTCCTTTCCTTTGTCCTCTGTCCATTGAACACGCATACAAACACACAATTTCTGTGAGCGCTATTATTTTAAATTAGTTGTTTGCACATTTCCCTGATAGGCAAACAGTTTTCCAAAGTTCTTCAACATTCAACCGCCATCAAATAAAAAAAAAAAATTAATAAAAAAAAATAAATTATAAAAAAAAATATATGAAATGAGGTTGAATAAAGTTTTTCAAGTACATTTAGTTTATTTTAGCCTTGGTGGTTCTGTTTAAACAAAACTTTTCAATAGACTTTTTAAGTGAAAAGTTCACAGAAATTCCATTGGCAATAAAAAAAACTTGAATATTTTTTATGGCCCAATTGAGTGGAGAGTTTGCTTTCATTGTGGGAGAAAAATAATGGAATATTTATTGAGTTACTAGGCCAGTTAGTAAGGGTGTATTTGGGTGTTCTTTGAGGGGTTTAAACCTCCATTGGATATTTGTCTTGAAATGCCTTAAACTCGAAGCCCATGAAAAATTAGTCCTTTTTAGTGATTTGTCATTGACCTGTAAGAAAATGCGTCACTCTAGAAAATCGGCCGACGTAGCTATTGTCTTATATATCTGCTTTTCGCTGGTCATTCTATATGTACAACTCCAAATACAATACATATATTTATTCATGTCTTTGAAAGAATTTCCGCCCTGCAGTAATGAGCCGGTCAGTTTTCTAAGAAGGACTGGCCTTTTGAGCGGTCCAAATCCTACCGGTTATATTATGGCAGTTCGCTCCATCGAATTCGGCTAGCCGGCGGTCGGTAATAAACGGGTTAGTTTAAGGGTAGTCCGTAGATGACACTTTCATCAACTTAGAATATATATAAGAAATTTGTTGTTTATTTTCCTCATTTGACTAGCCTAAAACTAGACAAAATTACGACAATTGACCCAAAAAAACTGACCTATGATCAGCCGTTTTGCGGAATAGTCCCTCACCAAGGAAAGGCCCATGTTAAAAAGGTCAGTTGAATACAATAGAAGTGGAATTATGAGGAGACTAGTACTGGTAACATGAAGGACTGACCGAAGGCTATACTTGGGTCAGTCCATATTACTGCAGGGCGGCACAAGATGCTTTCTCGCGTTATTTTTCATCACTTTCACTTCGGAGGAGGGGATTTGAACTCCCCCTTGCACACGTCCCTGTTAAACATGGCCACTGAAAAACAATATAGTTACCCCTTTAATCATAATGAAATTTTAAATTTAAAACATTGTATAAATTCAATTTTTGTATGAAAATTTTACATTTAAATAATGTTTTAAATTTAAAATTTGATAATGAATAAGGGGGTTAGAGTATTACAGCCAGAAGATCTGCCTTCCTGCGCCCATTATACATTATTAAGGACTTCAAATTGAGCTCCAAACGCATTTAAAATACCTCAAATCTACGCTTCAAAGCAGTTCTTGTGATTTTTGCTATTGTTGGTACCCGAAAAAGTTGTCCTAATAAGCCTATTTTAGAACTAAGTCCTAATCATATTTGATTTATTCAGGATAACTTGACCTCCATTATTCCATATAGAAACTTGCCAAAAAATAGAGACGGACAGACTGACATGGACGTGATTTAACCAATTCTCTATATTTTTGTATGGTCTTCCTGGAGTGAGCTTTACAGTGTGAGAATTTCTAACATATATATACATAGATCAAGGGGTTAGGTTAGATTTGGTTAAGGGGGGCTGTCGCATAAAGACCACCTTGAAACTAAGATCCGTTGGGATACCCTAAGGAAGTGCACACCGATGTATCTCTAGAACCATTTTGAGCTGGCCACAACGGCAACGATTTGGGTAAGATTCACAGAGTCTAAATATCCCTTGGGGATTGAATGAGGCACCGACCTTAATAAGACAAACACAGGACACTGCAGTGAAGGGTGTAATGGACATTCTTCTTCATCAAATGTTGTAGGTCAAATGAGAGTGGGAAATTCTTTATTTTTGTAGTGAAAAATCAAGTTTTCTGCCCATTAAGCACGAACGCCGAAGGCTGTTGACACCAGAGAAAGATGTCTAAAGGCCAAGCTTAATAATATACAGTTACTCTCCAGATATAAGCAGCATTAAAAAGTCAAGCAAACTTGTCGTTATAACCGAGGGAAGCTTGCGTTTAATAGCAAAAGATTCGATGCTTTTATTCAGACCGCATATATCCGAGGAATACTGTCAGGGAATTTTTGTGATAATTCTTATTGAAAACGAAGGATAATTTTGGGTCTTCATGTGGGAAATCCGCTCAAGAAAATATCCCAATACTGGTCTATACAGCACTAAGTCCATTGCCTTAGATTATGGAATTCATAAAAGCAGTGGGGACATTAGAAGTAGACGAGATCGAGCCAGTTAAAATAAGAGAGTCCTTTAGTCCTTAACACTCCATTAAATTGAATATTATACGATTTCATATTAATGTTGTTGTTTTTTTTTTTTCTAGATATTTCAAATAATTTCTCAATCCACCGAACATTCCCAGAAATTTCTTCATTCTTGCTTTAAGTGCTGCCATTTATCAACTTTTCACCCCATATTTTAGGTCCACTTTATAATTTTATAATATAATAATTGGCTGTGCGCCATATAATGTATGCAAATCGTAAAAGAAAAAAAATTATATGTGTTACAAAATGATGTTGAAACAGAAATGAAATTGTGTTACCAAAAAGCGGGATTTCCCGGAAAATCGAAGAGAAAAAATTAAATGAAAGGAAAAGAAGAGAGAGAGAAGAACGCACACATTAATAGGTCTCGGAGGTTTTTCTCACTTGGCATTTAGCCAGGTGACATACAGTCTTACTTTTTATACCCGATACACTCTGTGTCGAGGGTATATTGCGTTTGTGTGGTTGTGTGTAACACCCAGAACCAGTCGAGATAGACCATACAAAATGTATATTGAAATGATCAGCGTCACCAGGAGATTCGATTTAGACATTGTCCGTCTGTCTGTCCGTTTGTCCGTCTGTTTGTATACAGTTATCTTATCGATGGAGTTGAGCTATCTTGACGAAATTTGGTATGCGTGCTCACGGGGACATGAGTAAGAACACGTTCGAGAATGGACCCAATCGGCCCATTTTTAGGGGTACCTCCAGTACTAGGGTCTGTTATGAAAATCACAAAAACTGCTCTAAAACCTGAGTTTTTCAAGATATTTTGATGAAATTTGATATTTGAACATGTTTGAAGGCATGTAATATGATTTCCAAAAATTAAAGTGGGCGTGGCAGAAGGGCGTTTTTCGAAAGTTGTCTCTTACACCCGAAATTCAAATGGGACTTGAACGAAACTTGGCACTTTGGCTTCCTTTCTAGCCATAAACGTCCTCCCAAAAATTTTTTTTGATCGGTCCATTTTTAAGGGTACCTCCAGTACTAGGGTCTTCCACAAAAATCTCAAAACTGCCTCAAAATCGGACTTTTTCGAAATATTTCAACGAAACTTAGAATTTGACCGTATATTTAAGCCTCCGATTATAATTAAACAAAAAGTGGAAAATTGGGCGTGGCAAAGGGGCGGTTTTCATAAAGAAATTTGACAAAAGTCGGTATATGGGGACCCTAATGGCCTTAAACACCTCTTGATATTAAAAATTATTTGAACATGTGTGTCTGTGTCGGGTATTCGGGACTATAACACCCTTACTTGTTTATTATTTCTTTTCCGTTGGGATTTCTTTTTTTAAAGAAAATTTAAAAAAAAAATGGGAATTACGAAAAAAGAAAACACAACCGGACCGTAGAACGCTGCTGCAACAAAACTTGACAAATGAGTAAACAAACGCGAAATTGTTGCCAAAAATGAATTTAACGAGAAAATTTCCTTTGATATTCGAATGAAGAATTGCGGGGAAAAGCATTTTCCAAACACTTCAAGCAAAATTTCGAACGGTAACGGCTTCGATAATTGATTTAAAGCACATGCCTACACCTGAGTATTGTGTGCTAACTGCGAAATAAGTAAAAAAAAAAACAATTACCAAATTCATGCCAAACAAAAAAACATGCTTGCTTCCTCATACAGTGCGTGGAAATTCCAAAATGATTTTCCCGAAATTCGGAACAAGGATTCAATCGAATTTTTGTTTTTCAGAATTTCAGTTTTTTTCTTTCTTTTATTCTTTTATTTATTTATTTTTAATTTTAATTTTTCTGATGGTGCAATTTCTTTTGTGATGTTGGAAATTTGCGATTGAATACCGATGACGGTATTCTGTGTCAGTTTCTGTGCATAAAACAGGGCTGGATTTAGGTCTGGGTGACAAAAAGGCCAGCCGTTCGGGGTGGCATGAATTTTTGGGGCACATTAATGTCCATCAAAGCTCATAGAACTATCAATGATGGATCTTTAATTCCAATCGATCGAACTAGTCTCATATCAACGGAAGGGTCTAGTAAAGATCTATTACAATTAGTGTTGCCAAACTGATCTAATTGTATCAAAAGTGATACTTTTTTTCTGAATTTGATACCTTTTTTTGTTTTGACGGCTAGCAACCCTGTTTAATTATTTTTCAAGATATTTTGATGAAATTTAATAGTTGAACATATTTGAAGTCAAGTTAATCAATTTTAAAAAATTGGAAAAGTGGGCGTGGCCGAAGGGCGTTTTTCGAAAATGGCTTCCTACACCGGAAATTCAAATGGGACTTGAACGAAATTTGGCAGTTATGCTTCCTTTGTAGCCATAAACATCCTCCCCAACATTTTTTTTTGGTCGGACCATTTTTAAGGGTACCTCCAGTACTAGGGTCTGTCACAAAAATCTCAAAACTGCCCTAAAATCGGATTTTTTTGAGATATTCCACTGAAACTTAGAATTTGAGCGTATATTTAAGCCTTCGATTAGAATTCCAAAAAAAAAAATTGATAAAGTGGGCGTGTCAAAGGGGCGGTTTTCATATAGAAATTTAACAAAAGTCGGTATATGGGTCCCCTAATGGCCTTAAACACCTCTTGATATTAAAAATTATGTGAACATCTGTGTCTGTGTGACTATAACACCCTTACTTGTTTTTGTAGTTGTTGCCCTAGTGCCTACACCTTGAATTGAAGAATGTAGATATGTATATTTTAAGCCCGTTTGTTATGTTTGTACGCATATGAATAGCTGTTTTCGGTTCTTTTTTTATTATCTTTTGAAATTGTGCAAATAAAGACTTATATTTTTAACATTGAAATTTGAAGTTTTTAAAATTCTAATGCGCCCGGAAGAAAGTAAAGTGTCCACAATTTTTTAAGGACATTTTTACTGGCGTTATTATATTAAACTTTTGATACTTTTTTTAAAAGAAATGGTGATACTTTTTGATACTTTTGAAAAATTTTTTTTGATACATTATTTTTTGAGCGAGTGGCATCACTGATTACAATTCACAAATAGGCAAGCATTGAGAACTTTTTAAAAGTCCAAATTAAAACAAAATTTCCGATCCAGATTTGACAATGAATTAACAAAAAGTTGTGAGGGAAAGTATATTAAATCTTATGCTGGCCTCCGCTCTCGTCAATCGAAAAGCATCGGTATCGTTATCGTAATCGTCACCATCATCTTCGTTAGTCATTACAGCCCAGTTCGGACACTAATTGTCTGGAGTTCATGCGTAGGTACATTGGTCCCTATCTTGCGCAGTTATTCTCTAGGAAGTTCCTCGAATTTTCTACGTCTACGCGTTCTTCCAGAAATAGTGCTATTAATTAATCAACTCACAACGAACTTCAGAATTTTGCAATCTCCAAAAATGTTTTTTCTCTCTGGATTTGGGTAAAAATTGTTCAGCTTTGCAGTGTCAAAAATTTAACACGGAGCGCCCAGATGCAGTTAGTGTACTCCAAAAAGTTGTCTTATAATAATTTTTCTATATTTTAATCAAAAAACCTTCAAAGAATTCGTACCGGCTTAGGAGCTATGGGCCAGAAATGTTAAAATTAGGTTGGACAATTCTTCAAACTTTTGAGATTTTTACAATTCGTCGGTACTGGTTGGAGTTTTTTCGGATCAGTTAGTACTAGAAATATTTTATTCGAGTCTAGAGCTAAAACTTTGTCTTAGGTAGGAAAATAAAAAATTGAACGGGCGACGAGTTATAGCCATAAGTAAGTGCGCAGCTTAATTCTCGGCCATACTTCTTAAAATCGACTGAAGCGAAGCTGGACCAAACCAACTATTGGGAATTGCTATATTCATCAAGTAGGTACTTTCATACACTACAGTCAAATATTGCTTTACATTCGATGACTGAAAAAGTGTTCCTTCCCTTCCGTTTCACTTGAATCTTTTGTCGGATTACCTCTCGAAAATGCCACAGTTTTATTGCCTTGTTTCTTCCCCCTTTTGAGAAACGGAACAGTTTCCGTTGGAAGTGGGACTCCCATTTCAATGTGTTTCTATGCAGACAATTGCGAAAATATTTCGGACCCAATTTCGACATAATTAAATCGAAGAGAACAACTAAAAACAAAAACAAAAACAGAAACAAAAGAGCACATATAATAAAAACATCTGTGTCAACAAAATGTTTTATCGCACTCATTGCAAAATACAATATTATTTTTCGACTTTACTGTTTATGTGTAAGAAGACCACGTCTCGATTCCGCTGCCAGTCCCGCCTCCATTGCCGCCACCACCACCGACGATCGATATCAGAAGAATTAATGGCAATGCAATAAAAGCTTATCGAATTGCAAAATTTATTGATTTGCGCATTTTACGATACCACGGCTCCAATCAAGTGCAAACGATAAAGACAAAAACAGAGAGAATGAGAAAAAATGTCAATAGAGAAGTGACATTCTGGGTAAAGCACGTAGATATTCCTCATACAAAGCGGACGCTCATTATCGAAATTCATTTGAAGCCATAACGGAGGAGAACACGGTAATCTATCTACCGTTTTGCTTGCACAGCGATTAGGCTTGCGTGCATTAAAACTTATCGGCGCGTCCAAAGATATTGCGTCCAAATTATATAGGGTACATAAAACATAAAAGACAATAATACATATGTATTGAAAATATTGATGAAAATAATGGAAACAAAAAAGGTTCAATTAACTGAGAACGCCTTAACATTGCGCTCGTTTCCGGCGAACTAACAAAGCCGACACTTGATAACGTTCATCGATTTCTATTGAACTTCAGGCGAAGTGAACGACACGCGATTGAGATAAGCAGAGCACATGAAATGAGCATTTTTCATACATATGTATGTATGTATTTATATATGCATTAACAGTATTCGGGGCCATTAGAACTTGCTGAAAGGGGGATGTTGTCAGTGCATCACAAACTTTTCGGATCGAAGAAATACATTCATCGGTCCTCAAACTGTCGTCGTGTATAGTTTTTGACTTAAATGAGGACGTTGGACTTTGTTCATGGATATTATCTTGACAATCGATGACAATTCCCTTTAACAAATGATGGCAGGGGAACAGCGATTCTTTTTGTTGTTGGGATGTTTTATGAAATAAAAGAGAACCGTAGAACAGGACCGCCGTTGAATCGTTTAGGGATTAACCCCCTCTCCAGCGTTCGATTGATAGTCGAATCGAATCTATTTTGCTGCAGACTTGGGTAGTTCCAAAATTTGAAAAATTTGCTGTGTATATCCATTATTTCCACTACATATTTTTCTGGAAGGTCAATTCTTCTTCTTAATTAAGAAAAAATAACACTGTAACCTTCCCTTATTTAAATACCCGTTGGTCTAAAGTGGGTTAAAAATATATTTTCCAAATAAATATGAATATGTATAACTGAAACAGTGTTGGAAAAGTAGGTGTAATTGTACCTTTTTCGGCCCTATTTCACTTCAAAGTATTATTAGGTACATTTGTCCATATTTAGGTACAATTTAAGAGGAAGAATTTTGTTAGTGAATGAAATGGTGATAGTCTGCTGTGGTTATCCGCGACTACTCCTGATTTATTGCAACATTCTCAGAAATTTAGACAGAAGGCATTGCCGTCATAAGAATTATGTCACGGGTTGTCATCGAAATTGGAATATATTGCTCCATCGTATCAGTAGGTACCTCTCGTTTTGCTAGACATGTCATCGTTCGGGAGTGAATAACACCTTCTTCGATGACATTGCCATTAAATTGGTATGAATAACATCTCCTTTAAATGCCATGTCATCAGATTTAGAAGTACTCAATATTCCTTGATGTCTTCAGTGAAAACATGAATGAATTTACCATTTTGAAAAAATTCGGCTGTATATTATTTGTAATTTTTGAAAAAATTTGGCTGGGTTTATTAGGAACATTACTATATTTAGGTACAATTTATGGATCATTTTAGGTACACTGAATTTCCATTTTCCAACACTGAACTGAAATAGAAGATTTTATTTTTACCATCTCCATATTAATTTTTTAATTATTATTTGGCTTTTGGGTCCCTCATTTTTTTTGAAATGCAATATTTGGCAAGTGAAAACAATTTATTTTTTTATATTTTTTATTTTTATTTATTTATTTATTTTTATTTTTTTTATTTATTTTTTTTAATTTATTTATTTTTTATTTATTTTTTATAAATTTATTTTTTATTTTTTTAATTTATTTTTTATTTAGTTTTTTTATTTTTTATTTATTTTTTATTTTTTTAATTTATTTTTTTTATTTATTTTATTTTTTATTTTTTATTTATTTTTTATATTTATTTTTTATTTTTTTATTTATTATTTTTATTTATTTATATTTTTTATTTATTTTTTTCCACTTCATGTATTCGGCATTTTTTATTTCCTGTGGAATCTAATGATTTTTAAATATTTATGATTTTTAATTTAGGATTTTGATTATTTATTTATTTATTTTTAATTAATTAATTTTTTTTTTATTTATTTCTTTTCCACTCAGCATCGGCTGTTTATTTCCTGTGGAACTCGCAATGATTAAAATTAGAACATTTATCGATTGTTCGACTAGAGTAGGGAGGAATATCTAAGATAGATTATTCATGAAAATCGTAATTTTTTTTTTTATCAATCTTTTCAATTCAATAGCGATTTCATTTGACCCTTCGATGAAACACTTTGGGAACCACTGCAATAAGACTTTTAAAATTGATAAAGAATTTTCTGTTGACCAATTTCTTTTGATGATATTTCCAATTTTAAAGTGTTTACTCTACTGAAGGTGAAAGGCCAAAGTTTGTTTGTTAGGAATGTAATAAAAATTCGTAAAGTTTTAAGTTTTTCAACGACGAATTTTCGGTCGAGTTAGAGAATCATACAATTTTATAATAAATGATGCAAACACGGCAGCTTCCCATATGATTTCAATGAGTAATGGACTTCTACCTTAAAAGATGACTGCCAAAATGTGGCATTGATTTGACTATGAATTGGGGGAATGATTGATTGCGAAGCAGTGAATGACAATGAGATATGACAAAATTGTGTTCGCTTCAAGGTCAGGTTGATGGCAAATTTATTTATCTACTTACTTCAAATATTTTTCCCCCCGCCGCGAAATTGTTGATGAATTTTTGCGAGTGCGTCATAGAGAAGTAATTCATTTTATTAAACACAATAGAGTGGTCTGTGGGAAGCACATACATACACCTACATATTTGCTCTGAAACAAAGTGTTTGAAGGTTCGCGTCCGCACTCAAAAGTTTTTCTTTCTCAGGGACTTTGATTTATTTGAGAAGTTTTATTATCAAATCTACTAAAAGTTCAGGCTCTTCATATTTGAGAAGAAGTCCGTTGCTTTAATTGAGTTTTGAAGTGATTTTCTCCTCTGCTCGATGGAGAGGGATATCTATAAAAAGAAAAATCGATTTATTCCTTCAAGGATATTGACTGGCGGAATGTTATATCGAAAACGAGGGCAGATTTTTATTGTTTATTTTCTTCTGGTCAATTTCTCATTTCCCAGACACTTTCTTTTCTTTTCGTTTTGAATGGCTTAATGATTTAATTTCCATCACTTCAATATGCCTTCATAATTTATATCATTGATGGCAAATTTACATCATCTTTTCGATTTCAGCTTAAATTTCGTGTTCATTTATTCCCGCGTACAATGATTTTTTGCTTTCATGTTTATTCATTGGGGTTTTCCATAAAAAGAATCGAAACAGCTGCACGCGACTTTTCATTACTTCAATAAGATATTTCTCTGACATCTTGTTGCAGTCATATTTATTTTTGTACACATTTTCCGCCCTTGAGAGAAGCAGCATGCTTCGGTTCTTAAGAAGCTTGTGACATTTCGAAAGAAGCTTTGTGATCGTTGATGGAAATTCAAAAAAATTGGAGAAATTTTAATGTCCGAAACTCTTAAGAAAATTCTTTTTGAGAGACTCGCATTCAGGAAAACCAGTCAAGCCGAATTAAAAGACAGTGGACATAAATGAATGAAGGAATGAATGAAAGGATGAAATGATGAAAGGAAACCAAGTCCGAATTTTCTACTTCTTCTTGAGTTCCTCTTTAAAATTTCTAGCTTCTTTACAAAGAAGAAGAAAATTTTTGCTGTTGGGCATTAAAGAAAAATATGAAAAAATTTCCTTTTTAAGTAAAGTTTAAATTTGTAATCCTCTTCCATTTAAGCCATAAAATCCGTACGAACGAATCGACCGTCAAATATGTATGTAAACACTTTAATACACTGCATTTCCTTTCCTCTCTGACCTTCTCTCGCTTTACCGCAAAATCTCGAGAACATATCCGAGACGATTTCAAATTGATTTTCCAAGCACGTCGCTCATTCTTGAAGGAACCGTGTGAGCTGCTTGACTCGAGGCAGTTCTAGTGATTCCAATAATCACTTCATCTGTTACACACGACAAAGGGGTAAGAGACAGCGAGAGAGAGAGAGAGAGAGAGAGAGAGAGAGAGAGAGAGAGAGAGAGAGAGAATGAAGATATGGAATCTTTTGCTTTGTCGGAAGTTTCGTGCTCCCACATACGTTTCGAGAATGAACATGAATTCTCGAGTTGATCGTTGGTTCGAGGAAGTCAAAAAGACCGAAATGCATTGTTACCTTTCAGCTTAACGGCTTTCGGTAAGGGGCCGGAAATTAATAAAAAAAATAAGAGAGAGAGAGAGAGAGAGAGAGACAAGAAACATTGTAGATGCAAGAAGTAGCTGCATTCCATATTATTCGAATTCATGTGTTGACATGCCATCAAAGGCTTTTAAAAGCCATTTATTTTGGCACTTTTACATTAAAATTTAAGAAAAAAAAAAAAAAAAGCCATTCCGACGCTCGAGGCACCCTGAATGGTCAAAGACCATCCATATTCGTTGGTGGCAGGAAATTGTTTTGGAAACGAAGAAATTGAAAGTGAAACTGAATCGGAATAAGCACACATGAAGAGCGGATGGCGTCATATGGCGGGTGTATTTTCGGATGTTTGTTCTTAATTTGGACTTTTTACGTTATGTGAGTACAGTGAACCGTTTTTAATTTTTTTTTATTTCCTATTTCCTCAGTAGAAAAGTTTTTTATTCTTTATTTATTTTTTATACTTATATTTTCTAATTTATTAATTAATTTTTATTATAATTTTTCTTTATAATTAATTTTGTTAATTCTTTATTTTATTAATTAATTAATTTATTAATTAATTAATTATTATTAATTAATTAATTTTATTAATTTAATTTTATTAATTAATTATTTTTATTAATTAATTATCTTATTAATTAATTATATTATTATTATTTTTATTAATATCTTTATTTATTATGTTAATTTATTAATTATATTTAATTATTAATTTATTAATTAATTTATTTTATTAATTAATTATATTTTTATTAATTCTTTATTTTATTAATTAATTATTTTTATTAATTAATTATTTTATTAATTAATTAATTTTATTAATTAATTAATTTTATTAATTAATTCATTTTATTAATTAATTACTTTTATTAATTAATTAATTTTATTAATTCTTCATTTTACTAATTCTTTGTTGTATTAGTTCTAGTGTTGCAACGAATACTCGCATTTGCATTCGCGAGTGTCGAAAATCACATTCGTTGCAACACTAATTAATTCTTTAATTTAATTAATTTAATATTTTTCATTAATCAATTTTATTAATTTTTATTTTATTTATTCATTAATTTATTGGTTTGTGAATTGATCAATTAATAAGATATATAATTAAGATATTAATTAATTATATATAATTAATTAATCAATATAACTGATTGATTAATTTAATTAATTTATTTTTTATTTATTTTTTTTCTATTTTATTTATTTTTATATTTAGTTTTTATTAATTTATTTTTTATTTTTTTTTATTTTAAATTTTTTTTTTTAACTTTTTTTTTTTTTTATTAACTTATTTTTTTGAAAAAGTTATATCTTATTAAAACCCGAAGACAGAACTTAAAACATTCATGTTTTCAGACTATTCAAGTTCTAATGACATAAAAGATTTTTTTTTTTCTTTGAAGTTTCAACAAAAAAAAAAATAATAATAATAAATCCGGACCCTTTGGAGCCCTGATCGAACAAACCTGTTACTCGGGCGTGATTCAAAAAAAATTAAACAATGTCCAAACAATAAGGTATAACCACTTGTCGAGTAAATATTTACTTAGCTGTTAATGAATTCTATGGAACGACAACAACGAACAGACAGAGTATAAAATTCCAAGCTGTAAGAAACGTGAAAAAACGTTATTTTTTGTTATCAAACCAGAGCTTATGGTAAATAATCACTTTTCGTTAGCACATCGAAGAAAATTCCCCTCATGTGGTTTTGTACTTTTCGAATTGAGCAAGCAAAACCTCCGATTATTCATTGCATTATATCATAAGACGACGTTTAATTAAGCTACATTTGTGGAAGCTTCAAGTCTTTTAAATGGCGATATCGAAAATTTTCCTCAAACCTAAAGACAAGAAGGTTTTATTTATTATTATTATTATTTTTTTTTTTTTGATTTTTTTTTTGATTCTAAACACGTAATTGCAAGCAAAAGAGTGAGAAACCAGTCATCCAAGTAGCAAAGCTTTGAAAAAGGCCTTGAACGACCTTGCCCGATGCTATTTTTTCATTTGTTTTTTCTTCTTTCTCTAGTTTTAAACGCTTAGACGGCTTAGGCAACGAACGGAGTTGTGCGGGAGGCGACAGTCATACGTACATACATACATAAATACGATGTAATGAACTGTTTATGAGGAGAATGCTTCTCTGAGCTTTCCAGTCTCGATCGGTTTTCCCTTTTCGGCTTGTTTGATTAGTGTGAACAACGGACGAATCAAATCAGCTGCCGCCGCAATGCAATGCAAACAAAATGGGAGCTATTTTAATAAGAAAAAACGTTAATAAATCACTGCGAATAAATATGAACAGTGACGCACCACAGTAGCGTCTCGAAAATGGTGTGAATAACATTAAAGAATTTTTTTTTATTATTTTTTCTTTTATTTATTTGAAATTCAATTCCATTACTTCAGAGACTTTATGAAACAAAGAAGAAATTTGCTTTGAAATCTGATTTATTAATTTGCGAAAAATAATTACCGTACGCCCCGCAGTGCGGCAGAGGATAATCTGCTAAGAAGAAGTAGTCCAGAGTTTGTCAGAAAATGTCCGACCGGCGCACAGTGGGATTTCAGCGACAAAAATAGGATTTTTTGACCATCCTAATTTTATGATTTGTCGATTTAATCTAACAGAGAAACCTCTAGAAAAGAATAATTCAAGCCCAAAATCCAATATTGCGAGAGCCCGATGCGAGAGTGCGCGACGTCACGAAAATGCTTTGCGTGACGCATTTCAATCTCCAATGAGAATTTTGCGTCACGCAGATGAAGCATAATTTGGCTTCTAGTAATGCAATATTTGAACCAAGTACCAATCTAACGAGTACCGAGTACTCATAAAAATTATACGGTATCACTTGAGCTTAAATTTTAATTCACAATTTTCAAAAATTTTCAAAAAGTTTTCAAAATGAACCGAAGCTCGCGAAATATTCTAAAAGCGCTTTTTCACGGAACAGTGAACAGTTTTTGTTTTATAAGTTTCAACGAGTACCCAATAGCGAGTACTCAAAAAAATAGCTACATCATTAAACTGTCAAATTGCCTCGCAACGAGAAATATTCAATTTTTCAAAATTTTCTCGCTACGAGGTCTCGCAGTGCGATAAATTGGAGCTTGAACCATATGATTGAATGTATTGAAATTTGTGTGCGTCTCGTCTCGCGCTCTCGCATCGGGCTCTCGCAATGTTGGATTTTGGGCTTCAAAACTGTTTTTTCAAAAATCGACTACTGATAGATGGAGAATCGAAAAAGTTCTAAATTTTTCATTTTCTAGTACATATGTGGAAAATTAAAAAAAATTTTTCGAAGATAGAACTTTTTCGATTCTCTATCAGTAGTCGACAATCATAATAGGGCTGATAATTTTTTTATATAAAAAATTAAGCTAAAGATAGAAAATAATTTTCCTTCGAAAAATTGAAGAAAAAATTTCAGTGAAATTACGAAAACGCTCAAATTACGTAATTTGGGCCTATAGTGAGGACATGCTAAAAGGTTCAATTATTAAAAACAAACATTATCTAAATTTTAAAATATTTACGAATGTTAGAACATACGAAACTATGATGACATTTATACTAAAAGGCGTTACTAGGGAATGGTACCCCTAGGGACTTCAGATTTGAACCATTTAAGTTTATATGTTTGTCTGTTTTTGAGTATAAACAACATTCTACAAAGTTTCATTAAAATCGGTTGAGTTTTAGATGTAGCAGTCATACAAAACTGCAAGTGGACGTCTATGTCGGTAAACTCGAATGGTTAACCGATTCGATAAATTTGGTATTTTAATAATATCTTAATGACCTCAATTTACATCCGCATACCTTATATCTATGCAATTTATAAGATTAAGTATGGTAATATAAAATCACCATTTCTTAATTTTTTTTCCGATAACAACTAGATGTATTGTATAAGGCTTATCAGTACCACTGTGCGGCGGGCCGTTATGAAAATTTTTTATACGAAGCACTGAATTTTTTGTGGAAAATAATCCATATTTACCTTAATGGATTAAATTTGCTAATGGTGGCAATACCTTAAAATTTCAGAAGGTGAATATTCAAAATGTATAAATTTACATCATTGAGAATCAAATGGATTCAAAGGATTCAAAAAAGGGCAAGACGAAGTGTGGTTGAAAAGAGTCTTCATATTAGGATATTCCATTATTTTTTCCGCATGTTAGGAGCATCCATTGCGGCGGGTCGTTATGAAAATTCCTTTGTATCACGAAGTGAACGTTTTGTGGAAAAATACCACGTTTCCCATTAAGCTCAGAAGGTAATTTCAAAATGTAAAATTTACATCATTGACAATCAAATGGATTCAAAGGATTCAAAAAAGGGCAAGACAAAGTCTAGTTGAAAAGTTCTATTATAGGTCAATTCCATGAATACTGTCCCACCTGTGAAACTTATTTTTTAGGTTTTAGCTTATTTTAATGAAGAAAAAGGACGAGATTTAAAAAAATTTTTTAGTTTTTGACAGCCTCTAAAAATAGTTAGGCACTGAAATTACGCAATTTTTGCTCGGAATGACCGTCTCGGGTTTCACCGGTGGGACCGTTTCTCGTGGAATTGCCCAATAGTGAAGAGCCTTTTTCTACAGTTCCCAAAATCGAGTCGAATGCGACTGGTATTGTCCTTCGATTGGCCACAGAAGGCCTACTTTTAGAGTTGTTAAACATGGCAGTGATTACATTTCAATATGTTCAAATCAGCGTTGCCAGACGTCCAGTATTTTTGGCATTAAAATCGAAACTCCGACGAAACATATATGATCCCGATTTTTCATAAATATTTTTTCCTTTTTTTTTTCTCATCAATATTGCAAATTAAGGCATACCATATAGGTTCAAAGAGACATTCGCCTCCAAGGACTGATGAATTAAGAGGAATAAGTAATCATAGGCATCTACTTTTTCGACAGCTCGGGGACTACTTGAAGACTATTCGCAATCACTGCAGGGATAAGAAGAATACATTCTTTTTTTTTGTTAAAATCCGCATAATTGTTGAGCCACATCGACTTGCTGCGTCTTGTCGTCGCTGGCTTTCCATCGGTTCGAAATTGTGGTGTTTATTTTTAGAAAAAGCAATTTTGTTATTAAAATATCCTTGATTTTTCTTTGTTGTTACTCAAGATCCTTGGGTGCATTGGGGAATTTGTTTATTAACGAAACGAGACGTGGAATTTCGAAGACACGAAATTGACATAACGACGACATTTAGCGGCACGTGGTTAAAGTATGTTACGTGTTCAATTTGTTGAATGCAAATTAAGCTTTGAGGTTTAAATTTGATAGAAGGGGGAAAAACAAACCACACTTCGAGCTCATTTCCAATGTTCTATTCTCCTTTTTAAATGATATTGCTTAATTCTTACTAATTATGTAGTTGAAAATGTCCTTCAAAAAAAAACACAAGGCAATGAATGGCATTAACATTAAGGTGCCCAAATTAATTGCGTTGTCTACCGTCGTCTCAAGGACGTTTTAAGGCATTCATGTTTTCTTTTCCAATTAAATGAGAATTTTCGCTCTGCTTCCCAAAGGAATTCGGTATGTGTTCTTTTTTGGTCACAATCTTATAAGCTCTAACCTTTAACACTTCAACACTTCGGCATAAAGAATTGAAAAGTTCATAAATATTATGATATGACTCAAAAAACTCATTATGTTCGAAAGGAAAATAAGGTCTCTTGAGGAACCGAAATACATATTTAATAGGCATTAGTGTTCAGCAGTACAAGAATTTTAGCACTAAAATTTTTTTTTGAACTGGTACTTTTTGGACCAGTTTGCTGGTCCTTTTTGGACCAGTTTAGTGGTCCTTTTTGGACCAGTTTGCTGGTCCTTTTTGGACCAGTTTGGAACTAGACCAAAACTAGACTAGTTGTAGTCCGTTTCTTGAAAAAATTTTGACGCGAAAAATCTTAGAATTTTTGCCTTATTCTATATATAAATTTTTTATCGAAATCGGACGCCATGAATTTTTCGGATTTTTTTTTTTTGTTTTTGGTCCATAACTCTCTAAACTTCCTCTAGCCCCCACAATTTTTTTTGGGTTAATGTCTTATAATTGTTCAATATACCACTGTGGAAAATATAAGCACTATCAAATCACTCTTTCTCTGGATACGCCACTGTCTGTAATTAGAAAATATTATTTCACATTTCGTAAAAATACAGATTTTTAAGGAGTTTTCCTGGTATTAAGATTTAGAAAAATCCACATTTTTTATTTAACATTTTGATAGTGAAAACAATCATATTTTTTTCTTTAATGAAGGGTCTCGATTCGGTGTCCTTAAATGCCCAATAAATACATCTGGCACATACAAAATAATTATTTCAAAATTTTAGCACTTTTTGACCACGGCAAAGCAGCACGAAATCGAATTCAATTGATGGGATGCCAAGCTTTAAAGGAGACCCAATAACAAAATTTCCATTATTCAAGCCCAAAATCCAACATTGCGAGAGCCCGATGCGAGAACGCGAGACGAGACGCACACAAATTTCAATGTATTCAATCGTATGGTTCAAGCTCCAATGTATCGCACTGCGAGACCTCGTAGCGAGAATATTTTGAAAAATTGAATATTTCTCGTTGCGAGGCAATTTGACAGTTTAATGATGTAGCTATTTTTTTGAGTACTCGCTATTGGGTACTCGTTCAATCTAACAAAAACAAAAACTGTTCACTGCTCCGTGAAAAAGAGCTTTTAAAATATTTCGCGAGCTTTGGTTCATTTTGAAAATTTTTTGAAAATTTTGAATTAAAATTTAAACTCAAGTGAAAGCGTATAATATTTATGAGTACTCGGTACTCGTTAGATTGGTACTTGGTTTAAATATTGCATTACTAAGAAGCGAAATTATGCTTTCATCTGCGTGACGCAAAACTCTCATTGGAGATTGAAATGCGTCACGCAAAACATTTTCGTGACGTCGCGCACTCTCGCATCGGGCTCTCGCAATATTGGATTCTGGGCTTCATGCATTATTGATAGCTTTGACGTCAGTATAACAAGATTTAAAAAAAAAAAATAGAATAAAATTCTCCCAGCTCTAAATTAACGAGTTAGCTACGCTCGATTTAATTGGATGGCTCCAGATAAATTGTCTGTTCATGCTTTGTATCCTAAAATGTGAAGCTCCTCTTTAGAATTAGATGGTTTTTTTTTTTAAACCAGTTTCAGTAGAATGCTCAAATTACATTTATAATTGATACGTTACGAAAAGGATATCCCACCAACCCCTCTAACGCCCTATAGACGTGCACATTCGTTTGTTCAAATTTCATACTATTTTTCGCGGGCTCTTCGGTTACTCCCAATTGTCCAATGAATGATCAAATTGCAAGCGCAAACAAAATACTACTTAACCCAAATAAATGCTCTCTTTTCATCCAATTATTCTTTTAAATTTCATTAGAGCCTTTATAGAGCAATTTTCGCGTACTTATCCGAATGCACACAACAGACGAGACGATTCGGAGGTGAACCAAAAAATTCCTCGAAAAGTTTTATTAACGCTCATAAAAAACTAACGAGTTGGAATTTGAGCTTTTCATATTTCTTTTTTATATTGTTATGGATGGCTGCAAAAAAAAAAAAAAAAAAAAAAAAAAAAAAAGGAAAAACTAATTAAAAAGTTTTGATTATGTTTAATTTAGGAATTCCCACGCAAATCGGAATTCATGCATTTTTTCGATATCAGCAATTTATGGTGAAAAAATTCCTTCTGTCTAGGGAAAGATTTTTTTTTTTATTTAAGGCAATAAATTTGAGGAATAAGAACGAATTGAAAATACTTTTTTTTTACAGTGAAGCCCCTTTTTATCATTCCCAAAACAGTTATTTAGAGCCTCAGTTGACATTTTCAAAAATATTTGACACAAAATTTCATTCAAAAATGTTGCCAAATTTGTTTTTCAAAGCCTCAAGAAACAAGAAAGGGTTTTATAGTCAGGGGAGTCTGGCCATACAATTCCCGAAACAGGCATACATATATTATATATTTGATCAATTTCCTTCAAAGAGGCCCCAAGACCACTACCATTAAGACAAGGTATTCTGGGTATTTGCAGGGCCATTGAGGACCTCATATTCTGATTTTGGTTATAAAATTTTATGAAAACCGCGCCCTCTTGCCACACCAACTTTTCCGATTTAATCAGGGGCTTGAATATATGGTAAGCTCAAATTCTAAATTTCATTAAAATATCTCGAAAAACTGTGATTTTTGAGATTTTTGTGGCAAACGCTAGTACTGAAGGTAGCCTTTAAATTTTTCCGATCGGGTCTATTCTTGAACTTGTTCTCTTACTGAAGATAGCTTTACTCCTTCGATTAGAAATATAGACAGATACAGACAGATAGACCGACAGAAAGACCTACAGATAGGCCGACAGATAGACCGAAAGATAGACCGACAGATAGACCGACAGACAGACCGACAGATAGACCGACAGATAGACCGAAAGATAGACCGACAGATAGATCAACGGACAGACAGACGGACACAGCTAAATCGAATCTCCTAGCGACGCTGGTTATTTCTACACCGAGAGAAATAACAACAGTTAAATCATTTACTTAGAACAGTTAAAGTAAGAGTGGTAAAATAAACTGTATTCCGCGTTAAATGCACTGAAAAAGGCTGTCAAATGAACAGTTGAAAAACAGTTACTTTTTATGTTTAAATTCGCTTTCGTTCACTTAGACGTATAAGTTCGCATTCTGATCAACCGTCTCCGGAGGTTTCCATAGCTCAGTTGTTTAAGCTGTGACTCGACAGTCGTGAGCTTCGGGGTTCTATCCCTGCTGGCGGCGGAAATTTTTCTGGATTTTTTTTTTAATTACAGTTTTTTTTTTTTTTTGTTTCGAGTGTAGTTGTCTTGGAAGACAAAAAATTTCTCCTAAATTTTTAAAGTTTTATTTTATTTTATTTATTTTTTTAATGGTTCATTTTCAAGCAAAAAATTTTGGGAGTGAAACAATTCCTGAAGCACGTTCCCCGAAACTTGAGCAACCATAAACTCAACTGAGCATTTTGACCAACAAATTAAATTCGTTCGTTTAGCGAAATGGTTAAGACGTTCGCCCAGCGAAGTGTGGAGGTCAGCGGTTCAAGGCTCGGCCGAGGCGAGAAAATTTAAAGAGATGAAAGAGAAAAATATTTAAATAGAAACAAATAAATAAAGAAAAAATATAATAATTTAATAAAAAATAAAAAATATTAATAAAAGAAGATAAAAAAAAAATTCAAAGCAAAAAATAAATTTTTTTCCCCAGTCGCTAGTGACAGTTGATTTAACCGCGAGACAGTTATATCAACCATCAGGTAGTTACATCCTTATTGACTGTGTTTGTACTGTTGAATCGACCGCTACTACACATAAGCTAAGAATTAACGGTGAACTCGGTTATTTTAACCTGCTTTTTCAGTTAATATAACTACCTTTTTCTCTCGGTGTATACATATAGATATTCTGTTTATTTTCATTACAAAACTGCGTACTGAGAGGGATGTAAAAAATGAATCTATTGCCGTTTTCGATAAGTTCTCTTCACAAACGATAGATACTCCACTGTATAGAAATATAAAGAATTTATCGAATTAAAAATTTGATGCACTTGCGCGAAAGAAATTCGTTTTATGAAGCCGGTTGAAGCCGCCCATGGGTAAAAGACAACAAAGTCAATGAATCTCCCACAGATTTGGTTAATCAATGAAATATGCCACAACTCCTCTTATCGAATATGATACGAATTTTTCTAATCTCAAATAAAAACTTTTTAATCTCAATCAGTCTATGAGGTAATTCAGTATTTCTGCCTTTCCCTTCTCTTTCATAAAACAATATCCTTACTTGCCCATACCTTCAATTTAATTTAAATTCTCTTCTGAATGTGGCAGGCCGCAAAAATCAATTTAAGACTTCCATTAGAAGATTCACAATTTTATTCGTTAATTCCGAATTGAACAGCTTTCAATGCCGCCGCAAGCCGACAAATTTGTTCCAATTGCAATCAAGACTCGAATTTCAAATTAAAGTGGCAAAGTCATTTTCACAAATTTCAAACGACGACACGCAAAAACGAACGGTGCGCTCGCAAGTTTGAAAATTCTGTCAAACATTGACTTGACACATGTCGCTTTGGAGTGAATCCCAGCGGGAAATGTCCCCCTACCTAACATCATCGATGATGAATTCAGGGTGTCTTTGAAGCCGGAACACATGCGATTTTAAAAGGACATTTTATATGACATTTGTATAAGAGTTGGACACAGTCAATTCACTGGGATTAGAAAATGTCATTGGTGACTCCTAGCATGACATGTCATGTGTGACTCTTCGCTTTTCTCCCTAAATGTCAATTTATAGAAACTCAGTTTGAAAACTCTCTTCTTTGTCTTCTCTTTGAATATTTCGAAAATTTTCAAAAATCCATTTTTAACAATTTTTGTTCGCCTCAACCAGGAATCGAACCTGTGATTTTCGGATTCTGAGCCGAGTACTCGTCCACACATGAACAGCACCCCCAAGGTGCCATGCATGACACTGTCACCTATATGTCATCGATGACATCACTGATGACTTTGTCAAGCAGGAGATAATTTCCCGCTGGGTTGTTTGATACGCTTACACACTTCCATATGCACATACATAGGTACATGTGTGAGAGTACATCGCAACTTCCAACTGAATTATTTCATTTCCTCTTATCGTTTCCTTCTAATTGCGTAAAAAATGCCGGTACACCCGACCCACCCACCACACCACACGGCCACTACCTCCAGCATCTCCAGTGCCGCCACCACCACCCCTGGTTGCTCGTCACAGACAAACCGACAATTTCTTTCTCTCAAATCGGTCTCCCAACAGCCCGAAGCATCAGCGTCAGCATCAGCATCACATCAGCACCGTCGTCGGAGAATATCTCAATTTTTAGGAATTCAACTTTCATTCGCAATTTTCAATTTCACAGCCTGTCATGTGTTTATGCATATGTACATATGTTTGTTTGTATGTTTGCACAGCAATACAATTACTTTGTCTTCTATTCATACAGCATACACAGATTAGTTATTACATAATGTGCGAGCACAATGTAAATGAGAGCACAAACAAAACAGTACAGACATACATACGTACGTACACGCGTATGTAAATGAATGTAATTTGAAGAATTTATAAACAACTCAAGCGGAAAGTATTTTATGTCACTTTGGACGACGTATCTTTTCGCGTTGATTGATACTTCAAATGAATTTTGCAAGCAGCTGCTTTCAATCATGAGCTAGACGAGTTTGCATGCAATTATTTGATGAGCGACATGAGAAGGAGGCTCCTTAAAACTGAAACTAAAACTAAAAAAAAAAAAACAAAGAAATTGGAATTTCTAAAAACCGATTCGAAACATTTGTGAAACTTATTCGAAGTAATTTGAGCTCTGGTGCATCGAAAGTCGCCGCCCAATGGACGAGCGTCAGTCAATTGAGAAGTTACACAACACCAACGAACTCGCTGTGCGTTTTAATTTCAACAGATAAAATAGATACATTTTAATACAGTGAAGAGAGAGAGAGGGGTGAGAGAGAGAGAGAGAGAGAGAGAGAGAGAGAGAGAGAGAGGAGAGAGAGAGAGGGGTGAGGGAGAGAGAGAGGGGGGTGAGGGAGAGAGAGAGAGAGGGGTGAGGGAGAGAGAGAGGGGGATGAGAGAGAGAGGGGTGAGAGAGAGGGAGAGGGGTGAGAGATAGAGAGGGGTGAGAGATAGAGAGGGGTGAGAGATAGAGAGGGGTGAGAGAGGGGAGATAGGGTAGAGGGAGGGTAGAGGGAGGGTAGATAGAGGAAGAGAAACAGAAAGAGGAAGAAAAAGAGGAAGAGGAAGAAAAAGAGGAAGAGGAAGAAAAATAGGAAGAGGAAGAAAAAGAGGAAGAGGAAGAAAAAGAGGAAGAGGAAGAAAAAGAGGAAGAGAAAGAGGAGGAAGAAAAAGAGGAAGAGAAGGAGGAAGAAAAAGAGGAAGAGAAGGAGAAGGAGGAAAAAAGAGGAAGAGAAAGAGGAAGAAAAAGAGGAGAAAAGAGTGAGAAAAGGAGGGAGAAAAGGAGGGAGAAAAGGAGGGAGAAAAGGAGGGAGAAAAGGAGGAGAAAGAGAAAGAAAGGTGGGAGAAAAAGAATGAAAGGTAGGAAAAAGAGGGGAAAAGGTAGGAAAAAGAGGGGAAAAGGGAGGAGAAAGAGGAAGGGAGGAGAAAGAGGAAGGGAGGAGAAAGAGGAAGGGAGGAGAAAGAGGAAGGGAGGAGAAAGAGGAAGGGAGGAGAAAGAGGAAGGGAGGAGAAAGAGGAAGGGAGGAGAAAGAGGAAGGGAGGAGAAAGAGGGAAGAAAGGGAGGAGAAAGAGGAAGGGAGGAGAAAGAGGAAGAAAGGCAGGAGAAAGAGGGAGAAAAAGTGGAAAAAGAAGGAGAAAAGGAGGAGAAAGAGTGAGAAAAGGAGAAGAGGGAGAAAATGAGAAAAAAGATGGGAAAAAGAGGATAAAGAGGGAGAAAAGGAGGAGTAAGAGGGAGAAAAGGAGGAGTATGAGGGACAAAAGGTAGAGAAAGAGTGACAAAAGGTAGAGAAAGAGGGACAAAAGGAGGAAAAAGAGGGGTAAAAGGAGGACAGAGGAAGAGAAAGAGGGACAAAAGGAGGAAAAAGGGGGAGAAAAGGAGGACAGAGGAAGAAAAGAGGGAGAAAAGGAGAAAAGAGTGAGAAAAGAGGAAGAAAGGCAGGAGAAAGAGGGAGAAAATGTTTAAAAAGAAGGAGAAAAGGAGGAGAAAGAGGGAGAAAAGGAAGAGAAAGGAGGAGAAAAGAGTTTAAAGAGTTTAAAGAGGGAGAAAAGACTTTAAAGAGGGTCCACTTATGCAGGATGCCACTGTAGTAAACAAGCAGAGGAATATTTTAATATTTTATTCACTTGAAAACAAAAAAAAAACAAACCTCGTTTTTTGCGCTTCAATAGAGGCCTGCGAATTTTCCCACATTTAATCAAATACGCTTGGTTGGACAACGGAACGAGTAAATGAAACTGGAAAATGTATTGAATATTTTTTTTATATTTTATTTATTTTAAGACCATCCGTCTAAAGGAAATTTTTTATTTTGAGCAACATAATTGCTCGAATGCAATCTTGGAAGCCTCGATTTCTTTTAAACTATCTCATGCAATTTGAGACAGTCCTATTGTTGAAATTCATTGCTTATATCGTCTTCTGAAAAATCGTTTTCTCTTCTTTTTTTTTAATTAAGAGAGGAGGTCAAAAATCCCTTCAGACTTTTAGAAATTTGTAGCTGAGAATGGTTTAGCCATTAAAAAACGTCCTTCAGTTGAACTTCTATATCCACCCTGGAGCGGAGCTGTAAGCCAATACTTCACTATGGGAGTTGGCATCATTAGAGCTAAGTTTACATGACTGAAATGTTCTGATCAGTGAAGTTTTTCAAATCCACTGAAAATTCGCACAGTGTAAACGTAATTTTAGCTGCAGGAATCATCGAATGAATTCATTGACCATAAACAAAAAAATAAATGCCATCAACAATTTCGTTCGTCAACGTGTATTCGTGAATTCTTTTTTGGGTACCTATAAATAACTCTTTGGCACCTTCTACACCGATGTGTGGTTGTTGTTGTTGGTGTTTTTATTGTTGTTTATGAAGGAAGTAATTTTTTTTTTACGATCAGTCGATAAAATTAATTAATATCAGGTTCAAAGTCTGACAACAACGTTACGGCAGTAAAAAAGAAAGCACTTTAAAATTAAAAACGGAACTTTTTAACAAGTTCTCGTGTACTTTGAAAGTACATACTCGTGTTGAACTGTACGATTTTTGTTTTTGTAGTTAACAAACAAAATTACGTTCAGACGTTCAGATAATGAGCAGCTACAATATGGACTACATACGTTCGAAGCATACAACTGCAATTAGAATGATTGATGGAGGCAACAAAGCTGAGCAATCGATAATGGATACATGGGGTTGGCACTGATAGAGAGCGATTGTCGTTGCTTTTTTTTAATATTATTTATATCAATTAGTTTTTTACTGTCATTTTATTAAAATAGAATTTATGCTTAATTTAATTCAAATTTTTTATGTGATAAATAAATATACCCAAAAACAAAAAAAAACAGTTGGAATTTTTATAGTGAAAAAAGACCTCCCAAAAAAAATACAAAAAAAAACAAACAAAAAAACAAAAACAAAACAAACAAAAAACAAAAAACAAAACAAAACAACACAAAACAAAACAAAAACAAAACAAAATCAAAAATAAACAAAAAAAAAAACAAAAAGAAAACAAAAAAAAAAGAAAAAAAAAAAACAAACAAAAACAAAAAACACAACAAAAACAAAACAAACAACACAAAACAAAACAAAAACAGAAAAACAAAAACAAACAAAAACAAAAATAAAAGAACAAAAAAAACAACAAAAACAAAACAAACAACACAAAACAAAACAAAAACAAAAAAAACAGAAAAACAAAAACAAAAAAAAACAAAAAAGAACAAAACAAAAACAGAAAAACAAACAAAAAACGAACTCCCAAAATACTTTGAGAAAGACTTCAAAAAAGAAAAATCTGCGATTCAAAATAATAATAAAAAATATTCAACTAATTACAGAGGCATAAAAGAAGCGAAAAAATTGAAAACAATTCAAGGCACATACTCGAAAAAAAGCTCAAAAACGGGAGCATCCGGTTAAAAACATGTGCGTGCGTGCGTCTCTCAAAAGCGTACAGAAATTTTTAGAACAAAAGCTTCATTTGTTTACAGAACAGTCCGAAGCCAAATTTTCTGAAATATTTTTTGAACACATTCCTTTCTGCTTAAGAAATTTTTTCTTCTTTTTTTCTGTACTTAAATGTTCATACATACAAACATTAATCGCATGTAAATCGAAATGTGTTGGTACATAAAATAGAACCAAACCAAACCAAAGAGTACTTTTTTTTTTTGCAAACAATTTTTGGCGCATTAAACTTCAGGAATGTGCCGCCGACGGTCTGTAATAATAAATCAAAATAGGAATATTTACAAACAACCTGACAGTTCAAATATATCCCGCCATGATTGGGAGGAAGAGATCTTTCACGGTTCAAAGCACGATTAAAGAGGTTTATCGGATACTCGTGCTTATCTGTCTGTGTGTGTGTGTCCTTCGGTTTCGAAAATTTGGACTTAAATTCTATTGCTATATCTATTTTATTAAATATCAATTTATTAAATTTCCTTATCGGAGAGCAAACAATCTTGCAGAAGTTATTGGCCCCAGAGCTATGTGTACCTTTTAATGTTCATCTTAAACTATAACAAAGGAAATCAACACTGCGATGGATATTCGGCCGTGACCGCAACATCGTAAGCTGAACTCAGTGGCAACGACCTCAAGCATAATTGAAGAGTTGAGGTTAGTGGGAGGATTTTGGCCAAAGCGAATACCAATCGAATTTACGTTCAATAACATCGCTAAAGCGAAAACAATGCGGTATTCCATTGGCTTGTATAAGGATCAAAAAATAAACTAGAAGACTGAAAAAGGGATGTCAATGAAAGTGATAGAGGCTCATGTGCGGAGATTTTCTTTCTCAAATCTGTCCCCCTTTTGCCTCGGCTACTTCTTCATTTTCCAGGATAAAAATATAATACTATTGTTAGAGCACTTATTTCTTGAACTTGGAAGTACACCTATACTAGTGGTATGGATGAAAATTTTTTGAGGGTAATTTTGAGTAAGAATTATTCAGCTTTGCACTATCAAAACTTTATCATGGAGAGCCCAGATGCAGTTAGTGTACTCCAAGAAGTTGTCTTGTAATGATTTTTCTATATTTTTATCAAAAAAACCTTCAAAGAATTCATACCGGCTTAGGAGCTATGGGCCAGAAATGTTAAAATTAGGTTGAAAAAATTTTCAAACTTTTGAGATTTTTACAATTCTTCGCTACTGGTTGGAGGTTTTTCGTATCAGTTAGTACTAGAAATATTTATTCGAGTCTAGAGGTAAAACTTTGTCAAAGGTAGGAAAATAAAATATTGAACGGGCTACGAGATATAGCCATAAGTAAGTGCGCAACTTAATTCTCGGCCAATCTGCTAAAACAAACTATAGTCTATAAAGAGTTGCTATATTCACCAAGTACTTTCAGAAACTGCAGTCAGATTGTGGTCTACTTGACTTGGAAAATCTGTTAGCCCGGCATTCAACCAACGTTACACCCGGATGCACAAACGCAATGTACGAAGCTTTACACAAAGTTTATCGCATGAAAAAATCGAGAGTAAATTTCAAAAACAATGAAAGTTCGTTCTGAACCGTCAGATTTAATTATCGGAAGACAATGGACAGATGCTTAAGTAGAGAGTGAAAGTGTCCGTCCATTAATGATGATGTCTAAATGGAACCTTCGCACATTAGCGAAAGTGTCATCAATTGAACTCATGAACTCATGAACGAACATGCTGTAATGAGATTATTTAAAAAATAATAAAATACAAAAAGAGAAACTTTTCTCTCTGTTAATGATAGGTACTATAAAGGAAAAATGTCATCAAGATGGTTTCTTAAGTCTTCCGACCATAAGACACGAAGAGGAAAGAAGAAAACATCAACAGAAAAGAGCAAAGTAAAAAAGAAAAAACAAATAAAAAAAACATTAAAAAGAAAATGAAAAGTAACATTTTTGTTTACAATATTCAAAAGTTATTCACGCAATAGGATAAATAACAACAAAAACAACAATAACAACAATGAAAACAATGAAAACAACAATGAAAACAACAATAAGAACAATAATAATAAATGCAATCAAAACAACAAAGATGGCAATCATAACAACAACAAAACAGCAGCTTATGTTAATAACATTGTTAAAGAGGATTTAAGATTTCTGATTTTAGATAAAGCAGCTCCTCCTCCTTCAGAGAGTGAATTTAGGCTTTTTGCCTCTGCGTCAAGACATCACGCAGACGTCCGTCGCAGACAAATGAACGCAAATTAACAACTCAACGAAATGAAACGAAATGAAACGATACGAAATGAAATGAAATGAAGAAGTTATTGACCGTGAATAAGAAGAAACGAAATCCAACTGAAAACGCGATTAAATGAAATCGAAAAAAAATAATAAGTAATAATAATAATAATAAAAAATAATGATAAACAAAAATGGTCTCTATTAATCTAGAGCATTAATGAGATCTTATTGTAAAGAAAAAATCAAAAAAAAATTGAACGATCTTCGATCAAATGAAAAATCCACTTAAGTTAACCACAAAGCGTCGTGTAGTGTAATTGACTGACTTGAGGCCAAGGACGTTTATACTTCAAATTATCTTTTGAAACATATCCAAACGAGTCGGTAGGAAAGTGGGCCAAACAGAAGACGGAATTCGTCGATCTGAATGAACAGACGATATGGAGAAAAAATTTTTCGTAATGTATCCAGTCAAACTATCAAATATAGACGACCCGCTGAATATCCGGACTGACTCGCCTTTTCATCATGTTCAAAACGTGGACATTCGTAGGGGTTATGAAGTTGCTCCAATTATTGGGAAAATCCGGGAAGCAAGGCTACGCTGGTATGAACACGTCCTGAGAGCAAATGAGAACAACTTGGCAAAAAAGGGCTGCACACTTAATATACAAGGCTGTATGCGAGGGCGTCCGAAACAGCGTTGGATAGACTCAAAAAAAAGGAACCTCGAGACTGAAGGACTTACCTTCAGGAAATGGTCACGATTTTGCGAAACCCGGGATAGGCCGGGACACTTGAAATCCAAAGAAGAAGATACCCTCCTCTATCAGCCCGATTCTGAATATTTCCGGGGAACGAATTTACTTTTCTTGAAACTAAAATTCTCCTTTTTTTAATAGAAAGGGAAAGACAAATTATGGTATGGGTCAAATACCCATTCCCCATCAAATTTCTTCCACCAAATATTTCAAAAAGAAAAAGTTGACTCTCGAGAAAAGTAAATTCCCCGGAAATATTCAGAATCGGCCTGTATATCGAATCCATATTTTTCTCTTCCTTTTCCCTTTTCCCATTTCCCAAGTTCTTTTTCGATTGAGATTTTTCTGGAGAATTTTGACAATGCTTGGATAAGAGTTTCTGTTAAATAGGACATATGGGTATTTTCCGAATATGTAACGTCCGTATACATCTCATTGCCTTTGGGATATGCATAGAAATTTTGATAAATTCCGCATCTTTTTTGCGATTAAAATGAGCATATTGTCTACCCCCTTTTTTTTCCGACTTTTTGATGACGTCATAGAAAATCGATAGCTCAAAAATCGATAAATCGATAACTACCGATAACTCAAACATCGATAAATCGATAACACAAAAATCGATAAATCGATAACTCAAAAATCGATAAATCGATAACTGAAAAATCGACTTTTTGATGACGTCATAATAAAATGTAATAATATAATTATGCCCCAGTATTGTTTTATTATTTAATGAGACTCATTTTAATCGCAATATTTAGCTCTTCATTGATGAAGAAACGTAAAACTATCGTGGGTGCACTATAAAAAATACTTAAAGAAAGGGGGGAGTGCGAAGCGGAGCGAAGCGACGCGAGCAGGGGGGCGCAGCCCCCTTGTTTTTTTTCTAGTGTGTTCTTTCCCGGCTTATAACGGGGTCCGCATGTTTTGAATTTTTTCTCCATTTTCTTCT
The DNA here is from genome assembly GCA_020466095.1 of Chlorops oryzae. Taxonomy (NCBI): domain Eukaryota; kingdom Metazoa; phylum Arthropoda; class Insecta; order Diptera; family Chloropidae; genus Chlorops; species Chlorops oryzae. The sequence goes on from CM035807.1 coordinate 111,955,636, forward strand.
ACCCACTGCATCCTCGATTCTTAGATCAGTTGCTTCGAGGTCCCTTTTCAAAATGTCTAGCCATCTTTGTTTTGGTCCTAAACATAAAAGTCCGCATTGTGATATTTACCGCATTCGTCAATTCGGGACATAAGTCTCTCGTCCGTATGGAAATGCCCATATGGCTCCCTTCTGTCTCGGCTCTTAGTCCGACTCCTGTTAAAGTCGCCACTGGTTTAAGGAATACTGTACTTTTAATCAATTTCTCCAGATAAAATTAATTGGAATAACGAAAATACAAAAAAACAAAATTTGATTATTCAACCAAAGTTCAATTCCCAATACTCATTATAACATCGCAAAACCAATGGCAACTTAATCAACTCCAGAAAGCCCAAAATAAGCAATAAATTAAAGTTGACAATAGAGGAGACACATCCGAAAGTCTTGATAAGAATTGACGCCATTGCTAAATTCGTAGTTCATAGCCAAACACAAGCTCCGCTAGAGCTGGTAATGCTTCCCTTACTTAATGTACTTTTATATGAATGACAGCAGAAATTAAGCTCCACTGCGCAGAGTTTGATATCTATGACCTTCAACTTTTCGCCTGGCAACGAATATTTCCGCTAATTTTTTTTTTTTTTTTCGAATGCTAATCTTTTGTTTATTGTTAGTTTCCATATAAACAATTCCAGGGAACTAAACGGAATTATTAAAGGCAAATGGTTTGAAGGTCAGTTTTTCCGTGATTAGCTTCATTTAGCATAAATTGTAAGTAATTTATTTCGAGTTCCGCAAATGGAAAATGCTTTCGAGCTTTTTATTTTAATTATTTTTCTCTACGTTCATATCTAAATGAACACAGACGAAAACTTTATTACGATATTTCAACGGAAATTGAAATGAATTCTCTCTATCTCTAGAGAACTGAAAATAGAGCAAGCTTTGATGAAAAAAACGGGGTGTGGGTGTTTTAATAAACGGATAGTTACCGTGCAGTAATGAGCCGGTCAATTTCCTAATAAGGACTGGCCTTTTGACCGTTCCAAGCCCTTACTTGTATTTCACTACTCTTCTTTTTATCACCAAACCCTAGATACCCTGCAGTAATGAGCCGGTAAATTTCCTTTTAAGGACTGGCCTTTGACCGGTCCAAACCCTTACTTGTATTTCACTACTCTTCTTCTTATCACCAAACCCCAGATACCCTGCAGTAATGAGCCGGTCAATTTCCTTATAAGGACTGGCCTTTGTCCGGTCCAAACCCTACCGGTTATATTATGGCAGTTCGCTCCATCGAATTCGGCTAGCCGGCGCGGTCGGTAATAAACGGGTTGGTTTAAGGGTAGTCTGTAAATTATACTTTCATCACCTTCGAATATATATAAGAAATTTGTTGTTTATTTTCCTCATTTGACTATCTTAAAACCAGACAAAATAACGACAATTGACCCAAAAAAAACTGACCAGCCGTTTTGCGGACTAGTCCCCTCCCCAAGGACAGGCCCATGTTAAAAGTCAGTTGAATATATTAGAAGTGGAATTAGGAAGGGACTAGTAGTGGTAACATGAGGGACTGACCGAAGGCTACACTTGGGTCAGTCCATATTTCTGAAGGGTAGTTATGGACTTCTGGGGACGAAAGTGACCAGTTGTTGTCAAAGAAAAGTGGAATCACTAAAAAAACAAAAAATGGTCTGATCAATCACATGAAGTTTCTTCGGAGTCATTTTGTCGGGGTTTGGGACCAAAAAATGAAATTGGCGGGTAGTAAAAATTTGGATCAACTCCAAGAAAATCGATCTTCCGTCGAAACACTACAATGAATCACAACATATTTCGACTGTATTAAGGACAGTCCTAAGTAAATGTGTCATATTTTTCTTCTTTTTCTAGCGTGTACTTTCCCGGCTTATACCGTGGTCCGCATGTTTTGAATTTTTTTCTCCATTTTCTTCTATCCACTGCATTCTCGATTCTTAGATCAGTTGCTTCGAGGTCCATTAATCTTTTCATGAGACATCTTTCAACAATGCACCCCTATAAGTTTTTTTTCTTACCTCGGGTTATGGTAAGTCGACTTATTCTATTTGATAATTCATTCATTGAAGCATTTACGATAGCGACTATGAACTCCCATGGTATATTCTTAACGGAACGATGTGCGTAGGAGCGCACCTGTCATTGATTCACCCATCAATCTTTTAGTTTTGATGTCGACGATAATGAGAAAACTTGGCTCACTCGCTCATTACTTACCTGAAAAAGAAAAGAATTCAATTAGTGATTTCACTTATTACTTACTATATTTTTAGAAGCTTAAGATTAGCAACTCAATGTTTTAATAATATGGATGAGTAATTTTGGTATCACTGTGTATTTCCCACACAAAATACATGGTAAATATAAGATTTTGAGCCCTTTACGAAACAGATTCCTTGACTTTTGGACAAAATGACCCTTTAGGTATTTAGTGTAGCTTCTTTTTAAGATAACAGCGGGGTTCAGTGGCGGACAACAACCTCGGACACTCACAGTAAGTGTCCGCTCACTGGAGTTTTCGCTGAGATTGGTGTTCATATACATACAAGGTTACCAATGGAACTGAATGGACCCAACAATCCTTGGATCGCCGAAAATGGTCTAAAGCAACTCCCCTAGCATCACTTTTTCCAGCGTTTCTCTATGATTCTCAAGAAATGTGACGAACTCATTACGGTTGTCAGGAAATATTTATCCAAAAGAAGTTTTTGGTTTCCATGAAACTTTCTATTCCAATAAAATTTTCTTTGACATGAATGCAAAAACAAAAAAATAAAAAATAAAAATAAAACATTGAAAAAAATACAAAAAAGAAAGAGAAAGAGAAATAAATTTTAAAAATAGTTTAGGACGATTTTTGGGGGGGAATTATTTTTGTGTACTATCAAAAAAAAAACAAGGGAAAAAATTAAGTTATACCAAAATTGATGTAATCTGTCAAATGTGTAAAATTCTCAATAAATCTATTGCTCTAAGGCCGGACAAGACAAGCCTGACGACTAGACTGCATTCAATACTGATCGCCGCCGAAGCTCGGAGTCCCGTTGGCAGGCATCTGAAGAGAATTTCTCGAAATGGCAGATGAGAACAACGATCGCTTTCTAGGACGGCCGAACGATCGAGAAATTCCCACGGACAGAGCCTACTCACAGAATCCATTAATGAGAATATTCTTCGGGTCATGCCGTTTTGCCTTCCGTCGATCAAATGTGTCTGCTGCAGCCGCCAACCCAATTCCAAATCCGAATTTGGCATCGACATCCATGGATGCGCAAGATCGAGAAGATACGATGGCAACTTCATGGAGAGCGATGTTACCACGAGCTAGTTCGATGACGGTGACTAGTTACGATTCGAAATTGAGAAAAAAAAACTGTTGTGGACACTTTAAAGGGCGCTGCGTAAATAGATTCCGAGTTAGACACAGCATCGATCCCGAATCTGTCGAACATAAACGAAAGAATCGAATAATTTTGATCAACGGTAACCAAAGTTCACACTTCATGTCGAATGCGACCAAAACAGCCAAATATACTGTCTGGACCTTCTTGCCCCTATTTCTTTTCGAGCAATTTCGGAAGTATACGAATCTATTCTTTCTGGTTATGGCATCGTTGCAACAGATTCCTGGCATCTCACCGACTGGACGGTACATAACACTATTCCCGTTGCTCTTCATACTAACGGTGAGCGCAATCAAAGAGATCATGGAGGACAAGAAGCGACATCGTGCCGATACCGAGAGTAATCGGCGAAGCGTTGAACAGCTGCAAGGGAACCAATGGAGAAAGGTCTGTTGGAAAGATCTGGAAGTTGGGAGTTTCGTAAGGATCAAAGATAAGGAATACTTTCCCGCTGATCTTTTGCTTTTGGCATCAAGCAATTCTGATGGGATCTGCTTTGTGGAAACCTCAAATCTGGATGGCGAATCAAATTTGAAAATCCGTAAAGCAGTCTCGGAGACAAAGCATCTGATTGATGAGACCGAATTGGCCCGATGGAGCGGCGTTATCGAATGTGATCCACCGAATCGGCGTATTTACAGCTTCCTAGGGATATTGAGCATACCGAACGAAGAGCCGATAACATTAGGTCCGGATCAGATATTACAGCGTGGTTCAGCGTTAAATAATACCGCATGGATACATGGCTTAGTTGTCTATACGGGACACGAGACGAAACTGATGAAGAATTATGCACAGGCGCCGTTAAAGAGTTCCTCGATTGAACGTCTCTTGAATAAGCAGTTCATCTCGTTGTTCGCACTGTTTCTATGCGTTTCGCTTACCAGTGGTGCCATGTACCTGACATGGTTGTACCGGAATGTCCTACAGCACTCGTATCTGGGTATAAAGGATCGTGCTTTCGGTGGAAAGGAAATCGTGTTTAATGTCTTAACGTACTTGATACTCTATAATAATTTGATACCGATTTCGCTGACCGTTACACTCGAGATGGTGCACTTTTTCCAGGCACTTTTCATCAATGCCGATGTCGAAATGTATCACGAGGCAACGAAAACCTTCGCAATGGCTCGGTCCTCGAATCTGAACGCGGAACTCGGAATGGTCCAGTATATTCTGACGGACAAGACTGGAACACTGACGCGCAATGTTATGGAATTCAAGCAATGCTCCATTGCGGGCATTATTTATGATATCGAGGATGATATGTCGGATAGTGAGTTGGTTCGGAATCTGGTTACCGGTCATCCGACGGTATCGATAATTGAGGAATTTTTGTTGGTCATTGCATTGTGTAATTCTGTCATTTCGGAGATCAAAGAAGACGGTACGATCGTGTATCATGCGACAAGTCCCGATGATCTGGCAATTATAGAGAGCGCCAGGAAATTCGGTTACGAGTTTATAACACGCGGTGTGGACTATATCGATATTATGCGATTTGGAGAAATGGAGCGTTATACGTTGTTGCAGACCATTGATTTCACGTCCGAACGGAAGAGAATGTCGGTATTCGTACGCATGCCGACGGGGAATATCAAGATGTTCTGCAAGGGTGCCGATTCGATAATATTGTCGAGACTTTCAAGCGATGAACGTGATTACTATAGCGTGACACGGGAGCATTTGGAAAGTATGGCCTCCAAGGGATTGCGAACGTTATGCTGTGCCGTCTCAGATATATCGGAGGAACAATTCGGGGATTGGATTGAGCTGTATCGCAGTGCAATGTCACAGTTTGTTAATCGTGACGTGGAAATGGAACAGCTGGAGGAACAGATTGAACAGAATCTAATATTGCTGGGTGTAACAGCGGTCGAGGATAAACTACAGGATGGTGTCCCGGAGACGATACGATTTATTTTGAATGCTCGCATAAGCGTTTGGATGCTAACTGGCGATAAACAGGAAACGGCAATAAATATTGCTTACGCATCAAGTCTCATAGATAATTCGATGCGTGTGATCAAATTGAACGAGACAAGTCTACAGAACACATTTAGGGCACTCTACTCGAAATCACTTTACCGACGGCCGCTGAAAAATGTTGCTCTGATTATCGATGGCCGGACATTGGAGTTCGCCTTGAGCAAAGATCTGTACGATGCTTTTCAGGCGATCTGCATTCGATGCAGTGTCGTCGTTTGCTGTCGTTTATCGCCCATGCAAAAGGGTAAAATTACCGATCTGATCAATAGAACTGGCGCTTGTACGCTGGCCATCGGGGATGGTGCCAACGATGTCACAATGATACGTCGGGCGAGAGTTGGTGTAGGAATTTCCGGTATGGAAGGACTTCAGGCGGCCTCCGCTTCGGATTTCTCGATTTCGCAATTTCGATTTCTCAAACGATTGCTGTTCGTTCATGGAACCTGGAATTTCTATCGCAGTACGACGGTCGTCTTCTATTCGTTCTATAAGAATATTTTATTATGCATTATGCTGATGTGGTATTGTTTCTATAATGGTTGGTCGGCGCAGGTTCTATTCGATCGTTGGATCATTGCCGGTTGGAATCTGTTATTCACTTCGTGGCAACCATTGGCGATCGGTATTTTCGATAAAATCTGCAGTGAGAATACCCTACTCAGATATCCGCGAATTTATGCCAGCGATGATAATCCGAAGCTTTTTAGTATTTTAATTTTTTGGGTCTGGATATTGCTCGCTGTATTCCATTCGATGGTCCTGTTTTGGCTATCGCAATTGTTGCTAACAAGTTCCGATTCTGTGTGGCGAAATGGCTTTAGCATGAATTTGAATGTTTATGGTAATACGATTTATACGGCGGCTATAACAGTTGTCAGTCTGAAGGCGGGATTACTCTTCCATTCGTGGAATTTTTTTTCACATCTGAGCATTTGGGGATCCATTGCTATGTGGTTTTGTACATTATTATTGTATAGCCACTTTTGGCCAGTTATACCGATGGGTCCGGAGTTTTCTTATTCTTATTATAAAATGTTTACATCGTTCAAAGTTTGGCTTGTCGTCCTTATTGTGGTTGTTGTTACCATGTTGCCAGATGTCTACATTAAAATAATAACAAATACCTTTCTCCCGCCATTAACATTGACAGCGGAAATGCAAAATAAAATTGAGTTACACAGAAATCGGACTTAAGGAGTTGTATCAACTCAAGTCAACTTCCTGTTGCGATCTTATTGCAAGCATCGGCACCATTATAAAATATAAAGGAGAATCCTTGATTTATATTCTTTTTTCTTATCGTGAATGATCATTTGATTTTATATATGCCTGAGTAATTCCAAGAAAATTTTATGAAATTTGTTATCCGAGAGCTTTAATAAAAACTTCAATTTTGAAATTTGATTGTAATTTGTGCATTGTACGGGGATGGCTTTTATATAATAATGTTCCGGATATCCGGATATTTGGCATATGAACTATATTCGGCCATATTTCAGTTATCCGACCGAAAATTATTCGTTATCAGTTATCCAGATATGCGCTTATTCTGGTGTTGTGCAAAGTATGCGATGTAAGGCATATTAGTCCATATTTCAGTTATCCGATATCAGTTATCCGGAATGCATTAATTATAATTGTGACATATCCATCAATAATTCAGTTATCCGGTTCTTGTTATCCAAAAAACAATTATCCGATAGCAGGATATCCGATATTTATGCGGTGTGAGGCATATTAGTCGATATATGTAAGTATTAGTTATCCGGGAAAAATATATCCGATATCAGTTATCCGGAAGTGCATTAATTTCACTCTTATAGTTATCCGGTTCTTGTTATCCAAAAAACAATTATCCGATATTTATGCGGTGTGGGACATATTAGTCCATATAAGTATTAAGTTATCCGGGAAAAAGTTATCCGATATCAGTTATCCGGTTCTTGTTATCCAAAACAAAAACAATTATCCGATAGCAGGATATCCAATATTTATGCGGTGTGAAGCATATTAGTCGATATAAGTATTAGTTATCCGGGAAAAAGTTATCCGATATCAGTTATCCGGAAATGCATTAATTATAATTGTGACATATCCATCAATATTTCAGTTATCGGGTTCTTGTTATCCAAAAAAAACAATTATCCGATATCAGGATATTCGATATTTATGCGGTGTGAGGCATATTAGTCGATATATGTAAGTATTAATTATCCGGGAAAAAGTTATCCGATATCAGTTATCCGGAAATGCATTAATTTCACTCTTATAGTTATCCGGTTCTTGTTATCCAAAAAAAAAAAACAATTATCCGATAGCAGGATATTCAATATTTATGCGTTGTGAGGCATGTTAATCCATATAAGTATTAGTTATCCGGGAAAAAGTTATCCAATATCAGTTATCCGGATACCCGTTAATTATTCTGTGAGACTTATTCGGCAACATTTCAGTTATCCGGTTCTTTCTATCCAACAAAACAATTATCCGATAGCATGACATCCGATAATTATGCGGTGGACAAGTCATACTCGGCCATTTTTCAGATTTCCGGTTCCTATTATCCGACAAAAATAATATCCGCTATCGCTTATCCGGTTTTCCGGAAATTTACCAATAAGCTTCAGTCAAAGTTTCACATCCTGTACAGCGATGGCATCACGAAGCTCAAAAAGTTTTGGAGGATTGTGAAATTCGTTTGAATGTGCATCCTTACAGACGAAGAACGTGATCGGGAGTCGTTTAAAGTCAACGTCTTCAATAAAGGGTGGAAGCATTTTTATATTTATTTGAAAAAAAACCAACTAATGTCTATAGAAAACTAAGCTCATGCCGTTTCGTAACATCTTTTGTTGTGCTTTGATTTTGTCAACATTTGTTTTAAATTACGTGCCCGTCCTAACAGTGTTTCGAGTAATTTAAAATAACTTGAAACATTGATGTAACTGTTGCGTTTTCTTCTGGTCACTGGTCACGTATTTTCGAATCGAATTGAGATTTCAGTCTTCGAGTTATTTTAGATCAAATCTTTTATTTACTTTGTTGTCTCTTTGAGGCGTTACAAATGACTCGATGCAGTATCAACATCGAAAAATAATCATCTACAATTTTTTTTCTTATCATAATTTATTGAAGAAAGCACATAATAAATTGTATTCGGTTCATTTCATTTGGAGAAGGGTTTGAAAAAAAAAAGACCTATAAAATTTTCTAATTTATAGAAGCTATTAACGATATCAGAAGACTTTCTTAGAATTTGATTTGATTAAATGTGGTGGCTTCTCAAGGTCCACATTTTATGGTGAAATTCAATGCGACATATAATATCGTTATTTGAGCAAATTTATATACAGTATGCTCTCTGTTAATCGGACACCTATGGGATCGAAAAACATATCCCATGTCCGCTTAAGAGAAAAATGTTTGAGAAACACGAACACTTGAGCCTTCTCAACAGCTTTCCGTTCAAGAGGTGTGTACTTAATTAAACCATTTACTGCTGCGCAAAAAAATAACTCTTCCGCCTTTTTAATACATCATACAATATTAAGGGTTAAGTCAAGGGTTAAGCTAATAAATTGAAAAACTTATTGGTCTAAGGCCTTGAGTGATGCATGAACATGTCTAAAACATCTCGAAAACGAAGGCCTTGTTAGGCCATAAACCAGTCTAAATTTTGATAAAAGTTCACCTTTTAAATTCTTGAAAAGTCTGAGCAAAGCGATGAAGAATTCTAGTGAAGTAACGAATCAGAAGTTATCCATTGAAAAGAGTAATTACAAAACTCTATAAAGACACAACAACAAACTCAAGGACGTTGTTTTTTTTTTCTTTCTTTTCTTCTTATTTTTTCATTCTACGTAAGAAGCTTAAAAACGCATTCCAAGAGACTCCGGTTGCGTTTTTATGGTGTCTACAATTTGTGGCAACCGCACCATTGAGAGTGCAGCAATTGTACGACCGCCGCACAGTGGGATGGCTTCATGCGCTTGAGTGCAGAATTAAAAAGAGTGCTCGCAGAACGATTAATTTTGTCTTATAGGGCGGGTTTATTGGTCGGCAAGTTTGAGGCAATTCAAAAGATTCCGATTATTTACAATAGAATCAATTTAAAAAAAAACGAAGTTTAATGAAAATATGCCACGCCCATCGACATTATATTAGCTAACAAAAGTTCATCACTATTAGAGCTCGGATTTTGAATATTTTGAATTTATTGAATTTTTTTTAAATTTTTTTAAATTTTTTTAAATTTTTTTTTGCATTTAACTGTGATTTTTGAATATTTTATTCACTGAAGTAGGCTTGTTTTTTGTTAATTTGACAATTCAACATTTTAATAGGCATACTAAAGCCCAGAATCCAATATTGCGAGAGCCCGATGCGAGAATGCGCGACGTTACGAAAATGTTTTGCGTGACGCATTTCAATCTCCAAAGAGAGTTTTGCGTGACGCAGATTAAAGCATAATATCGCTTCTAGTAATGCAATATTTGAACCAAGTACCAATCTAACGAGTACCGAGTACTCATAAAAATTATACGCTTTCACTTGAGTTTAAATTTTAATTCAAAATTTTCAAAAATGTTCAAAAAATTTTCAAAATGAACCAAAGCTCGCGAAATATTTTAAAAGCTCTTTTTCACGGAACAGTGAACAGTTTTTGTTTTATTAGTTTAAACGAGTACCCAATAGCGAGTACCAATAAAAAAAATAGCTACATCATTAAACTGTCAAATTGCCTCGCAACGAGAAATATTCAATTTTTCAAAAATTTCTCGCTACGAGGTCTCGCAGTGTGATACATTGGAGCTTGAACCTAATGATTGAATGTTTTGAAATTTGTGTGCGTCTCGTCTCGCGCTCTCGCATCGGGCTCTCGCAATGTTGGATTTTGGGCTTAAATCGAACTAATTTGCAATTTTTGACTGTGAAGTTTTTGAATATTTTGAATTTTTTGCATTTTTGTGTGAATTTTTTGGAATATTTTTTGAATTTTTTGCAATTTTTTATGAATTTTTTTGAATATTTTTTGAGTATTTTTTTTGAATTTTTTTTTTTTTCATTTTTTTACATATTCAAATTCCGAGGCATAATCATTACATTTTTAAATTAAGATGGTTGAAGAATTGGTCTCAATCCCACTGTGCACCGCAACGTAAACCTGTTGGCGTGTTTCATGTGTTGCGTTGTGGTTGCAGACGTCATTTTGAGGTTTGCCAATTGCAAAAAAAATAAAAAAAATAATAATAATAAAAGTAAAAAAATAAATAATATTGTGTATGAAATTTGTATTGCGCCAGTATTGGGTTACCGTCGGATGTGCGCGGCTTGTCTTCATCTGAATTGCTCTGGTCTAAGCAATTTTCATTATCCACACGAGCTAGTTGGCCTTATTGACCCAGCGGAAAATTATCTCCTGCATGACAATGTCATCAGTGATGTCATCGATGGCATACAGGTGACATTGTCATGCATGACATCTTGGAGGACATGGCATCGTGGAGGGATGCTGTTCATCTGCGAATTGTCACGCATGCCAGGGTGACAAGTCACCTTGCCTTCACCGGTGATGTCAGGGTGACATTTCCCGCTGGGGAGGTTTAGTGTCACAAACACAAGCTTCTCCTTCAGTACACCAAACTTTTGCTGTATGACTCTATGGATGTCGTCTTGAATTACTGCTTTCGCTTGAGTTTCGTCTTTAAGCATGCCATCGCGAATGTTGCTTGCAACCCTTTTTTTTCCTGTACCGCAAGTCGCTTACAAGTTGGCCTTGTCGACTGCCACACCACACATTGCACACTGGATGCCACCACAGTGCTCTCAGTTGCCAGTTGCCAGTTGCCGACGAAATTGTTTTATGGCTAAAACTAGCTTCGATGGATTCTGAGCCTGTGTGGCGGCTTTTTGGTATTCCATTTAAAACCATATATAGAGAGAGTTGTGAGTCTTTAGAGGAATATTTTGGCCAAAAATGAAACTGAAATATCGATTTCAAATGCCGGTATAACTTGGCAATTTAACCTAGTGAGCCTGTTGAATTTGGTATTATTCATTTATTTTGGAATTCTCAACTGAATGAGAATTTTAATTAAAGAAAATACTGAGTACTCTCTGCTGGCGGACACCCTTCTTAGCCCGATAGCGGCTGAATTAAAAAAATAAATATAAAAAATAAAATGAAACATGAACTGGTTCAGGTATGGGGATGGCAGAAAACGAACCATTTCAGTGATGCCATATTGCATCCCTAGGCACTACCGGGTTAAACGGAAACTTTTTTGGGAACGCTCGAGTGTTCGTGTGTTTCAAACATTTTCCATTTAAACAGACACGTCTGAAAATCGGAAATTCCCTTCAATCCCTTAGGTGTCCGCTTAAGGGGGTCTTCTCATTGAAAACCCGTTTTTTGGACCCTTTTTTACAAAAATTCTTATTTGAAAACGCAAAGATTAATTGAAAACTTTTTTTATTTATTGTATTACAAAAGGTTCAAAGTAAATAAAAAAAAATTTTTTGCCTCGATACGTGGGCTGTTCAAAAAGTAATGAGACTTCAAAGTTGGTGGTGAAAAAAAAGGTGCCGTCACGGCGGCCACGATTCCGGGTCTCCGGAGTGTCCGAAATGGAAAAAAAAAAACGGGGTTATAATCAGTATAGATGTAATTCTCGGGTGAACCTCAAGCTTAATTTTGTGATTTTTTTTGACAAAATGGCGGCCATTCTAAAAAAAATTTCAATTTCGGGCTTTTTTTTTTGTAGTTTAGTGTAAAAAAAAAAATAGTAAAAAATTTTTTAAAATTATGGTCGAGGTTCACCCGAGAATGGTGACAATTCTGCGTCGATTCCACTTTGTTTCATGAAAATCGGTTCAGTTGAACTGGAGAATAAATCATGGCCGCCAGTTCGAAAAACGTGGTTTCGAGATAAACGCGTTAAAGTTTGAAGCAACGCAAAAATTACTCGTTTTAGCGCAGATCTTGCTCGACAAAGAAGGCTATATCCGTCTAAACGATTTCGAATTTGAAAAATCTTTAGGGGCATATTTCACAACTACCCAAGCTATAAATAAATGCAACAAAAAAAAAGTCGAAAAAAAAAGTTGCTCAATGAGAAGACCCCTTAAGAGAGAAAGTACATGGTACTCTTAAGCGAACCTAAGACATTTTGTGGGACCTCAAACCCAACGGCAACTCCACCGAAACTCCCTTGCAGCCTTGATGAAGAACTTCAAATAACTGTGGCAAGACCATCACGTTACCTTGAAAATTTTCAAACAACAGCTTTTTTCATTTAATTGAAAAAAACTGACCTACAAAAAAAAAAAAAAAAACTTGGCGTCCACAAGTCTTCACCCAATCAAAATTCACACATTTGAACGCGAAATTCGACCTCGTCTGGGGGACAAACACACGCACACACACGTTCATATTTAACCCTTACGGTGGCAACTTCCGTTTTCCAGTAGCTTTTCGCCCCTCAAATGTTATGCGATTTAAAAATAAAAGTTACGAAATTCGAAAAATTTTTCATGCCATGCCATGATGATGATTTTCCACGTTGCGGTATTTCCTCCTACTGATTTTCCATGCCTTCCAGGCGAATTTTTTTATTTTCCCCCAAGCAAATATTTACGTTTTTTCCCCATCCCCCTCGATTTCAACCCGTTTGAATTTCACTGAATGAACAAATCGAATGAAATATGGTCTCACGATTTTATGTGTGGGCACATAACATGGTTGATATTTTAAGGATTTTTCTTATGTAACCACTTTTGGAAATCGATTTTTTACTACATTTTTTTGAGAGTTTGCTGTGAAAAAATCCGACCAAAATTTCAAGTATTATAAATAATCTCCGTCGTGTCCCAAACGACTTGTTCTATCTACTCCCTGCAGGAAGCCTGTCGCCATATGGCCCGATGTCTATACTGACGTCAATATAGACAAGCGAACTAGTTCCAACGTCAACAGTATTTACGGGCGGTCTCATTAGAGAAACTGTACTGTCAAGAGGTATAGTTCATCTTTATTGACCATGTCAACAACGTGTCTCCTTATAAAGCGAAATAGTACTACTTTTGGTCTACATAATAGTACCGACGTCAATAGTTTTACAATAGTTTTTCGGTCTACTGTTGACATTCAATGACAACTCAATGTTAAATGTCAATAACGCAAAGCATTGCGACGGGTTCAACTCGTCAGTAGTACTGTTGACGCAGTCAGTAGAGAAAGAGTATAGATTCACTATTGACATTTCCTGCAGGGCTCTTAAACTTTAAAGGCGTTTTTTCGGGAAACGCCATTTTTAGAACGGTCAACGGACTACAGGTCAAACTATCCAATCAAATGCTTTCAAATTTTAATAAATTCTTCCATTTGTTAATAGTTTTCACAGGTACCAGCATTCTTTTTTTTTTTCAAAAATAATTTTTCTTATTATTTTAAGGGTTTTTTACAACAAAAAACGATGATTTTGACACCCTTTTTGAAGCCCTGTGAACTTGGCATTTAAGTTGAAGAAAAAAAAAATTTTTTTTGCAATCGTTTGTACCAGTTTAGTACCCGATAGAACCATATTTCATTTCGTTAGTACCAAAAATGTTGCGAACATCCGTATCCGGATCCGCAAATGCGGAACTTTCAAAAAAAAATTTTCCTTGCAATCGATTGTACCATGTTTCGTTTCGTTTCGTTAGTACCAGCAGCCACTTCCGCAATTGCGGAACTACCCTATTAAGTACGCTATGCATATAAATATGTACATAAAAATGTAAAAAAAAGTTAATATTTTACGTACAAATAAAAACATATAAAAATAAATAAAATACTTAGTTTAACTTTAATTTCCTATGAAAAATTCCAAGAAGGAGAGATCATTTATAGCATGTTTCCACATAGTGCATTAACTATATGCATTAAAGTTAACGCATATAGTTAATCACTGTTGTTCCTTGCGACTGTGCATTAACTAATCAGCTGTTTCGTCGGAAGCTGATAAAAAAAGTGAAAAATACCTTTCTATAAATTCAATATAAACTTATGTTTAACTTTACATTTCCTATGAATAAATTCCAAGAAGGAGTTAGATCATTTATTACGCATGACTTTCCATTCATAGTGCATTAACTATATGCATTAAAGTTAACGCATATAGTTAATCACTGTCGTTTCCACTTGCGGACTGTGTATTAACTAATCAGCTGATTTCGTCGGAAGCTGCTGTAAAAAAAGTGAAAAATACCCCTTTCTTATAATTTGCAAGATATAAACGATATATGGATATATTACATTCTTCATTTGATTTCAATGTGTGAAATAGCTTAAATATTTTTACTTATCCGTTGGACTTTCCATTTTCAATTTGATTTTTATTTCAGCGGTTCTTTTGATTTGACAGAACGGTTGTTATTTTACGTACTTTTCCATTGAGGGTTGCAATTTTTCGTACTTTTTTCAAACATGTCGAAATGCAACCATGCTCTTTTATCTGCGTTAAATTTTAATGCATGCATTATTGAGGTGATTAACTTGACATTTTTGTATGGGTAATCACATTTTTAATCATGTGTTAACAAGTTAATGCAGGTAATTCAGTTAATGCACTATGTGGAAACATGCTATTATACTAAAAACAACCCCTTAAAGTAGTTTCTCTTCAAATCTCAGAACTCTCTCATAAATTGGAAGGAATTTCAATTGGTTTCAAATCCTTTTTATGTGCTTTGACTTGCTTTTCGATACACTCAATTGAGAAAAGGTAGTTTTATTGTACGCCTTATATGTATCAACCATGCTACCTGTCAACAGTGGGAGATGGTTTCATGCAAAGAAGAATTCGAAATATCCAAACAAATTTCGTAGCGCGTGTCTTCGCCGTTGATTGTATTCTCTCGGTGCTCTCTAATCTAGAGCAAAAAAATGAGGTGGAAGCAAAAACAGATATGAAACAACTCTTGGAAAAACCTCTAACATGATAAACACGTGCCGGGAAAACACCGAATGCTGTTCGGTTTTTTCCGTATAAAAATAATTGCGCGAGCTTGAATGAAAAGTACAAAAAAAAAAACGATTTAAATTGGGGCTTTGAAAAGTACGAAATTATGCTGTGTTTCCTTCCATCTAAAAGTCGACTTAGTCGGTTTTCGCTTTAGATAGCACAAATTCGATTTTCATACGGATATTAAATGTGGTTTTGATTAGGCAAATATGTACATATGTGTTTGCATGACTGGCAGACATGATCCGAGGAATTTGTTTACGTTTTTCATCTCTCGGATCTGAAAAATTTTGCATATTTATTTATTAAAAACGGCAGCTGCATGTCGTTAGTTTATAGTTTTAGTTGCGCTTTTAATTTGCATATAAATTTGATTTGACTTAAACCAACCCGCCCCCCCTTTCAGCAGCACATTCTGCAATCGCTAAAATGAATTCTTCGAATATTTTCTTCGTTCAGATTTAATGCCCGTCCAAGGTCGAGATATGCGCCCTAAATTTGTGTTTTGCTCCAATTTCATCACAGCTAGAGTTGCCAACCATACTTTATAATATAGTATCCTACTTTATTTCTGATCGATATACTTTATACTTTCATGGAACAATAAAGTATCCTGAAATACTTTATTTTTAATATAGATATACGGCAGTTTTTACCAAACACACATCATAAAGTTCAGTGAACAAAATAAATACTGTTGAGAAATTCTATAATGACCTCATCTGAAACAAATTTCTCTCTATAGCGAACCTTCTCAAAGCATTTTTGCTACATTATATTGCCTTTTTTCTCATAACAACAAATTCTCTCATCGACGATTTTATTTTTCAGGTCCACTGAAATTCATTATAGAGAGTTTCAACAGTTTTGAGATTGACTACATGCTCAATCACAAAAATCGAAATTTTGGCAACTTAAGTACATACTTAACTATTAAAATACATAGTTAATTAGAATTTTAAAAAGGTGAAACAAAACATAGACCAACTACAATGTTCTGCAAACATTAAAAAGTGTATATTTAAGAACAAAAGTATACTAACTACCAGTAAGTTACTAGTATTTCAGTGTGAGAGATAATTTAAATTGAATATATGGTAGTATGAAAGCATGTTATTTATTTTTACATTTTTTAAATACTTTATATGTTCTGTTTTTTAATAACAGAATTTAAAAATACTTTATTTTTTAGTAAAATACTTTATTTTTTAATTACTAAATAAGCTTATACTTTATTTTGCCCTTAGATAGTTGGCAACCCTAATCACAGCATAAATGATTTTTTGTAAAAAAAAAAAAGAAATATAAATATATGTAAAAATATACTCTAAAATGAAAAGACGAAATACATAATAAAAAGATTGAACCGAGCCAATGTTAAAAACTGCAAATGATTTGTTGTTATTTTTTCGCATATGTTTTTTTTTTATCTCTTCGTGTTTTCTTCATTTTTTTTTATGACCAACGCTCAATGTTAGTCATTGCCGCAGACTATTGTGGAGTGGAATATATTTGCTTAAATTTTTATAGGTATCTTCACTTAAAATAAGTATGATCTTCAATGGGAGGGGAGTGGAGTGGAGTAGCCAGAAATCGATTATTCGAGGAACTCATTTAAAAGACTGACGCATTCACGTGAGGCCAGCGGTTCCCAACGTAGATTGTTCTTTTCTTGAATTATAGCATGTTTCCACATAGTGCATTAAATCAATTACCTGCATATAGAACTATAGCTGCAACTTCGGGCAAATTTTTGGCGCGTTATGGCATGATTTGGTGGAAAAGTTCAACTGTGGTGAACCACGCCATAAGCCGAGTGTTGTGTTGTACCACGTAATAGCTTTTGGCCGAAGTTGCAGCTATAGTTCTATATGATTACCTGCATTAACTTGTTAACGCATGATTAAAAATGTGATTACCCATACAAAAATTTCAAGTTAATCACCTCAATAATGCATGCATTAAAATTTAACGCAGATAAAAGAGCATGGTTGCATTTCGACTTGTTTGCAAAAAGTACGAAAAATTTCAACCCTCAATGGAAAAGTACGTAAAATAACAACCGTTCTGTCAAATTAAAAGAACTGCTGAAATAAAAATCAAATTGAAAATGGAAAGTCCAAGGCGTAATGTTTAAGCTTTTTCACACATTGAAATCAAATGAAGAATGTAAAATAAACATATATCGTTTTTTCACAGCAGCTTCCGACGAAATCAGCTGATTAGTTAATACACAGTCCGCAAGTGGAAACGACAGTGATTAACTATATGCGTTAACTTTAATGCATATAGTTAATGCACTATGTGGAAACATGCTATTAGAAAAGATTTTTCTTTTTGCACTCGGTTTTCAGGTACATGAAATGGAAGTCGCTGTCTCGAATCGATCATTTTGTGGAGGAAACAAATTGCGAATCGAGATAATTTGAAGTAAAGAATGTGTTTCTAATCGAAGGTGATTAATTTCGTCTGTTTTTGCCCAGTAAAAAGCCCAAAGCAGTGGGTTTTACTAAAGAAAAGTTTGAGCTTAGTTTTAGCATGGTGATTGAATTTGATTTGTTCTGGTCATTTCAAACTGCTTGAACTGAAATTTTTTATATGAGAATGGCACATAAAATGAGTTATAATCATAAAATTACAGGTACAGTGGAATCCCCCATTGTTTTACACTGATGGAAAGATCAAAGTCATCTATCAAAAGAAAATCAATTTCTATTTCCAGTGAAAATACTTGTAGAGGTACAGCCCTGTGAACTTAGCATCTAAGTTGAAGAAATTTGCAATCGATTGTAACATGTTTCGTTTCCTTTCCGGACGTTAGTACTTTCATCAAAAATAGTTCAAACATATAAAAAATTATTCTAGACGTTAGTAGGTACCTCCATCCGGACGTTAGCACCTTCATCTGTAAGTTATTACCTCCAGAGATGCTTCGGGTACGGTTTTGTGACATATTCAGATGAATATGTATTTGGAAATTTATGCGGATGCGGACACAACAGTGGAGTTCCGCAATTGCGGATGTGAGCGCAAATATTCGCATCATTCTGGGTACTAACTAACGAAACGAAATATGGTACAATCGACTACAAAAATTTTTTTTGTAAGTTCCGCATTTGCGGATCCGGATGCTCTCTAATTTCTTCGTGCTAACGAAATGAAACATGGTACAATCCGGTACTAAACTGGTACAATCGACCTCTGTGAAGTTAGCACCCCAACATTAAAAATTTTTAAATTTATCAATTGGAATCGATTGACCATCGTTTGACCACTATTGCCCACTAAAAATTTTCGTTTGCCCACCTTTTAAACAAAAGTTATTGAAAAAAAACTTTCCGGGGGCTAACTTCACACTAGCCCCCGCTTTTCGAAAAACGTGTTTAGACAAGTAAATATTAATAATAAGGCCATGAAAACGTTTGACCATCTCGAGAAATCGTTTGACCACCCCGAAAACATTAAAAATTTTGCATAAAAAAAAATTTTTTTTATATATTAATAAAAAAATTTTTATAACTCTAAAATGACTTCCAAAAACGTAACTGTGCAAAAATGACAAATGGTTGTGAAAGAAGATCGATTGACCTCTATTTCCCACCAAAAATTTTCGTTTGCCCACCTTTTTAACGAAAGTTATTGAAAAAAAGCTTTTCGGGGGCGAAATTCACACTAGCCCCCGATATTGAAAAAACGCATCTGACCGAGTAAATTTCATTGAAACACATTTCTTACGATTGACCATTGTTTGTAATCGTCCGATTAACATTGTCCACCAAAAATTTTCGTTTGCCCACTTTTTTAACGAAAGTTATTGAAAAAAAACTTTTCGGGGGCGAAATTCACACTAGCCCCCGATATTGAAAAAACGCATCTGACCGAGTAAATTTCATTTAAACACATTTCTCACGATTGACCATTGATTGTAATCGTCCGATTAACATTGTCCACCAAAAATTTTCGTTTGCCCACCTTTTTAACGAAAGTTATTGAAAAAAAACTTTTCGGGGGCGAAATTCACACTAGCCCCCGATATTGAAAAAACGCATCTGACCGAGTAAATTTCATTGAAACACATTTCTCACGATTGACCATTGTTTGTAATCGTCCGATTAACATTGTCCACCAAAAATTTTCGTTTGCCCACTTTTTTAACGAAAGTTATTGAAAAAAAACTTTTCGGGGGCGAAATTCACACTAGCCCCCGATATTGAAAAAACGCATCTGACCGAGTAAATTTCATTGAAACACATTTCTCACGATTGACCATTGATTGTAATCGTCCGATTAACATTGTCCACCAAAAATTTTCGTTTGCCCACTTTTTTAAACGAAAGTTATTGAAAAAAAACTTTTCGGGGGCGAAATTCACACTAGTCCCCCGATATTGAAAAAACGCATCGTGACCGAGTAAATTTCATTTAAACACATTTCTCACAGATTGACCATTGATTGTAATCGTCCGATTAACATTGTCCACCAAAAATTTTCGTTTGCCCACCTTTTTAACGAAAGTTATTGAAAAAAACTTTTCGGGGGCGAAATTCACACTAGCCCCCGATATTGAAAAAACGCATCTGACCGAGTAAATTTCATTTAAACACATTTCTCACGATTGACCATTGTTGTAATCGTCCGATTAACATTGTCCACCAAAAATTTTCGTTTGCCCACTTTTTAACGAAAGTTATTGAAAAAAAACTTTTCGGGGCAAATTCACACTAGCCCCCGATATTGAAAAAACGCATCTGACCGAGTAAATTTCATTGAAAACACATTTCTCACGATTGACCATTGTTTGTAATCGTCCGATTAACATTGTCCACCAAAAATTTTCGTTTGCCCACCTTTTTAACGAAAGTTATTGAAAAAAAACTTTTCGGGGGCGAAATATCACACTAGCCCCCGATATTGAAAAAACGCATCTGACCGAGTAAATTTCATTTAAACACATTTCTTACGATTGACCATTGTTGTAATCGTCCGATTAACATTGTCCACCAAAAATTTTCGTTTGCCCACTTTTTTAACGAAAGTTATTGAAAAAAAACTTTTCGGGGGCGAAATTCACACTAGCCCCCGATATTGAAAAAACGCATCTGACCGAGTAAATTTCATTTAAACACATTTCTCACGATTGACCATTGATTGTAATCGTCCGATTAACATTGTCCACCAAAAATTTTCGTTTGCCCACCTTTTTAACGAAAGTTATTGAAAAAAAACTTTTCGGGGGCGAAATTCACACTAGCCCCGATATTGAAAAAACGCATCTGACCGAGTAAATTTCATTTAAACACATTTCTCACGATTGACCATTGTTTGTAATCGTCCGATTAACATTGTCCACCAAAAATTTTCGTTTGCCCACTTTTTAACGAAAGTTATTGAAAAAAAACTTTTCGGGGGCGAAATTCACACTAGCCCCCGATATTGAAAAAACGCATCTGACCGAGTAAATTTCATTGAAACACATTTCTCACGATTGACCATTGATTTGTAATCGTCCGATTAACATTGTCCACCAAAAATTTTCGTTTGCCCACTTTTTAACGAAAGTTATTGAAAAAAAAACTTTTCGGGGGCGAAATTCACACTAGCCCCCGATATTGAAAAAACGCATCTGACCGAGTAAATTTCATTTAAACACATTTCTCACGATTGACCATTGATTGTAATCGTCCGATTAACATTGTCCACCAAAAATTTTCGTTTGCCCACTTTTTAACGAAAGTTATTGAAAAAAAACTTTTCGGGGGCGAAATTCACACTAGCCCCCGATATTGAAAAAACGCATCTGACCGAGTAAATTTCATTGAAACACATTTCTCACGATTGACCATTGTTTGTAATCGTCCGATTAACATTGTCCACCAAAAATTTTCGTTTGCCCACTTTTTTAACGAAAGTTATTGAAAAAAAAACTTTTCGGGGGCGAAATTCACACTAGCCCCGATATTGAAAAAACGCATCTGACCGAGTAAATTTCATTTAAACACATTTCTCACGATTGACCATTGATTGTAATCGTCCGATTAACATTGTCCACCAAAAATTTTCGTTTGCCCACTTTTTTAACGAAAGTTATTGAAAAAGTCAATCGTTTTTTCAATATCGGGGCATTGAATTCCGCACCCCGAGTTTATTTTGAAACTTTGTTAAAAAGATCATAACGAAAATTTTTTAGAACAATTTAATCGGACGATTACATCGAATGGTCAATCGTGATTAACATGTGTTTAAATAAATTTACTCGTCTAGCACGTTTTTTCAAATCGGGGGCTAGTGTGAATTGCCCCGAAAAGTTTTTTTTCAATAACTTTTCGTTAAAAGGGGCAAACGAAATTTTTGTGGACAATACCCGATTAAAACAATGGTCAATCGTAAGTAAATTTTAAAAATTTCTCCAGATGCTTGTTTAATATCGCGAGTGTAATCATTGCCACCAAAATTTTCTTTCAACTAACTTTCGTTAAGAAAGTTATGAAAGAAAACTTTTGGGGCGAAATTCATCGACTTCTTTCACCCATTTGATTTTTGAAGTTACTTTTTGAACGCATTTAGAGATAAAATTTTTCATTTAAAAAATTTTCTTCATGCACAATTTTTAATGTTTTCGGGGTGGTCAAACGATTTCTCGAGATGGTCAAACGTTTTCATGGCCTTATTATTAATATTTACTTGTCTAAACACGTTTTTCGAAAAGCGGGGGCTAGTGTGAAGTTAGCCCCCGGAAAGTTTTTTTTCAATAACTTTTGTTTAAAAGGTGGGCAAACGAAAATTTTTAGTGGGCAATAGTGGTCAAACGATGGTCAATCGATTCCAATTGATAAATTTAAAAATTTTTAATGTTGGGGTGCTAACTTCACAGAGGTGTACAATCGAATGCAATAAAAAAAAATGTTTCTTCAACTTAGAAGCCAAGTACACAGAGCTTAGAGGTATCACGTTATGAAAGTGAACACTTATAGAGGGTCTCACTGTAAATCGATTCGAACTGTCTTGGTGAATTTTTGAATTTTTTTAAAAGTTTTTTATTCCTCCTCTTTCGCAATCCGCTGGTTATGAGATCAATTTCCGATTCGAATAAGTTTTCTTTCCCTAAGCACTGGTTGATTTGCCTTACAGCACCAAATACTGATACTCGGGAATGGGTAAAAACTGGAGGTCGCTTCTATTCGTTAAAGAGGAGTCCGAAAAAAAAAACCTTAGAGGGATATTTAAAGAGTCAAACTCGTCTATTAAGAAGTTTTCTGATGCCCAAAAAGAGGATCCAACATTTCGAATTTTTGGAGAATTTCCTTAGACCCAAAATCACTAGCTTGCAATGTCAATTTTCAGTCATTAATGATGCGGCATAAATTTGAATGCATTCCCAAGAATCATTTTTCATTTTCTGTATTTGTGAAAGATTTGAAATTAAAAAAAAAAAAAAAATATTACACATAAATTGTGCATAGATAGACTCGGAATGAATTGTCTAGAGGAAAACATCATTTCACAGGCACTTCGATGCGCCGTCAAATCATTGAGCGAGAAAAAATCTAATTTCAACGGCAGAAACAACGCGTAATCAAATCAGTTTCGAAAGTTCTCTCTCTTTTTCTCTTTCTAATGGGCTCTTGGAGCGTATGGCCTGAACGTGGAGGCGTTGCTGGACGCGAGACAACAACATACATTTATAGCCCAAAGCACTTACAAATGCGGAGCTGAGGAGACCCTCATGAAATTTAAAGAGTGCAAATGCTTTCCGGGGTGAGCAGAGTGAGAGAGAGATAGAGCTTAACCCAAAGCAGGATGCCTTCAATAAAAATCATTAAAAATTAAGCATATGGGGGCGCGCCCTGGTAAATACTGAAATGTGTGTGTCTCCAAAACCATCGATTTGAATTCCAATCAAAGGAAACAAATCAAATAAAAAGAGATTTAAGCGGCAGCAAACATTTTGTGAAGCAATCATTTCCATTTCATTTCATCAGACTTCAGTGGAAGCTATTCGTGCGGATTTTTTATTTATTTATTTAGTTTATTGGTACAATATTTTCTTTTTTATAGTCCATGCTGTTAATCCCTCGAATTGAATTGAATTTTATCCAAATAAGTTTTTTGAGAAGAACAATCGAAGGGTCAAAGAAAGTCTTCTGCACAGAAAATGTTCATTATTGTCCTTTGGAAAATGTCTGAGGAGGCAAAACCACTTCAATGAAATCTTCAGTAATGTGAAGGAAAAGTGTTTGGCACAGTGACATCCCCGAAAAGGTGACGCTATTGTGTAAATTTCTGTCCACTTTTGAAGGATTTTACTGTAGTAGCTTTGTATAGTTTCAAGCGGCAATCGTGCGATTGATTGATCAACGCTTCCATTCCGCTTCGTGCTGATCTAATCAAAGGTCATCATCATCGGTGATTATATATAATTTTAATTAATTTAAATATTCCCTCATTATCGTATCACCCGGGCATTGCCTCTATCTGCTACATTCCAGCATCCTTCCCACTCTATTTTGGCGAACGAAAAATAGTAAAAGAAAATTTGTTAAAAATTTGTTTCTTCTCCTCCACACTCCTGCTTTCAAATTGTGTAAAATGAAAGAAAGAAAAGTTCAAAGAAAGCTGGAAAAAAACTCGTTTTCCCCTTCGTTCGAGGGACGTGTCTCAATCTCACTGGTGGTCAATTGTGGGCGTTCGCGTCATTTGTTCAGTGCAATCGTAAGCCTTTTTCCGAAGGATAATTGAACGTAATAAATTAACTTAACGAGATCAGGAGAAAGCGATAACGGAGAATAGAATTCCTTTGGTGACAATGCTGGAGAAGGGTAAAGTGACCTTTTTATGTGAGTTCTCTTTTATTTTTATGCTCAGAAGAAAGAACTTTATAAATATTCTAACCGCATGTTCAAAGCTAGTTAGCATACCGTTTATGCTTTCAAAGTATTTGAACTTTCGATGTGAAATGAAAGAGCAAAAGGTGTATCTCGTTTTGCGTTTCACCTTTGCGTGTGTACAAAAATCAAGTCTGCGGATTGGGAAAAAAGGAAAGAAAAATAAAAGCCTAAACGCCATTTCTAACCGCAACCGCAGAGCACAACATTGGTTCAAGCGCCCGGTGCAACCACCCCTTAATGGGTGGTTGACACCCGTGAAATATTTTGACACCTGCTTAAGTTTTTTAATCTTTTTTATTTGTTATGTTTTTTTATTTTTATGTCTTTGAAAGTTATTATTTATAATTTTTATTCTTTACTCTTTTCTAATTTACTTTTTTTTTAGCATTTACTTTTGTTTCAATATTTTGAACTTTATGTGATGACTATCTTAATATTTTTATACTCGTTTTTTTAATCTTTTTTATATTTTATTTATATATTCTTATATTTTTTTTATATATTTTTATAGTTTTTAAACCTATTTTTATACTTTTTACACCTATTTTTATACTTTTTAACACCTAATTTTTAAATATTTTTATTATAAATATTTTTATACCTTTTTTATATTTTTATACTATTTTTTATTTTCTATAATTTTTTTATACCTAGTTTTATACCCGTTTTGAAAACCTATTTTGAATATTTTATTACCTATTTTTATCTACATATTTTATACCATTTTTTTATACCAATTTTATACCTACATATTTTATACCTATTTATTTATACTTATTTTTTTAAACCTATTTTATACCTATGTTTATACCTATTTTTATACCTATTTTTATACCTACAGTAGAATCTCGCAAAAGTATACCGCTCGATTTATGAGTTAAACGTTTGGTATACCTAGTTTAATCGAATTTCAGCGCCACGTAGCGTTCTAAAAAGTTACCATTTTGGCGTTAACTTTTTCTGAGCGTAATTTTTTTTCTTTTACCTTTTTTTCCTTAAATATTTTTATACTCCTATTTCATGTGTATTTACGTGGAATAGCGAAGAAAAACTATATAAGACAACGCAAATCATAACGGTAGCACTTAAAAGTGACAAATTCGATCGAAGCGTGCACCTTATTGTGAAATAGGAGTTGTGCGCGAGTAGATCTTGTGTATGAAATAAATATAAATATGGTTTAAATCAAAAGATTTAAATAGAATAAGCATGCTATGTTTGCAAAAATATATTTTTATGCATGAAGTACCTATTTCTTTACCTATTTTTATACCTATTTTGATAATACCATTTGGTTATACATAGTTAATAATTCGGATAATGTTGATTACCCCTGGGACGATATTTTTATACCTATTTGCGAGATTCTACTGTATTTTTATACCTATTTTTTATTTTATACCTATTTTTATACCTATTTTTATACCTATTTTTATACCTATTTTTATACCTATTTTTATACCTATTTTTATACCTATTTTTATACCTATTTTTATACCTATTTTTATACCTATTTTTATACCTATTTTTATACCTATTTTTATACCTATTTTTATACCTATTTTTATACCTATTTTTATACCTATTTTTATACCTATTTTTTATACCTATTTTTATACCTATTTTTTATACCTATTTTTATATTTTTCTATTTTATATTTTATTTATTTAGGTTTTTACATTCTTCCATTTTCAATGTTTGCAAGGCAAATAGAACCACAAAATATCAGGTGTTTGCACTCTTTTCCTTTCTGCTATTTTTTTTTTTTTCGCTATTCAATTGACCCGAGCTTAGATACAAAGAAAAACCGAATCAATAAAAAACTATTTATTTAAAAAAAATGGAAGAACATTTTTTCACCCTTTCTGGCAATCAAGAGCCAAGTTCAACTCGTCTAGTTGGCTTCGCGAGGACAAAAGCTATGTGAAGGGGGTGCGGGGAGTTTAATGCACGCTTCAAAAGCCCAGCTGCTCGCTTTGAACCTTTGTTCTTCTTCTGCTTCTTGAGACCAAGCAACTCGAAGCGTCGCCAATGTATCTCTATCGAGTGTGTGTCCGTTGTAAGCGAAAAAACGTGTCCATGGGAAAAGATATTCACAAAAAATAAATAAATAAAAAATAGAGAAAAGAAAAGGCAAGAAAAAAAACATTGAAAGCAGAGAGAAAAAAATCTTGCAAAACTTGTTTCTTTTCTTTTTATTTTCTTTTGCTACATTTTTCCCCTCTTTTTCGCAATAAAATTCGAGTGAGAAAGACTTGAAGCTTCGTGCATTCGAAGAAGACGCGTTTTTCCATTTCAAGTTCAAACGCCAAGAGAGGGGCAAAAGAGACGAGATGGACATGAAGGAAAGGTAAAAAAAACGGAATTCGTGTATTTGAAAAGAAAGCTTGTAGCTTGCTCGGATCATATCTCAAAGCGCTTCGCTTGTGGCATTTTGATCAACCAGTGCCGGATTGGCCCAATCGGAGGCCCCCAAATACACTCCATTTTGTGGAGGATCTTCTTATATATATTGTAAAGTTTGGCAATCGATAAATTTAATAAAAATTTTGGTGCGCTTGTCTTCTCCCGCAATCCAGCACTGTGTGCAACAACCACCACAACAACAACAAAACCAAACAAAAAATACATCCAAGGCTAAACAGGCAAGACGTACTAAAGTCGTTGGCCCGATAGTATCTTAAATACAACTTGTAGAACGCGTCAGAGATCTCTTAAAATAACAAAAAAGCTCTACTTCTTTCTTGTTTCTCGCTTTCGTTTTTCCATGCCCTCTTTGGTTTCTTCTTCAGATGTCTAATGACGTCTTTAAGCGAGTCGCGTCGAAATGCCTCCCAAGAGAGCAGGGCAATTTCGAAATTCCCAAAACGTTAGAAGCGTTAGCCTTTTTTTCAGCCGAAAGTCATCAAACGTGTTTTTTTTCTAACTTTTTTTCTAAAAATGTTTGTGAATTTCAATTTAAATTTGATAAGGCCCGGTTTGGCTTTATGGGAAAGCTAATTACGAAACGCTTTGGTAAAGAAACTTGTTGTAATTACATTTAAAAATATAGTCTGTAGTCTGGAGAGTGTGAGTCCGGGACAGAGGGAACACCTTGGTGGTGTGAACATATGGGAAAAAAAACATGTTTTTGAGCCTCCCATAAATGAAAGGAATAAAGCAAATTAAAGATACAAAAGTTGAGCCTCGATAGTGTGAACAAACTCGATAATATAAACAGGGTTTTGCAAGAATTCGTTCATTGGATCCAACTCTACGTATTTCAAAATACTACTTGTGCAAACTATGATACAAGAAAACAAGATAGCGCCACTTGAGAGAGGAAACGTCACAAACTCAAAATCGCGATTCGTTTTGTTGTTTCCCATGTTAAACTGGCTTTTTACTTTTTGAATAGCATGGGAAACAACAACAATTTCTCGCTCAGTGACGTCACAAACTCAATTTTCGGCTCTCAAAGGAGAGCCTAAAATAGCGGTACGTAAGTGGCGCTATCTTGTTTTCTTGTATCATGGTTGCAAACATACCAAATGGGAAATGAGAGCATCACATCCGGAAACCTTCCTAAATATAAATTTGAAATATTTAAAAAATAAAAGATAAGGAATCACATTTGACGGGAATTTTACTTGGGAATTTACATATACGTTTTAGCGCTACTCGTTTAAGCTAAAACGACTGAGTCAAAACGGAGTGTTTACATATGCGCATGTCGTTTTGTCATTTTGTGGCACTTTTTTTTAAGCAATTGAGTGAATATTATAATTTAGAAAAGAAGCGTTTATTGAAATTGCGTTGTTTTCTACATGGTTGTGGAAACAACCTCACAATTTTTAAATTAGAAATTTCAATGACCTGTTTTGCATTTTTGTTTTGTTTTGCATTTTTATAGTGATGACACTCAGGTTTCGATTTTTTTATCAGTTATAAGCAGGATTTATCTTGTTTAGCTACTTGTTTTAAATTAAAACAGGAAAGTTTCTCATTTTAGTTTTTTATGATAAAACGGGGAAATTCTAAGTTTGTTTTAGTGCTAAAACGCGAATAAAACGGCATATGTAAACGGCCTATTACTTGGGAATCTGATTTAATTTATTGAAAATCTTTCTTTTTTCTCAAAATCCAATCCACTATCATAAAAAGCGTTAATTAGATGTTAAGAAGGTTAGAGACTGGAATAAAAAACTAGTTGGAGTGTTGCATTTGAAGTTGATGAAACGAAGACTTTTTGGCGAAAAGCTAATGTAAGAAGAATGACCTCATTTGACGGAAGTAGGTCTGCGCTCAATAGGAAATATCGTATGCCTTTATTTTCAAAGGCCTTTTTCTATTGTTCTCTGAATCATGGAGTAAATGATGAGACTTTGATGTGAAGGAATGGGCTTTTTGCAATCTGAATGAAGTGGATAAGGAGAAAAAAATTTCAGAACTGATTTGAATTTTCTAATATTTTAATTGTGATTCTAATTTGGGCTCGGCAAAATGGCCTAAAATCAACAAAAAATCAAAAAATAAAATGTTAAAATATACCGTAGTCTCCAGATCAATTCCGATAGACAATGCGCTTAAGATCTTTGATTTATGGTTTTGAACTCATTGCAAAAAAAAATTCAAGATAATCAAATACTAATAAATAAGCACAAAAGCTGAAGTCGATCGAGCCCACTTTGATATACCTAATTTCTTGGCGAGATTGGGTAATTCTGCTTCCACGTCTTTTCGTACGTCTATAGTAATGTAGGCGTGGCCGTGCGACTATTTTCTTCGGATATGTCTCTCTTTCTTTCTCTCTCTCTTTCTTCTCTCTCTCTCTCTCTCTTTATATCTGCTCATTTTCTCTTACTCTCTCTTTCTTATCTTTCTCTCTATTTTTCTCTCTATCTCTCTCTCTCCTCTATCTCTCTCTTTTACCTCTCCTCTCTTTTATTTCTCTATTCTCTCCCTTTTTATTTCTTCTCTATATATCTATCTCCAACTCTCATCTATCTCTCTCTCTCTATATATCTCTATCTCTCTTTCTCTATTCTCTCTCTCTCTCTCTCTTCCTCTCTCTCTCTTCTCTCTCTTTCTCTTTTCTCTCTTTCTCTCTCTTTTTCCTCTCTCTCTCTTTTCTTTCTCTCTCTCTTTTCTTCTCTTTCCCCTCTCTCTTTCTCTCTCTTTCTCTCTCTTCTCTCTTTCTTTCTTTCTCTCTCTCTATCTCCCTCTCTATCTCTCTCTCAAGCTATAAGCATTTTCCACCATACATATTTATTTAATTTGTGGGCATGGCAATGGACGTTTTATCCTCTGGGCCAGTGATGCCAGACCATATTTTTGAAAAACCCTAGATCCAAGTTCGAAAATCCGTACATTTCCTTAGATTGCATATTGCAAATTCCGTAGATCTACAGACTTTTTTAAAGGTAAATCGGATTTATAGCTTGCGAAAAAGAGCCAAAGATTCGTCGATTCTACTGCTGTTTTCAGAATCTATCCGAAATATTTGAAAGAAAGTCGCACTTATGCCTAACACATGTCCGTTAAATACTTATTTTGAAAATGATAATTGTCAAAATATATTGCTTTCAAAAAACATAGTTAAATACCGGCACTCGGTACATTTTAGATACTAGATATTGGTAAAAGTTATTATTTGACATGATTTTTAAGGAATTTTTCTAATGAATTAATTTGGATATCTTATTTTTTACATTTTTTTCCTTTTTTAGGACATTGTTTCTGAGCCCTTTTTTTAATTTATCTTAACAGCTGATTTGAACTCGATCAGCTGATTCTTTGGAATTTCTTTTTGATAAATATTGAAATGATAAATTACTAAAAAATTATAAAAATATAGAAAAATCAATATGAATGGCCTCGAGAATTATGAAAAATTACCTTTTTTGCTTTAACACTGCCAACACCTTGTTATATACGCCTAGGTTTGATGCATACAGAAATTGCCAAATTCGTGCATACATTCATGTTCTAAAAATTAACATATAGTTTTTTTTTTCTTTTAATTTTTTAAAACAATGGAAATAATTTTACTTTTGCATTTTGATAAAGTAGCCAAGACGCTACATTTACAGCCAAACGGCAACACTGGTTTTACCTTTACATTTGTTTTTCAGGCTCCGATGTTTTTCGACACAATTCACGAGACTTTATATATAACACAGATCAATTTTTAGAACACTTGGCGGTAATTGTAGATATTTTTTATGTTTTATGCTCTTTTTGTTTTGTTTTTCTTTTTTTCAAATTGGATAAAAGCGTAAACTTAAACGAAAACACCAATTACACCCGACCATTACAGATTCCGAAAATGAACTGAAGTCAAAAGAAGTCAGTGCTGCCAACGTTGAATTTTTTTTTTACCTTAAAGTGCCAATTACAATGGCGCAGGAGCTGCGTAAAAATGCAATTTCCAATAATGCGAGCGCGTGAACATATGATTGCAATGTGTTTAATTAGTAAGGAATTTTTAGTATCGCAGAATTTCGTTTGCAATGCTGTCCTATATTTAGAGCGAATTGATTTTATCGATTACATTGATTTCAAACGTTTTTAATCGTATTCTAGAGCATGCCCGAATATAACGTACTTTAGGCACCTTTTTGTACATATTTCAAATGAAAGTATTCACCCAACTACCAAGTACTTTCAACGTTTACGCACCACACTAGCTCATATGACGCAATCGATTTGTACAGCTTCCACATGCTTGCATGTGGTGATTATTTGCGTTAATTGAGGCCTTCTACACTAGGCAATTTTAGTTGCGCAACTCGCGAGTTTGTAGGAAAGACGCGGTACGGGGAAAGTAAGGGGAAAATTGTTGTCGCGAGTTGCTCGCACAGGCAATTTTGTGCGATACGCTTTCTTACTTTCAATTGTGAAAGTAGCGTTGGGGTTGTTTTTGACGATCGGCAACTCGAGTTGCTGGCCCAATGTAGACACGAAAGCAACTCCAAAAGAGAATTCGATATGAGTTGCGCAACTAAAATTGCCTAGTGTAGAAGGCCTCATTGACGGAACACAGCTGACGCGTGATTGGAGATCAGGCGTTATTCAGTAAAAGCCATTAGAAGCCAAACATCCATTAGTATGTAGCAGTGATGCCAGATAGACCACATTTATGGTTTTGCTGTAAGCAAAAAAAGGGCGTCAGCGGAATAAAAAATATATGTCGAAAACCCGCAAATTATGACAAATAATTTTTTTATAATTAAAAAACTAGTGTTTTACTTTATCCAATATAACCAAATGGTAATCGTTCTAACAATTAAATGCAACCGGAGTATTTAATGCAGCGCTGTTATTGCTCCCAATGGCTCCTAATAAAAAAAATTCACGATGAAGAATGGCAGCACTTATTGGTAGCATCGAATTGGCAGCACCGGCACTCACAATTCTCTTTTGCCCACTTTCGTAGTAGTTCCCTTTGTCGTGTAACTGACTGAGACGAAGAAAAATACACATATTAATAAATTTCAAGTGAAATTTTTAAAATAAATGTCAATTTCGACTGAAATGCCGTTGAAAATTAATTAACTTCTCGTGTGCACGAATTTCGCAGTCTCGCAACCGATTGAAACGGGGAAAAAAAAAACGACGTCGGAACTAACGGCGGATACATAAAGTGAAAAGAATAGAAAAGGAAGATAAGACCGAAACGGAGCTGTAAAAATCAATCGTAGTCTAAGAAGAAGAGTGTGCAAGCAACTGTGAACCGTATGATTGAAAGGCGACGACTCCATTGATTGAGCTTATTTTAAAGATTGCGCACTATCACTTCAATGGGCACTAATTCGGGAGCTGCAAACGAGAAGCCAGTTGGCGGAGCAACTTCTGGGGGATTAAGTGTCGCGCCGCGCGGAATCGCCTTCGACAACAACGGCGCACCTTTGAGGCTGACCGCTTGTGGCTCCAACATGAACAGTGGCGGTTCGGGCGGTCTCGGTAGCAATGTCGGCGACGACGGCAGTGGTGGCGGAGTACCCACTTCGGGCACAAACAATCAGTCCTCGACCACACCCCAGTACACGATTCCGGGCATATTGCACTTCATACAGCATGAGTGGTCCCGTTTCGAGCTGGAGCGGTCTCAGTGGGATGTGGACCGCGCTGAACTGCAGGTAAGCCGCATCATAATGCGATCGTCAATATTTCTGCAATATCATATCATATCATTCCTCCCGGGTAGTTTAATTCGATTTTCCACTCCATTAGCTCGAATCTGTTAAGTGAGTGCACTTTCGCCTCGTTGGTTTCATCAGTGCAATAACTCGATGGAAGTTTTTATGGCAACATAATCATCAAATAAATAAATTGGACAAGACTGCTTTTCGATTGTCGATGAACAGTTTTCCAAATTAATACATAAATGATCGCATCGCATTGTCCTTGCCGTCGTCAATTGTCTAGTCATTCGTTAACTGCCCTTCCTCCTCCTCCTCTTGTATCTCTTGGTGTAATCGCATTTATTTGGATGCCCATTTGGAAATAATGACTTTTATTTTGCAATAATTTTTACGGTCGGCTTCCATTCATTGATTAGATTGCCCAATTCTTCATAATTTTCGAACATTTCGAACGCGGCAATCTGAATTAATAATAATTTTTATTAAACATTGTTTTCTGCCATCAAACGCTTATATCTTCCAAGTGCCGATTTCGTACATTTCCATATTTTTTTTCACTCTTTACTGTGTCCAAGAATAGATATATGTTAGTACCCTATTAAATGTGAGATTGTCACGCGAGTTGCCGTTCTATGCAATGCAGATTCCGTTTTTGGTAGAAGTTCAGAGGTCATTGTTTACAGTTTTTCATACATGAATATGAGAAATAAAGATTTTATAATAGACTTTCTATAGCTGTCCTGGGACGCCCATCGCATGGGCTTGTTGAGCCTTGAAAACTGAGTCGTTAGGTTGTTGTATTTTAATTAACAGAGCGTATCGCGTGTAAAATTTTATATGAGAATGTAGAGGAAAACTTCCTTAATTGCCCTGCAGAAATTTCAACTAGTGCTGTACTAGTACTTTACTAGTTCAAAAGCCACCAGTACTAGTTCTTTTCTATACCCTTGCCCATATAAAATTCTGTAGAAAATCAGTGCAACATCTGTACAGGAAAGCACTAGTGCGGTTGGCACCAGAACTATTCTAGTACTTTTATAGGCAATTGGGTAAATTTGCACCAGTTAAATACCAGTGCTGTTTACGGGTAAAAGGTACTAGAATCGTTGATTTTTCCCCCCTATTTAAATAATGGGAAGAAGCATTTATGTTCAGCCACTATCGATTGATTTGTAGTTCAACTTTGATGAATGGATACGATTATTGCAATTATCACTAGTATAGTTATGGTGGAAGCTTATCAAAAAATTGCACTAGTTCTTCTAGTTCTGGTAAAGGTACTAGTTCTTCTAGTTCTGGTAAAGGTACTAGTTCTTCTACTTCTGGTAAAGGTACTAGTTCTTCTAGTTCTGGTAAAGGTACTAGTTCTTTTCAGAGAATAGCCTAACTGTTTACTACAGGGTGGCAACCATATTAGAGAAGCCGTCAAAACATGCCAGAAGCCGTCCATATTATACGGCTGAGTGCTAATTTTTTAGCTGTTAATATATATCTTATAGTTATATAGCTCCTTATATACATATTGTACCAAAGGTATTTCATTAACATGTTAATTTGTGCGAAAATACTAAAGGCTCAGTTACTCTTGATTGAACGTAACTTAACTTTACTTATTCAATCAGCTGACTTGATATGTTTAGTACATTTTGTATGGGAGCAGTTACTGATTACTTAATTTGACTTAAGATAAGAATCTGTGGAAAACAGATTTCAATAAGTTAAGTTAAGTTACGTTCAATCAGACTGATGTAATCTGGTCCGCTTAAAACGTTAACATTTCACATTAAGGTATATTTACAGGCTTGTCCAGTGATGCTGTCTAGTATTGTAAGGGTTTTTCAGCTCCAATATTACCAGTGTGGTTAAAAAATTTTAATAAAATAAATTTTTAAAAATTCACTTCAAATTATCGTGACATTTTGTAGGGAAAAGTTATGGGTTAATTTTATATCGAAATTATGCAACTACATTTTAAGTTATTTACAGTACTTCATGAAGAATGACTAAAACGTTTTTCATTCCATAACGCTGCCAGTGATGACTCTTTGTTGGTTATTAGTCGCGTGTTCACAAATATCGTGATTGTAGAAAATATGGTATTTTTTGAATTTTATTTAAGTACATGTTAATTAAGATGCAATTTTACCTCAGTACCTTGTATGATTTTTTGTTATTTGGTGTCAAGGTTTAAAAAATTTTTTTTTTTTAATTGATAAGCCATTAAGACTTATTTTATTTTGATACTTTTATTAAAATAATAAAATATTGTGTTTAAATCCAATGATCAATTTTGAAATCGGTACGCCCATATTTTCAAAAAATCATTCTGGGTTTTTAGTTTTTGAAAATGGGGAAAAGTGGGTTTTTTTCCAATATATGAGGGTTTTTTTTTATCGATAAAATCTGGCATCACTGGGCTTGTCTGAGATCACTTGTTTAATCATTGAATTCACAAACGTTTTGAAAATATAGCAGCCACAATAAACTGTGTCGATTATGTAGCTTATCACGAGAATTATTACAATTGTTCAAATTAAAAACGTCTGAATCTCGATAATGAAGTTACTACAATTATTATAATTTTCATGCCGTTTCGTATAAAATGCTTACTAAATATATTTTTGGCAATTTCTTCATGCCTATGCCATATATTTTTGCTGTATCTGAGCGGTATAGACGCCTTTATCGTTAAGTGCTTTTGAAGTGTAATATCGACTGTTCATTTTATTATTATGTGAGCAAAATTAACTGAATTATTTGTTTAATTAATTATAAGATTTTGAATTGAATTGAATTGAATCTATTTTAAATGAAATTTCCGAGAAAACACTTCGACTTCATTTAGTTATATTCCAAGAATCCATAAAAAATACTTATTTTATTCTAATCGGCTTATAACGCAAACGAATAAATACATACATACATCTATCTATATCTATAGGCTTGTAACTGTTCAAATGCGAAATGATTTTGTTGTGATTTCTTCAATTAATCAAATTGAATCACGTTTTAGCAAATGAATTCGCAAATACCTTTCGTTAATTAAAAAGTTTTTTCTTCTGATCTTGGCACATAGACATCTTTCAATTACTGTTAATACTCTTAAGTTATCTCATTATCCGCATTTCCCGATTGTGTGTAAATGAAATGCGCATTTTTTTTCCAAAAATAAACACGAAGAAAAAACGGTACGGAATTGAACAATCTTAACCCTTTATCGCATAGGAACCCAAAAAAGGAAACATAAAAACCGTCAATTGCGAAAAAAAAATCCACCACTTTCTTGAATGCAGTAAGGGTTAATAAAACCATTAACGGCGAACATTTTTTTCCAAAATATTTAATATATCATGCAGAAAAGGGTTAAAAAAGATCACTACTGCGAAAAAATGTTTCCCAATTATTTAATATATCGGCAGTAAAGGGTTAATTTGAACCATTTAAAGGGGGGAAATTTTTTGTTGTTAACTTTTTTGAATATTTAATGCAGAAAAGGGTTAATAAAATCGCTACAGCGAAAAATGTTTTCCCAATTATTTAATATATCGGCAGTAAAGGGTTAATTGAAGCATTTAATGGGGGATATTTTTTTTTTACTTTTTTGAATATTTAATGCAGAAAAGGGTTAATAAAATCGCTACAGCGAAAAATGTTTTCCCAATTATATAATATATCATGCAGTAAAGGGTTAATAGAACCATTTTATGAGAAAATATTTTTTTTTTAATATTTCATGCATTAAAGGGTTAATAGAACCATTAGAGCGAAAAAATTTCCCCCAATTATGTAATATATCATGCAGCAAAGGGTTAATAAAACCATTACTGCGAAAAAAAATTTTTTTGTCATTTTTTTTTAACATATTAAATATAATGCAGTAAAGGGTTAAAAGTAATTTTTTTTATCAAGAGTCCGTCAAATCAATTAGAGTAATGGTTACTGTTGTGCTATTATGCTGCGTTTAAATATTTAGCAATTTACTTTCGAGGTTAAGACTCGATTGAGATAGCCAAATATTTTTCCCCATTTTTTTGGTTGATAAAAATTGGAACAATCATAAATTTGAAAGCCATTTTCTATTTAACACAAACAGCAGAAGCAATAGAAAAAGAAAATTGAAATAAAAAAATTAATTTACCCCCATTTATGTAATGAGAAATATTTATGTCAATTTGCTACAGTTCCGGTTAAAGTTGAACGTCCGCTATCTCTTCTCAAAATGTGAAAATTTTCATAAAAATTTTTTTGTTTTTCGGAACGAAAAATTTAATCGTAACAGTAGCAAATGGGCCTAAATCTTTCTAAAGCCGTTTCAGAATCTATAAAAAAAATTATTTAAAAAAAACTTATAGACGCCACGATTTATTTTGATCGAAAATCAATTTTGGTTGCGCTCTCATTTGTGATTGTCAATCAAAAATCACTTTTAAGTTGTCAAACACCTTCAGATTATAATATATTATTTTGCCAGATGTTTCCTTTCTCGTTTCGTTTCGGAATGAAAACGTATTTTTATCACATTATTTATCGATGGCCCAATATCCCAAGGTTGAACGGTAGTACAAACTTTCATTAAATTTGAAAATTTTCTGGAAAATCCAAATTTTCTTCTCGCCTTCAAGTTTTTCCATTTCATATTATTTGGATTTATTTTTCATACATACATATATATGTACAGACGACGACGATACAAATATATGTATATCTTCAACCCAATAGAGGAGGGCACTAATGCGTATCATGATGCATAAAATACACAAAGGCTTTTTATATAAATCCCAATCACAACAGTACGATGGACAACGAACTGACGCAGGTGGCTTTGTTATTGAAGTACAGTGAAATCTCTTTAATTTTGTTCCATTTTCCCGCATCATTCATTATTTTTCTGTAGATCCGAATTGATTTTGTTCCATTTTCCCGCATCATTCAATCTTTTTCTGTAGGTCCGAATTGATTTCATGCAAAAATGTATTCCCAGACTTATTGTTTTCCCGATTCTATAGTCTTTTTTTATTTATTTTTATTTAATAGTACGTTTCCATATGGTGTTAAATTCTGAAGTGTTAAGCTTTAACACTTCGATTTAACACTACCGTTTCCACTTGCACATTCTACGAAGGTGTTAAAGCTTGGCAGCTGTTCGTGTATTTTCAATTGCAAGTAGGGCTGCAGCTTTTCAAGCGCTAAAATCAGTACATTTTTATTTCTGGAGACCTTTTTCATTTTGAAACGGAAATTACACCTTGATGGCGCAGGGGAAGTATACCTGGCTCACATACGTATGCAAAGGAAATTTTGTCAAAAATCGTTTAAAAAACATTATAACACTATAACGTTAAATTCCCTGGACAAAAGATAGAGCTTTTACTGTAAATATCTAACACTGCAGCAGCAACATCACCGGCCGCACCGACAACACCGGCCGCACCGGTTGCTAAGCATCACTTTGCGAAGGCATTAGTTCGCAAAAATCTCCGTTTTTCGATTCGCATTTTGATACGCTCTGAATGTCACCTGCTGCCGTATGTCGATGCCTTGCTGCTTGCCTGCCTGTTCAGTGCTCGCCGGTTGGCAGCCAGCCTACTTTGGCCCAGTCTAACTGCCTTCAATGAATTTAATGTGCATACGCTTAGAAGAGTGTGCGAACGCGTTTCTCTTCATCGAAGGCGGCGCGCACATTTATAGATACGTGGTCTTCACCTTGCCCACGCGTTATCCAACTTGAAACTTGCAAATCAAGTCAGATGATACATATTTGGTTGTTGTAAAACTTTTTTTTTTTTTTTTTAATTTTTCCATCGAACCAGAGAAGTGTGAAGTATTATTTAAAACAGAAATTTTCTCACACTTGTGTTCAGAAGAAGCGGCAGTTTTTGAATCGATTTTATGCGTGTTTATGAATTTTTAAATTCTTTTCTGAATAACTCAAAACATCTCTGGCACCTTTACTTCCAAATTATGAACGAAATTGTTGTCAAGGGAACAATTTTATCTTATTTTCGTTGTTATCCTCATTTGAATTGAAGAAGAACTTTCGTGAAAATCGTTACGGCTGCTTGAAAGAACAACGCAATAAAATTTATAGCGACGTTTAGACTTGGATGATGGTTAGAGTACTCTCTGTTTCCATATGAGCAAATCCAGCAAAAAGTAAACCAAGCGCCAAAAAAATTGATTTTTTTTATTCTCACACTTTTTTTGTTGAATTTTTCGTTAAAAGGATGTCGAATTGTATTTTCCTTCGAATGTTTTTACTCACTTTCTGTTTCCCGCTTTCTCTTTGTAAGATTTCGGCGCATTTATTTATTGCCCATCGCAACTATGCTTTGTGGAACAACCAAGGATTCTCAACGCGTTCCTAGGGTTGCAATATGTACTATTTTCTTTTATTTTCAATTAGCAAGAGCTTATAGCGCGTTTCTATATGGTGTTTAACTCTGAGATGTTTAGCTAAACACTTCGAGCGTTTCCACTTATGCGAGGTGTTTAAGTTTGACAGCTGTTTGTTTATTTACAATTGCAAGCATTGTTGCCATTTGTAGGAAAATCACTTGAAGAGAAAAAGGGACAGATTTATTGAAATGGGCAAAATGTAGGGAATTTTTTTTGGTATATTCTAAATATTAAGATATATTTTGAATATAGTTTCTTGTCGATCAATTAAAAGCGACAAAATAAACGTCTCGTCTCGTGGAGTTAGAAGTGGAAGTGGAAAACCCAGAAAAAACTATATCTGAAAGAATTTAGGAGGATTATAAATTTTACACGGTTTTGAAATCGATTTCTGTGACATGGCCCATAACCTTAATTTTATTATTTTTGGTAAAAACTATCGTTCAGCATCGAACCTCTACCAAGAATCATACAATACAAGATTATGCCTTGCGCATATTATACATTTTTTTCGAATTTTTCCGCGTGTAAAAAAATTTAGGGAATTTTTTGTAGTTTGTAGGGAATTTTTGATTTTGCTTTTGCAACATTTTTTTGTTTTTTGTTTTGATTTTCTTTTGACAGTTAGATATGCATGAAATTCCGATACGATAAATCGATTTTTTTCCTATCGATGAAAGTGTTTATGAGGTGTTAAAGAGATAAACACTTCGTTATCGCGTTTAACTTTTGTATGGCAAAACACGAGTTTAACACCTCGTTTAGGGCCCTAAACGCTTAAACGCGAGTTAAACACCATATGGAAATGCACTATTAGATGAGTGATTTTCGACGTCCATAATGCGCAAAATAAATGTAAATTTTTTCAGCGTCCTAAACGCCTTTTTTTACTCAATAGCTAGATGAATGAATTGAAAGGTTAGTTTCCGATGGTCTATATTCAAACGTTGAGGTATTCTTTAGCTTTGTAAGCATAGAATCATATAGTACTATAGATGGCACTTGGAAAAAAACGTATGTGTTGATTTGAAGTAGTCCCCCTGTGCATGCATTGGAAAAATCAAAAACGTAGCACGCCCCCTGAAAATTCCGGTTCCGGTCTAACAAATATTTTATAATCTTGTAACATGAACTAAAATTATTGTTAAAAATAAGATATTTATAAGTGTTAATCAAAGGTTTTTCATAAGAACTCATATTTTACAGCAAAATATGTTAATTTTATACAATTAAAAATAATTAGATAAAATTTTGCTCATATTATTGAGGAGCAGAGTACTCATGCGTCGAATATGACCGATTATCAAAAAGTTTCAATTCCACTACAGAACAGCTGATATGAAATATTCAGTGATATCATAACTAAAATTGCTCGATACATAACTAGTGGCTCAAGTACTTATTACATATAATGATAAATAGAATGCATTAACTATATATTTTTGTAGCTCTTCTGAATGAAAAATGTACAAAATTGCATAAACTATCATAAAAAACTAAAAAAGTTTTACATTAGAAAAATAACATTAAAAAATTGAATCGCAAGTATGTTTAGTTACAAAATTAAGTGAATACTCAAAAAATTATAGCATCACTAGTTCACCACAGAAATCGGTTGTTGTTGTATGTTTCCCCTATATTACTATATGCATTGAATTTTTATTTAGCATTGCTAGTTTCACGAATATCGAGGAATTTTCATATTGATCCAACTCTAACTCTTTCGACTGGCATCTTCTTATTAATGAAAGTTATATATAGTTTCTATTCCCATATTTTCCATAAACCTATCGCTTACCCAGCTTTTAATTAAAGTAAATCCAAATGATCACCATCCTTTCATATTGAAAACTTAAAGTGCCGTAATCTTCAGTTCGGTTTAAGAACAGACAGAGTGTTTTGTCTTATGTGATGATCAGAGTGAGTAAAAAAAGCCCGAAAAAACCCAAAAATAAGCGCTATAAAAAGCTCGAAAAAACAAGGAAAATAGTCCAAAAAATATGCAGTTAAAATTTATTTTTTATTCAGTGGACTCATTAAAATATTGTCGGCTTAAGGTGTAAAACTGCTAACTAACAATTTCAAAACTTTACAGGGTAAATAAAAAACACATTTTTTTCAAGACTTCAAAGAAGGGAAGGAGACCCAAAATATGGATGGTTTATTTTGTTCCTATATGAAGTCTCTTCTAAATTCGATTCTTTGCACCATACAAAGTCTACTTGGAGTGACTTGTTGGTGTTAGCTGTGACCTTTGACCACAGTTGGACTTAGCAGTTTTACTCATCACCAATTTCTCCGTATTTAGAATTTGAAATTAAAAAAGATTTTTTTGCCTGACGATGCAGTGTCATTTTTTCTTTCGAATGACATCGAAAAGTCGAAATCGGTTAAAAGTGGACTTAGCAGGTTTACACTTTAAGCTGACGATATATGACTTTTACATTTTCAAACAAAAAATGTTGGCGCTTCTTGCTTAAAAGGTTTTTATACAATGAAAAAGATCGTTCAACATCTGGAGAGGTAAGGGGGAAAAATTTTAAAACGCACTCAAACGTAAATACGCGATCGAACGTATACGCCAGCATTGGACACAGCCCTTAAAAGAGTCATTGACAAAGGAAAGCAACAAAGCAGAAATAAAATCAGCTGAAAAAACGCAACATTGTTGATTTTTTCGGAAATTAGGAAGGAAAAGGCATTTAAAATAGTAAAATTAACCAAAAATATGGGAAGTATGCACAAAAAATAGTTTTTGGCAAGAAAATAGCTCTCACTGCTAAAATATGCAAAAAAAAAGGAAAAAGTAGCTGGCACTACTAAAATATGCAAAAATAGTATGACGTATGCAAAAACAAGCATTTATTCACTCTGGTGATGATACACAAGTGGTGTTTCCATCACAATATCCAAGATACGAAGGTTCCACTGCGCTCCACAAACTACAGTGTAGCCATTAATCCTCTTTGTTGGGCATGGACCGAATCGGTGAACCTCTGTTGAGATTCGGTGCTATCCTCACCTCATACTCCGGTGCTATCCTCACCTCATACGCCGGTGCTATCCTCCCCTCATACTCCGGTGCTATCCTCACCTCATACTCCGGTGCTATCCTCATAGATACTCCCCGAAGGGTCGTACCCAAAAGACCGGGCGGAACGTATTTGGGGCTCCCGATACCCGTGGTACCATGTTTGCTTTATAGATAAAGGTGTGAATGACCAACTATGGCTGTACCACATCCACCATGCGTGCATTACCCAATAGGTTCCTGCACTTCCAACTTGACTCTATATCCGAATCATGTATTGGTGGACATTTGGCTGGGGTCCGCGGGTTTGCCAAGCCCGAAAATCATAAATGATTCCCCCTGCGGAGCGGTTTAAGAACTTCGAACGTTTAAATTTATTCGAATATGTTCTTCTAATCTTCATGCCAGTTTAACTCAAAAAAATACCTTTGCTATAGTCGAATTTTTCAAAAATTTTGCATCAGTCATAAACCTGGTTTAAGCTTCCATGATAATATATCATTTTAGTTAACTATAGCGGAGTGGAAAATCAAATACGTTGCCTAAACGATGATGGTTCGTTTATTACTCAGTGAACAAAGCAAATATGCCAATAAAAGGAATAAATAACACATTATTTTATTATTAGCCCGATTCTGAATATTCCCGGGGAACAAATTCCCGGGGAATTTACTTTTCTCAAGAGTAATCTTTTTCTTTTTTTTTTAAATTCGGGAGAAGAAATTTGATGGTGAATGGGTATTTGACCCATACCCATAATTTTCCTTACCATATCTATTTGAAAAAGGAGAGTTTTGGTCTCTAGAGAAGTAAATTCTCCGTGAATTAGTTCCCCGGGAATATTCAGAATCGGCTGTATGTTTTCACGGACATGAAGGCTATCATTTATAGTAGAAGTTTAAAACTTTAAACCTTTTCTACCTAAACATTCCCCTTATTTTATTTTCGATAAGCTCCTAAACTAGCAACACTGCTTAAGGACCTGTACAAATCTTTGAAAAATCCCTCACCACTTCTTTTTATCTAAGGCACCTAGTTATTTTTTTTATCTCTGGCCTTATTACGTCTTTAGTAAAAGGCACAAAGAGGTTTTAAATTTAATGCTGTTTTCAATTTTTTACTTCAACCTCCTCCATACTACTCAAATGTTCATGAAGGATTATATAAAGGATTTTCTTTGCTTCCATTAGTTACACGAAGTCCCTTCATTACTGCGTAAGCGTTCTATACCAATGAAAAAGTTTCGAGTTTTTATTTTGTGCAGAACTTTTATGAAAAGCTGCGGTAAGCCGGTAACGGAAATCCTTTCGAATGAACTTGGGTGGTGTGGTGTATTAAGCTTTACTCTTTTCAATTTCAAAGTAAAACTTTTGCAAACATTTCAATCACATTTCCTTAGTTATAAGTATGTATATAAAATTGTAATTTTAATTATGAATCCATTTAATGCTAGCGTATAAGCCCAAAGTATTTCGAAATCGTATAGAAATTCAGAAAAACACTTTAACCACGATAATGTGTGGTAGCCTTTTTTTTTACGGCGGGTTACGGCGGCTTTAAGTAGGTTAATGAAATGTAGAAACTGAACATTTCTAAGGACACAGCAACGAATTTAATCAAAATGAAAAATTTAGCGAAAATTAATCCCCCTCTTTGCAATGTGGTTTGCTTATGTGGCTCTTAAGACATTGCAAAGGAAAGAAAAATGCTATCCATTATGGATAAAAACAAAGACATTAATATAATGTCTTCAAATAAATTCGAAATGGAAGGTAAAAATGTGTCTTTATTTGCGCAAGAGAACGAAATATGAAATGCAGAATAAGATTTAGGACTAAGGGATGATTCTCCACCTACAGGCTTAGGATCGCCGATAGGGCTTACACCTCTTCACATTATGATTGAGAAAGAAGCAGCCCTCAGGCTTCCTAACTTGTGCAACATGAAAGAAGGAAATCTTACAGGGCATAATATGAAGGTCCTTGATATCTTCTGGGGCACCCCATTCCTGGGGCTATCCGATAAAATGCACAAAAAATATACTTTTTTTCTCCCGGGATTATGAGCGTGATCATTAGTGATCGCGACTCATGGAGAAATAACAACATAGAAATTGCAGAGGACTCGCAGAAATGGTACACTGACGGGTCCAAAATGGATGATGGCAGTTCTGGAGCGGGAGTAGTTGGGCCAAGCTTTCAAAAAGCAGCTGCAATGGGGAGAACATCATCCATTTTTCAGGCGGATATCCACGCCTTAGAGCTGTGTGTCAGAGAGTGTATACGAAGGAACAGTTCAGGTTCCCACATATACGTCTTCTCAGACAGTCAAGCAGCTCTAAGAGCCCTGTCAGCATTCACCATTAACTCTAAACAAGTATATGAATGCCACGGGCGTCTTCAAACCCTATCCAAGAGGAACGCGGTAACTCTTTATTGGATACCGGACGTCAGGGACACCCAGGCAATGAAAGAGCCGATTACCTCGCTAAAAGAGGATGCGGCAAACCCTTTTCATTGGACCAGAACCGTTCTGTGGCGTCAACAATAGCTACAGAGACGACCTGGTCAGGAAATAGGGAAGAGAGCAGCACAAATTTTTCTTTCTATCCAACAGTTTTTAGATATTATTATTATTTGAGTATATTGCGTCTTAATGAATTAAGAGACTCAATCTTTAAAAAATAGGAGGCGCTAGCTTCTGAGGCTATCGGCCCTATCCAACAATTATTATCGATCGCTTGAAGTAA
This sequence comes from Chlorops oryzae, assembly GCA_020466095.1. Classification (NCBI taxonomy): domain Eukaryota; kingdom Metazoa; phylum Arthropoda; class Insecta; order Diptera; family Chloropidae; genus Chlorops; species Chlorops oryzae. The sequence continues at coordinate 112,000,245 of CM035807.1, forward strand.
ACAACAAAGTAAACTAAGCTCTCAGCTATCATGTTCACAAATGTTTATCCTAATGCGGCATACACATAAATGTCATAGGGCCTCCCAAAAACATGGGAGGCTCATTTACATATCCACTACGAATTTCTGTTTTCGCCAGCGCGTATATGTATGTATAAGCCTTGAAGGCGATTCTTGTTTTTTCGATAGAAATATAACAAGAAATTATACATATTGATGGCCATTTGGTTTTAGGAAGGTTGACTAAATCGCTTTGAAAAGTTTCACCTTACGGAATCGGGGTTAACCACAAGTGCCGCCGCTATTTCCATGTACGAGCACTCATAAGGGTAATAGTGAACGTATCCAAGACTTCGTATATTGGGAATTTTACGCCGATAATCTAGAAGATGATTCAATTTTAAAGCGGGAAACCAATAGCTGTCCCTTCTTCATAAACACCACCCAATACACTCCACCCAATACACACCACCCAATACACTCCACCCAATACAATTAAGCCAATTTTCGGAAATGTCAATAGCGATCCCTTGATAAATAGAAAAATGCAAGCAATCGTTAATTTGTGGCATAGGTATTCCAAATGAAGAGCCAAAACAAAGAGAAGAGAAAACTGGGACACATCCCCCAATTAGCTGAATTCAAATGTTTGGCAAGTTAGAAAGCTAAAGTCGGTCAAGCCCGACACACTGATGTACCCAGCGTTCCGACAATATTGCCATGATATGTTTTGCTTTACCGTACGGAAGTTACAAAGAATCTAAATTTATGGGCGTGGCAATGGGAGGATATCGCATATTTTCACTTAGGATCGTACTCGTGGCCCAACATTCCTGCGTGGCCAAATTTTGACCTCAATGGTCCAGCTGTTTGGAAGGAGATTCAGCCAGAGACGGACGGACGAACAGACAGACATGTCTAAATCGATTCAGTTTTTGATCCTGATCAAGAATATATACATATTTTTCTATACCTATGGAGCTTAGTTCTAGCTGTTACAAGATCTCCACAAAACTAATATAGCCTGCTTTCGCTTAGTATAAAAATATACAAACGCAAGTACAAGGTGATATAGGTAGGGTTGGCCATGGCTAAGAACACTAAATTGTTATGGGATTTGTTCGACAAATTCTGCAAAAAAACAATGTACACAAAGTTGCCTCAATTTGGGGAACTTCCGGTTGAAATTTTGTTCAAGTTAGAGAGTTGGCTAAAGACAAACCCAAATGTTCTACTGTCAGAAAACTAAATGAATAATAATTTTATTAAAGGTAAAGGCAATATTTGCATATTAATAAGTGTTGTTATGACTTGATTAAAAGAGAATAATAACAAGGCCACTTAAAATATTCATCGCTCGAAGAGTTCTAGGAAACTTATTCAATGCCGTTGGAGTAGAGCAGCGCCAGTGCAGAAGGAAAGCGGAAAATTTGTTTGAAATTAGCCTTGTAATATAATGAAAGTGGTGCGTTTGTGGCAAAGATTCCTCTTCGAACAGCCTGGCCAATATAAATTTTATACCTACATTTGTATATTTATTGATTTTTTGTTCTACTAAAGTATAAAGTATCATCGAGTCTCTCGAATAAAAATCCATCCAGTGTGACCATTTGGTACGTTTGATAGGTCGTAATAAGGAATTGGGTAGAGCTGGAGAAACAATCGATAGCATTATCAATACTATCGATAGTTTCAAACTATCGAAAACATCGATGGTTTTTGCAGACTATCGATAGTTTTGATTCATTGACATTTACTTTAGCATTGGAAACGTGGTGCTGGGGGTGCCTTTCTTTTTGAAATGGACACATTCCTAAAAATGTCTTAATTTAGATTAGGGCGAGCCGCTCGAAAATTCTTTCTTATCTTTCGATAAATAAAATTATCGATTGTTCCAAATTATCGATAATAGAAACTATCGATGATGATGATGGTGATGATTATTATTATGATGATGATGATGATGGTGTTGATAGTGACGATGATGGTGAGGTGAAGGGTAAATTAGTGATGATGTTGAAGGTGAAGTGTAGTGATGATGGTGAGGTTGGTGATGTTGATGGTGAGGTTGGTGATGATGATAGTGATGGTGTTGATTGGTGATGATGATGGCGCTTAAATTTTAAAATATACCTTCCGACAGTTCTCCAGCTCTACTGAGATGACTGAGAATTTCTTCAATTCTTCGCTTTATATACGTTTACGAAAGTATGAATTCAGTGAGAATTGTAGGAATTTTTTGAAAAAAACTACCATTTCTCGGGTAGTTTTGCATTTGGAGGGAAATAATGATTGGAAATTTGTTTTCAGGACGAATACCATCAAAGGGAACTATGAGTGTATTCGGAGGGTGATTTTGGGGGTTCAAGCCCCCCTCGAAATGTGGGGAATTACAAGGGGGTTTGAGAAAATGATCTCGGTGGATAATTTTGTTATGCCTTAAACCTCCTCCGAAGTACAGTTAAGTCGAAGACGAACAAAGAGAACAAAAGATGTGATATTGTCATTGGCCTGAGGTCTTCTTCTGCATCTCCCATGTCCCTCTGAACCCCACCATGGCTTGTTTTAAATCAGCCCTCGGACTTAACGAGCCATAGATTTACGCAGTGATGCCAACTTAGCGCTTTTCGCGCTAGATCTAGCGCTTTTGGAAGGCATTTTTTTCAATGTCTGAGGGAAAAGTGTCTTATAGACGAGCAAATCCAGGCGTTAGAGATGCTGCTCCCATACACTTTGGCTCATAATCTTCAATTTAGTTTAAAGTTTTTGAAGATTTAAACTTTCAAATGATAACCTTCAGGAGATTTTAAACCATGGTTCTTAATTTTATATGGTAATTAATTGAGTTAAACTGTCATGAGGAATAGAAGAATATATTCGAAGTCTTTTTCTTTCTTGCTCACTACGATTGTTTTATTATTTAAGGGAAAGAAGTCCAAAAGTGATAAAAATTTAATATGTTGGGTCCTTCAGTTTTGACTATGTACTGTAATATATCGACAGTTCGAAGAGTAGTACTCTCAACTTAATCAATTGTACGAAAGTTGAAAATTTTAAAGTTTCATTATGTAAACCTTAAAAAATCTTATATAAGTATACTTCCTGCTGAAAGTCCTGGTAGTAAAAGTGTTCCGCTGTCAACAGAAAACAACAACGTTTCAAATTCGAATGATAACAAAACGTTGAAGAGGTGTTGTCTGCTATTTTATAATGGCTCCTAAAAGATCCAAATCATCCAAAAGATCATATCGACGAGGCATGCATTCACTTACTGCCGTAGCATCATAATAGACCATAAGGAGCTTTCAATGCTCGTCAAAGCGAAAGACAAAGGCATGCACAATACGCTTCAAGTGGGTTCTCAGAATAATTTGTATTTTATCTTTATTTTTTATATATGTATGTATGTACGTAATTGCATGAAATTATGAGCAGAAAATGCATCAAGGGCGGGTAGGGGCTCAACATCACTTGCAATAAATGCTGCTGAATGAGCAACATAGCTTTTTGATGCGCAACATTTGTGCTGGCGAAAACGCAATAGACCGGCAGCAGCCGTAAAAAAACCAAAAACAAAAAGCATAAAACAAAAAAAAAACATTAAACAAAAAAACAAAGACTGCACATAAACATGACTGAGTGACGCGAGCAATTTCATTAAAAGGTTTCAACATTTTTCTCTTTGCTTTCTACTGCTATTGTTGTTGTTGTTGTTGCTTTCTAGTCCATCGTTGTTGCTGTTATTCTAACAATTATTGTTATTTGTTGAATTGCGTGTTTGGAGAAATGTTAAATGCGAATGGCTACAGTTTTGCAAAGGCGCGTCCATCAGCAGCCAACTGACGTACGTACGTACTCTCTCTGCGGGTTTCTCCTTCACACTGTTGCATTGTTTTACAATTTCCATTTATTTTTTATTTTTTTCTTTCTTGCAATCATCAGATGCTGCATAAGTTAACGCGTAAGTTTATTGTTAGTTCGGTTGTGTTGTTCTACTGTAATTCCATTCCGTGTCATTCCCTTCGATTCCCGTTCATTCCATTTAATTCCACTTATTGAGAACACATTCTTTCGGACGATTTATTCACATTTAATTTTAACTTTGCATCATCTAGATTATGTATATAAAGAAATGTTTAGTACGAATGCGAATCGGTTCTTTTCGGATGCGGAAATACGATTGGCGAAAAGAGGAGAACTAAGCGACTAAAAATAAATAAACGATTGCCATACAGTAGTCTCGCTATTGAAAGAAACTCGTGTATGTATAAGAAAAACCGCTTTTAAGAATGAGAACCTCATGGCACCAAGTCCATTTATATTAAGCTCTGTGCAAAAATGTTTGTATATAAGAAAATCGTATAGAAAAAATGTCCCCTTTAAGAAACTGTTTACCAAAACCAAAAACTCTTTTGTATGGAAAAAATTTTTATGTAAGAAACTTGGTTTTTTTTTTATCAAAAATGTAACACGCCTATTTTCAAATAATCGGTAGTTTATATAAGAAAAAATTTTCTTATGAACGGTTTTTTGTATAATGACATCCGTAGACGCTATGGAGTTGCGCCAATTATTGGGAAAATGCGAGAAGCAGGGCTACGCTGGTATGGACACGTCCTGAGAGCAAATGAGGAGACTTTGGCAAAGAAAGGCTACGCATTGGAAATCCAAGGTTGCAGAAAACGGGGGCGTCCGAAACAGCGTTGGATGGACACAATAAAATGGGACCTAGAGGCTGTAGGACTTACCTCGGATGATGCAACCGACAGAACAAAATGGAGGAACTGGTCGCGTTTTGCGGACCCCGGGATAGACCGGGATAGTTAAACACGCAAGAAGAAGAAGGATTTTTTGTATAAGAAAGAATTTTCTTATAAACGGATTCTTATATACGAAAAAAACCGGATATAAGAATGAAATTTCTTGGCAAAATCGACTTTCTTATATAGCGAAACTACTGTACTGTATTACTGATTCGTTCGACGTTTGCAAAAGCGTGAAATAATTTTGCCGGAGAGTCACGTTTTTCGTTAGATGGAAATTCACAAATGGCCGAAGAGCTTTTCATTTGACTATTGATGTCCGAACAGACGAATGTCAGGACGGGGGCAGTTGGTCTATTGGGCTATTGTGTAATGGGAGCGATTGAAATTTTAATTTCGATACTTTCAATATAAATATATTCAATTTTTAATGATTAGCAATCTTCTTCTTGCGTTTTAAAAGTCCCAGCCTATCCCGGGGTAGGGATGGGCAAAATGGGAAAATACATCGATATAGGTATATCGTATCGATATATTTAAAAAGCATCGAAATTGAAACGATACTATCGGGGGAGTAATATCGAGCTTTCGATATATCGAATTATAAATACCAATTAAAAATGACTATTTTACTAAATTACATTGTACCTTCTGCTTGGGGAGAACCCTCCTAAGCGGACACCCTCCTGCATCTCAAATACTTTCCTCTTAAGCGAATACCTCTGTTAAGCGGACATATATTTGGATCCCGTGGGTGTCTGCTTAAGACAGAACACTGTACATATGTATTTTAGACAAAATTGGAGTGTACAAAAGGACGTTTTCGAATTCTCAGATGGTATGATAAGATATGATACGATAAGAGATGAACGATTAAAATGCCGCTTTATATCCAACAGAGATACGTGTGAAAGACAGGTTTACAACGATAGACATACATATATAAAATATCGCTTTCGATGTCAGGGAAAAGCATATCGATGTTCGATATATCGTTTTAAAAATATCGATGTTTTGATATATCGATATTGTATTCCCATCCCTATCCCGGGGTCCCCAAAACGCGAACAATTCCTCCATTTCGGTATGTTGGTTGCATCCTCCGCGGTTGGCCATACAGCCATTAGAATCCATTTTACGGTGTATTAATTTTCATTATTATTCTTTTGGGAATTTCGTAGAGGCTGACATTGGTTGGGGGTTTTTCTCTTCTTTTATTTTTGAGTTATTTATCAAACAAGTTGCTTTGGCGTTCATAACTTGATCACAAGTATAGGGGTATTCACAAAGGCGTATTATAGCACGTTTCCACATAGTGCATTAACTATATGCATTAAAGTTAACGCATATAGTTAATCACTGTCGTTTCCACTTGCGGACTGTGCATTAACTAATCAGCTGATTTCGTCGGAAGCTACTGTAAAAAAGGCGAAAAATTGCCCTCTCTTAAATTTTGCTAGATATAAACGATATATGTTTATTTTACATTCTTCATTTGATTTCAATGTGTGAAAAAGCTTAAATAAATTTACTTACGCCTTGGACTTTCCATTTTCAATTTGATTTTTATTTCAGCAGTTCTTTTAATTTGACAGAACGGTTGTTATTTTACGTACTTTTCCATTGAGGGTTGAAATTTTTCGTACTTTTTGCAAACAAGTCGAAATGCAACCATGCTCTTTTATCTCATTTCAACATTTTTAATTATGCGTTAACGAGTTAATGCAGGTAATTGAGTTAATGCACTATGTGGAAACATGGTATTAAAAACGTTCGAAAGTAGGAAAATCGGAAAATTGCGACTTCTTAAAAAATATTTAAGCTTTTTTTGTATCTTGCACAACTTTTTAAGCAGCCGAATTCCGATTTTCCTATTTTCCAACGCTTTTGTGAATACCCCTTATAATTCGAATATATTAGTGGGACTCATGCAGCTTCGCAAATTGTGGATATGAGAATTATTACGTCAAATTACCCCAAAACAACCCTAGAATCATGAATTTTTGGATATGAAAATTTACGATGGCAAAAGTTGCGAAAGCATTTGCGAAGCTGCATGAGTACCACAATTGATGTGATGATGGCAACAACATTTTCTTTTTTGTCTTAAATTCCTGTAATTGGAAAAATCCATCATGACAGCAGCCATTTCTTCTCATTTATAATAAATACGCGCCTTCGTAATTCATGTATGTTCAACATTGTGGCTTATTGTGTTCCCACGAAATGGTATTTTACAAAAATTTTCCCAGAAAAATCATTTTTGCGGGCAAAGGGAAGAAGTACTTTTACGTGTCTCTTAAAGCAAAGAAAAATAACAAAAATAATTGAATTTGAAATATTCCTACATTTTCATTATTTGTTGTGGCATGACACTAAAAATTTTCAAGGATTCTGGACAAATCTCGTTGACTTTGAAACCACCTTTTAAAAGGAAAGCACAGCATACAAGTAACATCGGTTGAAATGATGAAGATGTTGATTCCCCTTGAATTGTGTGACAAAAGATTCCTTTTTTTTTTTGAAAATTGGAGGATGCGTGTTACAGTTGGAGAAGCGAGCAGATTTATTTGGGGGTTCGCAAAATTTTTAAATTTTTTTTTTTATTTCGAACTACAATATATAATAAATTATTAATAAATATTTTAATTTTTATAGTTACAAATAAAAAAATATTTTCAAGGATTTAATTAAGTCATGTGTCCGTTTTTACAATATTATAGCCTCTAACGGAGTAGATGATGACGGTAGGAGTGCTAGAATTTACCTCGTCTTCATTTCAAGAATTTTGATGGATTGAAAACATCCTTTTTCATTGATTGAAGGTACCAAAATAGTATAAATTAAAAATATTGGTAAAAATCTTTCAAAATTTTGAAAAGTTTTGGTCCATTTTTTCAAAATTTATTAATTATACCAAACAGTCGAATGCATACCATTCTTTTGAACTCATTCAAAATTTAACTCAAATCATCTTGATAAAACTGAACAGGTTTTTTAATACATTTGTCTAAAAAATCATCTAACATTATTCAGTATGGTTGATGAAATAAAAGCTATTGAAAAACGTTCGAAAGTAAGAATATCGAAATTGTGATTCTTGAAAAGCGATTGGTTAAGCTTTTGTTCTTGCACAACTTTTAACATGCATTCCATTTCCTATTTCCAAAGCTTGTAAATACCCCTAATAATATTCGACACTATTTAGTGGGACTCATGAAACTGTCGCAATTGTGGTCTGAGAAATTGTCAGCGACGACACTGTCAGAATTTATATGCAAAATTTAATGTCCAAAGTTGACAAAGCTTTGCAGCTGCATGGTTTAAACAATTGATGTGATGTGGCAACAAATTTTCTTCCTCAGTCTTACTTCTTAAGGTTGGAAAATCTCTCATGAAGCATATTTCTGCTATTGAAAAAATAGGTTTGTAGATTCAATGTATTTACTTTGCTATATTGTCTTCCAACAAATGTGTATTTTACTAAAAATTTTAATCATTTTTGACAAGTGGAAGAGATATAAGTATTTTACGCCTGTCTCTTAAGCATAAGAAAAATACAAAAATTTTGAATTGAAATATTCCTGACTTTTCATTATTGTTGATCATGTCACAAAGAAATTGTCAAGATTCTGGACAAATTCTTGACTCTGAAACACTTTAAAAGGAAAGAGCTTTGTAGGACGCGGTTAGAAATGAAGAATGTGTGTGTATTTTTTCCTTGAATTGTTGGGCAAAGAGGGCTGTGGGGTTTTGTTGTTTGAAAATCCTAGGAACCCCCCCCCCCCTGCTGTGTTACAGTTGGAGAAAAGAAACAAAAAAGTGATGCTTTAATAGGTTTTTGGTTGTGTGAAAATTCTTTTCGCTCATTTTCATACAAAAATCAATTGAACATTTTAAGTAATTTATCGATTATTTAGATATAATTTATCGGAACTATCGAATATTTAGACAATCGTTATTGAAAATATCGATTATAGAATTATCGATAGCTTTCCAGCTCTATCAAACCCATAAATATGACAAACTTACACACCTTCTTGCCAAATCGTGTTGTGAAAAATCTTTAGAAATTCTTCGAGTCTTATGTGTCCGATTTTATAAACCAAATGAGAATTATAGGCGCAATGCTAAACTGCGTACGCTATGCAGTGATGACAGGTAGAGGAGTGTTCCCGTTTTGAGGTATTTTTTCGATTTTACCTTCAACCAGAAATCACTTCAAATATTTTTCTATAGAAAAGAGATATAAATCGATGCTTTAGTATTTAATTGTGTGAAAATTCTTTTCGCATATTTTCCGACAAAATCGATTGATGGATGCTTTTGGATGGATTTTTTGATGGTGATATTGGCTAAACGGGGGATAGGTCTGTCATATCTAATGTTGTATGTATATAAGAATTCTAAGGGTCCAACAAACGGGTCCATACGATCTAGGCGCCTCAGAACCGACAGAGTCCTGAATGATCTCTGGGGGTCCTCCTCGTGGGAGAGCCTGGCCGGGGCTGTGATTAATGATGAGGGGAAGGATGACCCCTGAATCTTTACCAATGACTTAGACCTAAAATCCCAATCGAATAGGTTATAGGTACCAAAAAAATTCTTAGCAATTTTAGCGTATTGTATGCTGCACCCTGTATGTCGCATAAGAAAACTGTATCTGTGTGTCAAAGAATGTTCAACATTTAAGTGAATTGGAAAATTTGAATTTTTCTTTTTGGGTTTTTCCACTGCTTTCCTATTTTTTCCACTGCTTTCCTCTTCTCTCCTCTTCTTTCCTCTTCTCAATATCTCCACAAAGTCAATTTATTTGGCAACCGTGGAATGAACATAAAATATTGTTGACGGCCGTCATTAGCACATTAAGGACTTGTTTCCCAACGTGTCCCTGTTCAATGATATCCTGAATTTTTCGATTTTCCTTTCCTATTAAACTTTATTGCCAACATTTGCACAATTTCTAATGACTGCGCACAGTGGACTAAAGAGGAGTGTATCGATTTCGGCTTTCTGATAATTTGGCATCCTTACGTTTCAAACGGTTGCTTCTCTAGTGTGATTCCATTGAAAAGGCTCCCTATGTTTGTTTTGTGCCTTTCACAGAATGCTCTGAAGGAGTTTTAGAAATTCCTTTGTCATTTTATCGCTAGCCTATCGTCAGCATGTTGTATACATTGTTGTTCCAGCTCCATCGAATTATCTACAAACCTACATAAATTTGATTGTCGCTCAACACAAGAGAGGCATTATAAGAGCGGAAAATTTTGTTCGAAATTGTATTCAATTTCTCTGTATGTGCGTTCGAGCGTTTCGATGTGTTTAACTCTGTGCTAAACAAAAACTTTACGCAAGCAACACAAAAGTCCTGTATACAAGGGTATGTATGTATTTAAATGCGTACTATAGTTTCGTCCTTTTTGGGTAAAAATCTCTTACTCTTGCTTCTCTAAATTTTGTCGCGTTTTTGTTATTTTTTTTTTATCATTTTATTCTCCTCTCTTTTACTCAACTCCGCAAGAATTCAATTGGTCCTTCGTGTACAAGGAATAAAAGTATCACAGCAATTTTCTTTACTTTTAGTACCTTAAGATTTCTCTCAGAAAGTACTTGTGACGTCTTAAAAAGTATGCATGATGCCCCCTTAACTTCTCCTGTATACATACTTGTTTAATGTGGCCATTCAAAATTTATCGATGCAATCAATGAGGAAAACTGTTATGTTGCAAATTCGTAATGAAATTTTTTCTAAGGAAAAGTGAATGAGAAGAAAAAGAAGAAGAAAATGATGAGAAAAGGTATTTTCCAAAGAAATCTCCGACATGCACTAAACGCTTTTATGGAGTTTTGATAAAGGGTTATTATTAGGGTTGCCAACTTTCTAAGGGCAAAATAGTAAGTATAAGTTTATTTAATAATTACAAAAATTAATTATTTTACTGAGAAATAAAGTATTTTTAAATTCATCCTTATATTAATTTTTAAAAAACAGAACATAGCAAATATATAATATTTGAAATAAATAACATGCTTTCGTATACCTAAATTATTTAAATTATTAAAAGTATAGTTTACTGGTAGTTAGTATACTTTGTTGTTCCTGAAATATAACTATTAATGCGATCAAAAATGTAGTCGGATACTATGATATATGGTCATGTTGGCAATCTAAGTTAATATGTATACGCATAAATTTTACTTATTATTTGGGAATGTTTTTTACAGACAATTAAAATGTCAATCATTTAAAATTTTAATGACTGAAAATTGTCTAATTTGTAACTTAAAGAAAAATAGATACTCTTATTTTGGTAAATTAACCTCTTCATTACGTAAGAAGAAATTTTAGCGAGTTCTATACGTTTCATCACCTTGAAGAACAATACCTATGTATGTTACTTGGTAAAATTAGCTGCGGTATATATTATATAAGTATTAACAGGATATTTATTTGCGAATATAAAGTATTGATCAAACTGGAAAGTAGAAGAAAATATATATAGATATCGGTGCAACACTAGTATTATGTTTAAATTTACCTCTTCTTTGGGATGTTTTCTGACGGAAATAAGTTCAATCTTTAAAATTTATATGTGTCTATTTAGTAATAAATGAAACATCAGGCCTTTTGGTAGCAATACCTTCATGTTTTAGGAAGAATAGCTGACTCAATACGTTTCATCACCTTGAAAACAATACCTATAAGTATTACATACTTAGACGTTACGCATACGTCAGGCATACCGAAAACAGAGCGGTGATTTTTATACCCAGCGTAAGCAGGGTATATTAGTTTTGTGCGAATCTTGTAACAGGGAGAATTAAGCTCCGGAGATATAGAAAAATATATATAGAAATGATCAGGATCAAAAACTGAATCGATTTAGACATGTCCGTCTGTCCGTCCGTCCGTGGTCGGATCTCCTCCGAAACGGGTGAACCAATGAAGTCGAAATTTGGTACACATTTATATCGGGGTCCGAGTATGATCCTAAGTAAAAATGGGAGACATCCGCCCACTGCCACGCCCACGAATGAATCTATTGTGTTTTCAGTAAAATGCTTGTAACTTGCGAACCACTCAACACATTCCACTGATATTTGGTGTACTGGTAAACTACAAAAAGGGACATATCCTGGAAAAAAATGGACGCCGCCCTCCTCTAGCCACGCCCACAAAAAACGCCCATAAATAAGGGCTTATCGTAACTTCTGAAGTAAAAATCGTAGAAGCTTCAAATTCGCAACATAGGTTAACCAAGGCGAATGAAAGGTGTAGGGAAATAATTTATATGCTCCCCCCCCACACACACACACACTGCCACGCCCACAAATAGAGAAGCAAAACATAGTGCGCTCATAATGTCGGGACGCTGGGTATTTTAAAGTCAGGCTTGACCGACTTTAGCTTTCTTACTTGTTTCATATGAAAAACGTGAGAATTTTTTAAGTTTTCTCTATAAATCCTTGTCGGCCCATAAATTTTTATACATAATTTTAAAGGTAATAAAACCAGCATGATTACATTATTTATTTTTTAACATAAAAAAAAATAATGCAGTTACAAAAAAAAAAATTATTTTTGCCACCCTTTTAAAGACCGTTTTAACGGCTTTCCAAATTGTCCTTGTTCAAAAAAAATCTAATGAAGTTTGACTACTATATGAGCATTTAAATGTCAAAATTTTGGAATTTTGCAAACTTCAGCACCCTGTGTCTAGAACAACCGTTACTTTTCGAAGCTAAAAATTTACCATTTTCATATACACGTATAGAGGTGCTATAAAAAAATTCTTGGAAAGTTTCGGAGACATAAAAAAAAGTTGTCGGTTTTCCCATGGAATGCCCCATATGGTGCTCATTTAAAGATTAAATACATTTCGGCAAAAAAAAGTATATACCTACAGTGTTCTCTGGGTACAAAAACCATCAAACACAGACAAACAAATATGACGTTATAAGCGAGGGAAGATTATATCGAATTGAATTGAGTAGATCAAAGAAATTCAGTAGATTGAAAAATGTCAATGGCACAAGCTTCGATGCTCTTAAGGGGAGAATGCTAACATGTGGGCTGCATAAATTCGAGGAATACTGTAAATTAAGCTTGTGGGATTTTTTGTGACAATTTTTTTGAGAACAACGGGGTGATTTTGCTCTCAAGAAAAGATCTGAAAACTGTTCCCCCCTATGCTGCTGTCCTTAGAACATTAAGCATCATCCTAAAAATTTCATACAATCTCTGTTCAGTCATTGTCAATCATATACAAACGCCCATCAAAGTTAGACTGTAGTCTCTGTCGGTTTGTCCAGACTTGAAATTAATTAAACCTTTATGGAATTTATGAGTTCATATGGTATAAATATTATTGATATCACATTATCCTAATTATCATTTTGACAGCGGAAGCATTAACTTCTTGTCCTGCTTTGATTTATTATTTAATGGCATCAAGAGTGATTTTTATCTTTTTTTTCGGAAATCGTTGAATCACTCAACTGATTAGTGGTTTGTCATAAGTAGAGCGTGTATTTTTAAGCATTTATAAAATTGAAGCGTACTTTATGGGGCAAAAAATTTGTTCAATTTACATAAAAGTTAAGATTCAAATCGATTTTTAGCCTATTTAAGACTTTTTCAAAGCTAGGAAATCCCCTTGAAGTTCAAATTCGCTACTTATTTCCAAAATGGTGATAAGAAAAAAAAAATCCCCCCCACAAAGTATGCTTCAAATTTATAAATGCTTAAAAATACACGCTCTAGTCATAAGCTTTTTTTGCATTTTTTTGCTGACAGATAAAAACGAATGCGATGTTATAAAAATTGACCTGGTTGTCAGAGATAAACGTTTCAGTTAAGTCCGACCATTTAAGCAACAAATTAATATGTATGTAGTACCCTGGCAATCATAAGTTCCTCCAACGAATGAAATTTCTTCAATGAAATGACCTCACAGAATTATCGAGATTCAATCCTCCCTCTCATAGCCTCATTAATTTTTGAAAATATTATATCGAATGGTGAAATTTTGAATTAAATTTTTAATCCTTTGTTTTTTTTTTTTTTTTTGAATTTTTCAGGCTCGCATAGCAATGCTCTTGGGAGAAAGAAAATGTTTAGAAAGCTTAAAATCGGATCTAACGAGACGCATTAAAATGTTAGAATACGCTTTACGGCAGGAGCGCGTTAAATTCTATCGTCTCAAATATGGTACCGATCCGCCGCAGTTAAACGATTTAAAACCACCAACCGATGATTCAGCGCTAAGCAATGAAATGGCACCCGACTCAGAAGTGCCATACAGCTCCGTTTCGAATACAACATGGCGGCAAGGACGGCAAATGCTGCGACAGTATCTCGCTGAAATCGGCTACACAGATAACATAATTGATGTGCGCTCAAATCGTGTACGATCCATATTAGGACTCAATAATAACACTGAACAGGAGGAGAACGTTAGTCCGAATGTAAATGGCAACGAAAATAATAAACGCGCTTCAGAATCAGAAGGTAATAAGATTCTACAATATTTTTTTTGGAGAAAAAATGCCCAGGGAACCGAATAAAAAAGCCGAATTTTTTCTTCCGCTTTTTAAAAAGAAGGCCCATCTTAAATATGCCTAAAAGCATGCTACAAATTATTGAAGTTTCTACCTAATCAAAAAAGTTCTTAAATTGAAAATTTCTTATTTTGATTCGTAGCATAATTTTAGGCATGAGAAAAAAAAATGAAATTTTGTTTGGAAAATCATCATCAGGGCTCGGAATTTTGTTGCTTTTAAAAATTTAAAGCATACTTTTTGGAGTAGAAATATTGTTCAACTCCCATAAAGTTAAGATTCAAATCGATTTTTAACTTCAATATGCATTTTTTGAAATTAGAAAAGCGGTTTGAAGGTCAACTTCGCCTAAAATTATTCGAAAAATATTGGTAATGAAAATTTTTGCCCCATAAAGTATGCTTTAAATTTATAAAAGCAACAAAATCCGAGACCTGATCATCATTAATTGGCCATTTTAAGATAGTTATTAAAGAAAATATAAAATTTTTTCAATGCCTTGAGCTTTGAGGGACGTTGAAGTGATCGTTTCTCTGCTTTTTGAGATGTTTTCACCAACAATGATGACCAAAATAAGTCGAATATGGCATGAAAAACCTTTGTTTGCAAAAGCGAAGGAAGGAAGGTTAAAATTCACATTTGACCTATAGTTCCTTGGGCATAATTATTAAGTATGGGCCATAGAATAATATTTTGCTAGGGAAATTGGAGGTTACAAAAAAAAAATTAACCTACATACATATCCCTATATAAGTACATCATACAATATGCATACCTATATAAAAATGAACGTATAAATTCCCTTTAAGGCTGTCGAACGCCAGCGAAGAAAACACAACAAAACGATGCGCTTATTTTGGATACCGAAGCGGCAGTTATGGCAAATTTCGAATTTCTTGGACCAACCGAAATGTCAGACGATGACGAAATATCCGACGATTTGGATATGGTTGCTGGCGATAGCGACGACTCCGATGTCAAAACCGCAAAACGTAATAATAGTGTTTGCTAAATTTTGAGTTTTATTTTTTTTAAAAACTTTTTTTGGACATTCATTTTTTTTTTGGCAAATTAATAACATTCCTCATTTAATAACCATAAACTTTTTCGTTTCTATTATTATTGTTTTTTTTTTTTGCCTTATTTATTTTACTAAAGCGTGCTTTAGTTCATTTGATTCCTTTGTATACAAAAACATTATTTTTCATTTGCATAAACAAAAACGTGATAATTCTGGCCTCAAAAGAAAAAAAAAAAGAAAAATTTCAATTGGTATTTTCGTGCATTTTCCCCCCATTTCCATTAGTACTCTCTCTTACTCTCTTTTTATTACACTAATTTACTGAAATAATTATGTATTACTATATATTATGGAATGTGATATTCAGGGGTGTCACAGAATCCGATAGCTGTCGGAATCGGAATTAAAACCGATCGAAATTTCATACAGAATTTACAAATTTTGTCGTTTTTGGTTTTGAATCGGAACCATTATCGATTCTTAGTTGCACAGAACCCTATTTTATCCGGCTGTCTATGAAATATATATGAAAATTCGGTCGACTAAAATTCCAATTCCGACAGCTATCGGATTCTATGACAACCCTGATTGTTTACAGAATCGGTTCAAAAAGCTATACTTTTTTTTATAAACCATTTATACGAATATATCTGTGGCCATACGGCAGGCAGAGTAGCTTAAGGCGAATATTCTTGTTTTGAGATATTCGAATTTATCAACTCAACACTCTGTAGCTGACATGAAATAATTTTAACAATATATTAACTGACCTGGGGTCTAACAGACGTCCCATCTCTAAATTAAATTCCCTCACTGTCGTATTTTTCGCCTTATTTTGTATAATAGCATGTTTCCACATTGAATTAACATAGTGATTAACATGATACGTAGCATCTGCATCAAATCTTATCAACATTATTATTTGTTTTTAGTCTTAATACATGTAACCAATATTTACAATTAATAATCGTACATAGTATACGCTTCGTAATTCGAAATAACTCTAATTCATTTAGTTAATTCACTATGTGGAAACATGCTATTTAAGACAAAATAAAAAAAGTGTGGCATATTTTCCGGCGAAAAAAAAAATTCGTCTCATTTTTTCTAAGAACCCAATTAAAATATGAACCACTCATCATTTAGTTAATTCACTATGTGGAAACATGATGCTATAAGAGAAAACAATTTTCGTGCCAAAAAGGAATGAAAACTTGAAATAAAAAGCACTTTGGTTATAGTAGCGCAAGATCGATACTAAGGATTTTACAAACGCAGACAAGATATTCTGTTTTGTGGGGTCTGTCCGACTACAACAACGTCAGCTGCAGAGGATTAAGTGCTTTATCAATATTAAAACTTTAAATTTATTCAAACTAAAAATGAAAATTCAGAATATGTGAACAAAATTAAGTGCACATAAGCTGTTTTGTCTTAAGCAAAAGCTTCGTAAGGAAGTTTGTCATGGTTCCAAGCCATTTGAACTAAATTATAACTTATGTCGACTTAAGCTTTTCTTTCATATGACCGCAGATATAGCATAATACATTAGGCCTATTCACGAGACCTCGGTATCGTGGCAAAAGTGCAAAAGTGGAAGATTTTTCAATACAAGTTGTTGTTGGAAGCCTAACAAAATTTTTACACTTTTACACTTTTGCAACGATCCGAGGTCTCGTGAATAGGCCTAGTGTACTCTGCCTCTCTCTCCCTTAATCGGACACCTACGGGACCGAAAAGTATGCCCGCTTAAGAGGCAACTATTTGAATAGCAGGAACGCTTAAGTATTCCCCAAAAGTGTCTGGAAGAGAGAGTACACTGTATACAGAAAATAAATTCAACAAATGACATATAATTTAATTCCAACTTCATCTCTAAAGCGCTCCCAATTGATTCATTGCTTTGTTTATGGCATTACAGATAAGAAGACGCCCGATAACTAGAATGAAATTTTGATGCTTGTTCAAATAGATTTCCTAGCCTTTGAAAGAGTTTTTGTTTTAGGACCTCTCTCCAGTTCTGTCAAAAATGGAACAGAAATTAAAACCTTCATATAAAAAAACACTTAAGAAAATTTCTAATTCATTTCTGAAGGTTTTTTTTTTTATATTAAGTTTTTCATTTCTGGCAGAGCTGGAGAGAGACCTACTCAGGTTCTTCTTATAAAGAATCGATTGTGATCTTTCTTTAATATTTGCGGAAAGATCTCTTTTTAAATAAGCAGAAAATATATCGATGTGTTATAATCAGGCATGCCCAAAAGGCAGTCCGAAAAGGCAAAAGAGCCAAATTGAGAGAAGCTCGTGTGTGTATATAAAGCGAGAGCCCGTAAAATAAAAATCAGTCTGCGTTTAGAAGTCAAAGAGAGAGCGTCGCATTTTGCGCAACAATTCCTTTTATATTGAAAGAACGAACATTTGAAAGCGGTGTGAGAACACTGTAAAATATTTTTGCATTTTTTATATTGCTTTACAAAAAAAAAACCGAACTAATTTTTAGGTTGGAATTTTATAACCATGGCGTTCATAAAAAACAAGCACCGCAATCGAATCAATGATAGACATTTAGAAGATTTGCTTCGTATTAAGTGCTGCAACTACTTGCAATAACTTATAACGGACAAGTGCTTACAATTATATAATATTATTTGGATATATGTTAGACCCCCTGTCTGGTATTTGTACAGAGAAACCACATCCTTCAGCCAATTAGGCAATTCATAAGATCTTCTAAAATCCCTTTTAAATTTATCCCCCGTCAAAATGAGTTTTGTTTGCTGTAAAAATACCCATTTTAGTTGGGGATAAAAATTAAAAGGGATTTTAGGAAGACCTTATGAATTGCCTAAATGTGATTTTTTTTTAAATGGTTTTGGAAAATCACCAAAAAAAAATTGATTTGAACCGAATTCTAAAACAACATTTCATATTTTCTTTGTATCATTTTCCTGATATCCATACACAAATTTAGAGAAGTAATTTTCATTTCTCTTTCCTGGTTTCCAATAAAGCAGTCATTCCTGCGCAACAATTCCTGCAAACATTTAACACATACAAATATATGGAACAAATTACAATCCAAAGCGTAGTTGCCCAGCCGGAAATGTCCAGGTGAAGCCATCAATGATTTCAGCATGACATAAGAGCCGCGACTCCTCCTGTTTCTACACCAACTTTCTAATGAAAATTACACACAAGCGGCATTGGCCGTCATGAGAGGACATGTCACCAGTTGGTCATCGAAATTGGAGTGGATACCTCCTGTTTCAAGGGCGTAGCGAGAGAAAGAGTGCTTTGGAAGCGTTTTTTTTTCCACAGTGGTATATTGAGTAATTATAAGACATTAACCGAAAAAAATTTTGGGGGGGCAGGAAGAAGTTTAGAGAGTTTTGGATAAAAAACCCAAAAAATCCGAAAAATTTATGAGGTCCGATTTCGATGAAAATTTATATATAGAAAAAGTGAAAAATTCTAAGAATTTTGACGCTAACATTTTTTTTAAATACTGATTACAACTAGTCTAGTTTGGGTCTAGTTCCGAACTGGTCCAAAAAGGACTAGTTGTAATAAAAATTTTTAAAAAGTTTCAGTACCAAAATTCTTAGAATTTTTCACTTATTTCGATATATAAATTTTCATCGAAATCGGACCTCATGAATTTTTCGGATTTTTTGGGTTTTTAGTCCAAAACTCTCTAAATTTCTTCTTGCCCCCCCAATTTTTTTTTCGTTTAATGTCTTATAATTGCTCAATTTACCACTATGGCAAATATAAGCGCTACTAAACCACTCTATCTCTGGCTACGCCCTTGTCCTGTTTCGCAAGAAAATGTCATCGTTCGGGAGTGATACGAAATGAAAATGAAACACGGACTATGTCATTGGAATTGCGATGAATAACACCTTTTCTCGATGACAATGTCATTAGAATTTAGAAGTACTCTAACTTTCCCCTTGACATCATCGGTGAAAACATTAATGAACTTTTCCTTTATGCGAAAAAGTCCGGCTGGGTGATTGAAACTGATTCCATATGCTTCGATGTGTTGAATGTTTACAGGAATTGATGCACTATTGGAAGCCAGGCATCTCTCACCTTATCAAATAACTCAAGAAATTCGAAATTTAAATTTTTGCGTTGAAAAAAAAAATTAATTAAAAATTTTTAATTCTTCAAGTATGCTTTGAAGAAGTTGTAAAGCTTCTTTTACAAAAAAAAAGAAAGAAAAAAAAATAAAAAAACTCAGAAAGAAATAATTTCCATTTTAAGTGATTCATTTTTCTGAATGTTCTTGTGTTCTTTTTTCTCTAAAGATCTTGACGCCGAGGGTGGGGACCAGCTTCTGAATGATATAAATCTTATTGCCGAAGGTGCTTATTATTGTAATTTACATATAGATGTTTTTTTTTTCTACTGCTTAACGAAACAACTATCGTAATTAGTCAAAATCTGGAACTTATTTTCTAACGGATTTTAATTTTTATTTAGACATTTTAATTTTGAAATTTTTGAAAAACGAAAAAAAAAAATTATTTTTTTCAAGACTTCTAACTTTTTCGTTCTTAAATTTCGCTTTGACCTATTTTTATTTGATATACATATTTATATAATATAATATATATATATGTCATTATTAATATGAATTTTGTAATTATTTCATTTTTTTTGCATCCATAATGGACAATGAATAGCAACAACAACAGCTGCCGATCGTCGCGCTCGAATAACTGCAGATGAGGAAGTGGATGCATCGCTCGGTCTTGGCGAATTGGCGCAAATAACGGTGACCAACGAGGCCGATGGCTCCTATGATAGCAATACTAAGGACGGCACTGGCAGTGGAACTGGTAGTGGTGGCTATCGTAAAACATGGAATGCTAAATACACACTCCGGTCGCATTTCGATGGTGTACGTGCATTGGTTTTTCATCCGGAAGAGCCAGTTCTTATAACCGCTTCCGAAGATCATACACTGAAGCTGTGGAATCTCCAGAAGACGGTGCAAGCCAAAAAGTCCGCTAGTCTCGATGTTGAACCATTGTATACGTTCCGTGCACATACCGGGCCGGTTTTATGTGTTGCCATGTCAACGGTCGGTGATACCTGCTATTCGGGTGGCTTAGATGGTAATATCGAATGTTGGACATTACCGTCGCCCAACATTGACCCATATGATTGTTACGATCCGAGCGTACATTCGGGAACATTGGAGGGTCATACCGATGCCGTTTGGGGTCTAACAACAATGCACAATAATATTGTATCATGTTCGGCAGATGGTACGGTTAAACTATGGTCATCGTATACGAAAGAACCGCACTCACGTACGTATACGGCCGCCGAAACGGAAGGTGTTCCCACATCGGTTGATTTCGTTCGGAACGAGGTCGATCATATTGTCGTTGCATACAATAGTGCTCATTGTTTTGTCTACGATACGGAAACGGGAAAACAAATTATAAAGCTTGAGGCAACGCAAGAAATGTCCGGAAATACGGGGAAATTTATCAATAAAGTTGTATCGCATCCAACGCTGCCGATAACGATAACAGCACACGAAGATCGTCATATACGTTTCTGGGATAATGTCTCCGGTACGCTGGTACATTCGATGGTGGCGCATTTGGAACCGGTCACATCATTGGCTGTCGACTCACACGGTCTGTATTTATTATCGGGATCGCACGACTGCTCGATACGACTGTGGAATCTAGACAATAAAACATGCGTTCAAGAAATAACCGCGCATCGCAAGAAATTCGACGAAAGCATATACGATGTGGCCTTCCATGCTACGAAGCCATACATTGCAAGTGCTGGAGCAGATGGCCTAGCAAAGGTTTTTGTTTAATTTAAGGTAATGCTATAAATAAAAATATATAAGAGCATAACGAGAGAGAGAGGAGCAATAAGTTATTCGATATAAATTAAAGAAAAAAAAAGGAGAAAAAAAAAACGACGACCAGCAATGACTGCTTAATGCGACGGAGAGAACTCAAGCGAAAAAATAAGAAATAATTAAATAAATAAAATAAAAGAAAACAAACAAAAAAAAAAAAAACAGTTACGTAGGACATGAAAATGCAAAGCAAGTAACAAGTTTATTATAATATATATATATATAAATATAAAATAATATATTCATTACAAAACAAATTTCGAAAGTATCAATATATTCATATAAAGATAATAAAAACATGCAAATAATTTATAAAAATTATTAATAAGCATTTCTACACAAAGCCCAAAACAATATAACAAAAGGCAAATACATAATTATGTATCGTGCATTGGAAACTCAACGCAGTATAACAGTTTTTAATGTGAACTGTTCGTTAGGTCGATAAGAAAATTGTATTTTGAGGTGATTGGATTGGATTGGATTGGATTGCATTGGTTCAGTAAAATTGTAAAAAGAAAAAGTATTTGTTTCAAACAAGTGCTTTTCATTTGAAATTTTGTGTTCTTAGATATTTTTTTATCCCTATTAATTTAATTTAAAAAAAAAATGCCTACATTTGTCTGCTTTTCCGCACCATCTTGAGGCAGCTAAAACAAAAATTAGGATTAGGACTATTTTGGACCATGCGAAAATTGTACCAATTCCAGATAAAGAGAGGAAGTTATCTGTGCTGACTTGCAGGGTTTCTTCATGTGGAAAGTTTTCAAATTGAAATGACTATAAGCAGGGCTCGGATTTTGTTGACTTTTGTATAAATTTAAAGCATACTTTATGGGGTACGAAATTCGTTCAAGTCACAAAGTTAAGATTCAAATCGATTTTTATCTTCAATATGAATTTTCTTGAACTTAGAAAAGCGGTTTGAAGTTCAATTTCGCTAAACTTATTAGCAAAATTTTGGTAAGAAAATTTTTTACCCCATAAAGTATGCTTTCAGTTTATATAAAAAAAAAATAAAAATAAAATTATAGTGCACCCACGATAGTTTTACGTTTCTTCATCAATGAAGAGCTAAATATTGCGATTAAAATGAGTCTCATTAAATAATAAAACAATACTGGGGCATAATTGTTTGTGTGTTTGTTTTGAGTTATCGATTTATCGATTTTTGAGTTATCGATTTATCGATTTTTGAGTTATCGATTTATCGATTTTTGTGTTATCGATTTATCGATGTTTGAGTTATCGGTAGTTATCGATTTATCGATTTTTGAGCTATCGATTTTCTATGACGTCATCAAAAAGTCGGAAAAAAAAGGGGGTAGACAATATGCTCATTTTAATCGCAAAAAAAAATCTGTTGCAGAGTTCAAATAAATGCTTTTATTATAGTAGGTATTCGGAAAAAGAATCAATACACTTTCATAGAAAAGTATTCGTATTTCATTTTATATACATCCCGATTCTAAATATTCGCGGGGATTTTTCCCTGAGGATTTTAAAAGAATTCTTTAATTCAAAAGGAGGGTATATAAGGGCAGCACACTGGAAAGGGAATATAAAGGGAAGCAAGAATTTGAACATTTTCAAGCAAAGGTCATCACATTTTTCCTCTAATTCGCGCTCCCTTTTTTCCCCCGTTTTCCCTTTCTCATTTCAAGATAAGAACATCTTCAGGCATGTTACAGAAATCGAATCCGAAAACAAAAATTCGAGATCAATGTGATCGAATCTATTTCGAATTTTTATGGGGATTCGATTTCTAGAGCTTGGCTTGCATATGAATGTATATTTTCGATATAAAAGCAATTGAGTAGAAAAGCAGCAGAAACGGGTTTTAAGGGCACATGAAATTTCTGAAATCGTCAATTTTTAACGACATTGATTTCGGTCACATGTCGGCTAAAGTGTTTTCACCCAAAGGGCACCTCAAGTCAGTGAAATTTTTATAATTTATTTTAATCGAACTTTCTCTTCCGCGCTTAATCTTTGCCAAATAGTTAAGGCTTTACAGCTAGCATTTATTGTCCTTTCTGCATTAAAAATTTTTGATTTACACCTCAACACCTACACCGCATAATCATTACAGATTTAAATTTCCGAAAATAAAGATTTTATTTCAATTAAAAAAAAAACCTTTTAAATGCCAGGAAAACTGAAGTAATTAATAAAAATAAAATTGAATGAATAAAAAAAAAATCAAAAAAATCAGAAAAAGGAAATAAAATTCATAAAAAACACTCAATATTCATAAGCTCGCATACATACATATATGTATCTATAATAATACGAAATAACAGCTTAACCCTGCTGGTAGCTTAAGGGGGTCTTCTCATTGAAAACCCGTTTTTTGGACCCTTTTTTACAAAAATTCTTATTTGAAAACGCAAAGAATAATTGAAAACTTTTTTTATTTATTGTATTACAAAAGGTTCAAAGTAAATAAAAAAAATTTTTTTGCCTCGATACGTGGGCTGTTCAAAAAGTAATGAGACTTCAAAGTTGGTGGTGAAAAAAAAGGTGCCACGATTCCGGGTCTCCGGAGCGTCCGAAATGGAAAAAAAAAACGGGGTTATAATCAGTATAGATGTAATTCTCGGGTGAACCTCAAGCTTAATTTTGTGATTTTTTTTTGACAAAATGGCGGCCATTCAAAAAAAAATTTCAATTTCGGGCTTTTTTTTTGTAGTTTAGTGTAAAAAAAAAAATAGTAAAAAATTTTTTTAAAATTATGGTCGAGGTTCACCCGAGAATGGTGACAATTCTGCGTCGATTCCACTTTGTTTCATGAAAATCGGTTCAGTTGAACTGGAGATATCATGGCCGCCAGTTCGAAAAACGTGGTTTCGAGATAAACGCGTTTAAAGTTTGAAGCAACGCAAAAATTACTCGTTTTAGCGCAGATCTTGCTCGACAAAGAAGGCTATATCCTCTAAACTATTTCGAATTTCAAAAAATCCTTTTAGGGGCATATTCACAACTACCCAAGCTATAAATAAATGCAAAAAAAAAAAAAAGTCGAAAAAAAAAGTTGCTCAATGAGAAGACCCCCTTAAGAAAGTTACACTAAATGCTTTAGGGACCATTTGGCCCGCGGTGTATTTTTCATACAAAATATATAGTCAACATATAATTTTGAACTCTTTACAAGAAGATTGTTATGGCTGAAAGTAAATATATTTCATCAATCTCCAGATATATTGGCCACGAAAAAATTGCATTTTGGACCAAATGGTCCTCTGGCACCAGCAGGGTTAAGTCAACTTAAGTTTTCATATAAGTTAGAATTTGTGGTTGAAGTTCTTTTAAACAAAATTGGAAGTTACTCAAAATCAAAAACTTCAAAGCACTTTTTAAAAGAAATTTGCGACTTTAGCTGTTATTAAATATGGCAAAAAAATCTGCAAAATCATTGTGAATAACCATGCGTGTTAAAAGGTTATTTCTGCTGCGCCAATTTTAAGTTCTAATCAGCCACTTCTTCTATATGCATTTTGCTTATGATTTTCATCGGTAAATTGCATAAAAAATTTGGATAAAAAAGCGCGAAGTGGTAAAAATTTATTTAAATAATAAGACTCATAAAAACAAAATTGCTTAGCAGTAGAAATTAATAAATTTTCCTCTCTCAGATATATAAATACACATATATATATATATTTATAAATTGAAATGAAATGCGATGTAAATTATGATACAGAACCATGCTCTACTTATAAAGAAAAAAAAAAAAAATATTTAAAGTATAAATTATACAAAAAAGAATATAAAATAAAATGCATGAAAAATTAATTTGGAAAATGTTTAAAGCAAACATTTTTTTGGATCTAAATCAGAAAATTTCAATTTCAATTTTTTTCCCCCCCAAACTATGTAGATCTTATATAGCCCGATTCTAAATATTCCCGAAGAGTTGTTCTCTGAGGATTTGAAAAAATTTCTCCCATTCTAAGCACAGTGTATGAAGTGGTCGTGGTGAATATAAAAGAACCAAGTATTTTGCACTTTTTTAAGCGAAGGTCATCACATTTTTTTTCTTTTATTGACGCATATAATACTTTCTTTTTCTACGTCGAAAAATGTCTAGCGAGAAAATTCCGGGGGAATATTTATTTAGAATTGGGCTGATAAGAAATAAAGGATCTTAATATAAAAAAAAACCTCATTGTGTGTAAACAGTACAGCTATACAGCTCCTACATGGAGTCGTCAATATAGAGATGAAGAGAAATTTAATTTTGTACATTTCAGACGCATGTATATTATGTATATCCGATATTAGGGGTATTCACAAAGGCGTGTTAAATACGTTGGAAAGTAGGAAAATTGGAAAATTGCGACTTAAAAAAATTTTTTTTAAACTTTTTTGCATCTTGCACAATTTTTTAAGCAGATAAAATTTTCCGATTTTCCGACTTTACTATTTTCCGACGCCTTTGTGAATACCCCTATTGGCTTCCATTGGAAAAATATTGTTGGAATATTTTTGAATTTTTTTTATAAAATCATTTGATTTTGAAAAGCTGAAATATCAGGTATGCTCTAGAAATCGAATCCGAATAAAAAAAACATTCGAAATCAATGCAATTTTAGCTATTTTTTTAGCAAAGACGCATACCCTTAAAATAATTTCATATGTTAATCCTAAAAGTTCACTCAAATTGCAAATGGGTCACTTCAAATACTTCTCTTGGTCGTGAGAGTATTTTGTAATCGTGACTAGTTTTTCTTTTTGCAAGTCGAAAGCGAAAATAACCCTTTTCAAGTAAATTTTTAAATAATTTTAAATTTAAAAATTTCATTTAACACTGAGGTTTTAAACTAAATATCCGGTTTTAAATGACTCCGTTAAAAAACATGTGCGATAAAAATGTTACTCCTTTTTTTTTCATTTGGGCGTAAAAATATAAACATTGAGATTATCTCATACTCAAAATGAATCAATGGGGGGTAAAACTCAAACGATTCCTCCACTTCAGTAAGTGGTATTGTAGCAATATCAACTAGTTTTATCTTCTTGATCTTAAAAATACTTTTCAAGTAAATGTATTTAGAACTGAATTTAAGTTTAAAAAAATGATCATTTTAAATGAGTTTTTAACGGATTTGAAGTCACAGAAATTCAGAATGAATGAAATACTCTTTATTTAATATTTTTGGCTAACATAATTATAAACTTGCACGGATTGATTGTATCAAATGAATCAATTTGCGGTGAATCTAATACGATTCAAATACTTTCAGTAAATGATGTGTTAAAAAGTTGTTAAACTTACAGATTTAAACTTTTATTTAATACTTATAATATCTTTTTTTTTGCTAAATAAAATTTTTCTAAATACATGGGAAAACTCCACAATTGATAAATTATACTTATCTAAGATTTTAAAAAGTTCTTAAAATTCAACGATTAAAACTGAATCAGTAAAATTCGTTTATAAATTGTATATATGTATTTTACATGTTAAGATTTAAATATATGAAAATTTAAGTGTGAATTTTTAAAAAAAAAATAAAAAAAAAATAAGACATAAATTAAAGTTAAATAAGAATTGATATAAGTTCATTCTTATTTTCGTATAATAATCAATTAAAATATTAGTTTTATAAATTTTCATACTTATTGAGAAATAAAATTATTATAAAAACAAGTTATTTTAATTAATAAAATTCTAATATTTTTAATAAAATATTGGATTTAATTTTTAATTTTTTATATAAAATGGCAAAAAATTTTTAAATATTTTATTGTGTCCTTCATTCATTTAATATATTTTTCATTGAATTATTTCAAATTTGAAAATTAAATAATTATTTTAGAAAAAAAAAACATTATTTTATATTTTAAATAAATTTATTAATAATAATAAATTTATGAATAATACTTGTTTATTAATATTTTGAATAAAAATCAATATTTTAAATTACTAAAATTTTAAATTACAAATTTTTTAAACTTAAATCGACTATTAATTTAATAGTTAAAATAAATGTTTTCATTTATTCAATGAAATAAATCATATAAATTTAAATTATATAAATTTTCAATTAAACATTTAAATTGATTGTAATTTGTAAAATTACTTATTTGAATGAACATATTGAAATGTTTTCGTTTTAATTTACGGAAAAATTATTTTAAAAATTATACTAAAAATTAATTAAATTTTTCATTATAAATATACCTCATGAATAATTTATTCTTATAAAACAAAGAAAATTAAAAAAAAAAAATCAAAAAATAAATAATAAAAATATTAAATAAATATAAATTTATTTAAAAAATGTTATAAATTCTTAAATTTTAACTAAATGATGAATATGAATCAAGAGACATGGCGGTTAGAAATGATGTTAAAAAAAAAGAAAAAAAAAATTGAACTCGATTTTCTCATTACATCATATTATATGAGCATACATAAAGAAGCATATTTATAAATAGAACGCATATACATAAAGAAAATTTAAAACAATTATAAATATATATTATATAATTATTTTAATTGACTTTAGTAGACACACTCTCTTGAT
Source organism: Chlorops oryzae (assembly GCA_020466095.1). Lineage (NCBI taxonomy): Eukaryota > Metazoa > Arthropoda > Insecta > Diptera > Chloropidae > Chlorops > Chlorops oryzae. Next base: position 112,028,022 of record CM035807.1, read on the forward strand.
ATTCTTTGAATATATTATTTTATTTATAATTTTAAAGTTAAGATTTCGATTCGATGGAAAAAACGTTCAACACGTAATGTATGTTATTTTTTTTTATTTATATACATATGTAAAGTGCATACGCAACTGTAATTGATTTTTCATATTTACAATTATATATTTTTATTTTAATTGTAAAATATAATTTCTTTCTGTTTAATTTTAATAAAAGTTTTTACAAACCATAAACACGAACCTTCATATTTATTTGATAAAAACCAACCTACACATTTCGATTTTCTGCTCTATTTCTATGCGGTATATTAGAAATTGAAACTGACATTTACATACATAGAGACTAGAATTATCATCTGCAATGGTTGCTATCAAACATTGCTTTTTTTTTTTTTTTGTTGATCAATCATTATTGTAGGCTGCTGCGTCAGATACAAGAATGGCATCCAAATGGCTCACAAAATATACCAGATATAATAAAGCAATAATACTCAATTTCCAAATGATTGGTTAACTAAGAGAAATCATGAAATCTGAAAAATTGGGGCCTGAATAATAGAGCATAAAATATCAAAAATTCAGTCCGTTCTTTTAAACATCACACATACGTAACCCGACTTCAAAAATGCGTACTTTTTTTGAAGAAGAGCTCTGTAAAATGTAATTTCATTTAAAATATTTGCATTAAATTTTCCAAAGTTCCCAAGAACTAAACAACGCACAAATATTTTACCTAAAACGGATCAAATCGGCAGCTAAACCAAATGTTTTTTGAGAGGTTCTTATTGCGCCGAAAAGCTTCAACAAACAGATCCATAGATGCCCTTTTTTTTTTTTGCTAAATTCAAGCAGTTTTTTGAAGCCCCTGACACCAGAATAAGCCAGTGTTATTTTTGTGACACTGATTGCTATTAAAATTTTTAAAAGTGAATTATAAAAGAAAGCATTTATTTTAAGAATTAATTCAAGAGAAATAAAGCATGTCGCTTGACGAATTAAAAGCAAATATCCTGAACACCATAAGCTTAAAAGCTTAAAAATTAGAAATTAAGTAATCCGAATGTTGCGTTAAAACGGGAACGAAATAAAAACACTACCAAGCCCGCATAAAATATTTAAGTTAAGTATATTTACTTATATATTAAAGAAAGAAAAAAAAGCGAAAAAAAATGTTTCGAGATTTTGATCATATATAATTAAGAAATAAAATAAAAGTATTCATAAAAAATATGGCGCTTGTGTTCTTTTTTTAGAAGTGATTAAAGGTGATTAATCTTTGAAAGTGGTAAGCAAAATGTTATATTTAAAAATATCTCACGAATATTGCAGTGATTGGGAAGACAACCACAGCTCCACAGAACATAGTTTCCCATTTTGAAAATCCTTTTTTCAACCATACAAAAATGTGATAATTTTCTTAATATTAACTTAATTTTTAATCCATGGTTTTTTTATTTATCGCAATTTTAACGCAGAGATTTTGTCTTAAAATAAAAGTGTCATAAATACAATAAGAAAATGCTTTCAAAACATTTACCATCCGCTCGCGTTGAATGATATATAACAAGCTACAATGAACTAAACATATGATTGTTGATGATGATGTCAGAAAAATTGCGTTCAATTATTGGAAAAGCAATCTAACCAACATCTCTCGTCCTAGCTAAACCAAGATTTTTTGTTCAATTGATTCCATTTGGCAATATTGACAAGTATCGAGCTAGTGCACTCATCCTTATTGCGATTTTGACCGTAATAGTCGACAAATTCTCCATCGGGATTAACAAGATACATGATGATGGTATGATCGACCTATAAAATAGAATTATTTAAAAAAAAAAAAAGGTCTCTGTTCATATGAGTCGAACTTACAATGTAGTCCTGATCACGATCACGCGGTCCAGCGCTAAAGTAAACCCGAAATGCTTTACAAACATTCCGGATTTGATCCACTGTGCCTGTTAGACCTAAAAGCTTCGGTGAGAACTCCTTAACGTACTTGCCAACAACTTCTTTCGTATCACGTTCTGGATCGACAGTTATAAAGATCGGTTGAAGTTCTGGATTCTCTGGTGATTTTTCTATAAAATAAAATATTTTTTTTTTTTTATATAACTTTAACCAGTGGAACAGTGCCTTCAATCAGTGCCTTACCAATTTCATCAACGACTGCAGCCATTTTTTCTAATTCATCTGGGCATATATCCGGACAATGTGTGAATCCAAAATAGATAAGCAGCCATTTACCCAAAAAATCTTCAGATTTACGTACATTCCCATTCGCATCCATTAATTCCCAACGACCCCCGATAGCAGCTTTTCCCAGTTGCCTCTTCCGTTCTCGCATTAATGCCTCTTCCTTTTCGTTTTTCACATACATCATAAATGCTAGACCACCCGCACCTAGTGCTCCAATGACAGCGAGACCTTTCCAAGATATTGGACCTTTCCCTTTGACAGGATCGCCGGTATTGCTGTACCGTTTTTGTTGTTGTTGTAAGTTGTACAATACTTTGCGGTTGTGGTTACGTGCTAAGCTTCTGCATGCAGCAAACAAACGTTGAAAATTTCGTGACATGGTTTTTTTTCTTCTTCTAGTCTATTTTTTAATTGACGAATTGTTTGGGAGATTTACGGTTAAGGACTTATTCCAATTTTCTACGATTTTCGTATAAATGGCAAACGTAGCGATTGAAAAACAGATAAGGTGACCAGCTTTCTCATAAGTCAAGCGCAACTCAGGTATCGGTAAAAAAAAAAAAAATTGCCGGCGGCGTATTTGAAATAGTTAGGAAAAAGGCTCAAATTCTGCGAATTTCGATATATTTTTAACGTACAAAATTGCGGGACATAATTCATTGAAATTTTCCCATCGAATTGTCGGCTGGCTGCATTAAAACTCGAGAGTCAGACACACGAACATGTTTCGGAACAATTCCATTTGATTGCATGAGAAAGAAAGAGAAGCGCAGAACAATCGTCTTTTTTCTTCGCTCGTCTTTTTCTACTTACTTATTGTTTCAGAACATTTGTTCGTGTGTCTGAGTCTCGACAAACATGCCGGAAAGAATTGACAAAAGAACAAAATGTTGTTGGTATGACATACTTATCAAATTTCTTTGTGAAAAGCCATTCTTTTATATAGTTTGTTTAAAAAAGAGTTCTCAAAGAAAAATAACTGTTTTTCATTTACTCTCGTTCAATCATACAAACAGCAGACACGGTGAAACTTTTGTTGTTATCCGTTTCATCACTTTAGTAAACAATCATGCGTTTCATAATGGAGAAATAATAATATTATTAATGCAAGAAAACAATATGTTTAAAAACCGAGATACAATTCATTAAAAAATCAAAACATACCCATTTAAAGTATATAATATAAATTATTAGCCCTTATGCTAAAAAGTGCGTACCAAATTTTTAAAAAACTTCTCGTGAACTCAACAAAGTTTGTATTGTAAACGGAAACGGCTATAAAATTGATTGATTTGATGTATGCTTCAAACTTATGGGAGTTTTATCAGAAGTTGGATGTCGAATTATATTTTTCTGCAAATGGCAGCACATGTAATTGTCGGCAAACCGCTATTCCTCTCACTAGTCAAAATCAGATTTTTTATAGTTCTACCGATTAAGCACCGAGAGATCCCTTTTCTTCCTTGTCGTCAATAATTATGTGGGTCAATGGTGGATGTATTACCGTATTTCTTGAAATAATTTTTTTAAAGTTTAAATTTTTTCTAAATCAGAATGTAATGACAAAATAATTTGTTTGTACTTAATTTAAGACGCGTACGAATCAGACTGAGCATAGTGTTTGAATATGTTATGTCTCAATTCAACAGGAAGCTTAGTACAAAATCAAATCTTTTGATTTTCGTACTGAATGGCTGAATTCAGTAACGCGTATGCGCGACATACTGAATTCAGTAACTGAATTCATTTGAGAGAAAATTTTACGGCGAGACGACGTGATGGCGGACAACGATGATAAATCATTTATTTTGGAATTCATTGAATTTTACCGTGGTTTACGCATAATTGTATCCTGTTTGTAGATGTATGGTCCAACCATATTCAATAATTCCTCAAAAGTGTCATTATCCATTCGCATAAATTTTTTGAAGTCTTTCTGCGCAGATATTTTTATTTCATTCAATAAATTAGTATGAGCAAATTCCTTCCTTTTTTTTTTAGCCAATTTTTCATCCAAATCCTTTTTTTGTTTTTCGTTTTCCTTTTTTTTTTAATGCCACTACAACAGCCGCCAAAATTATTTTGTCCGCGTTTGACATCGTCGTCTGCACTCGTTGAAAACAAGCGACAAATAATGAAGTATACTAAATTCAGTAACGTGTCGACGCAAACATACTGAACACGTACGTATGAATTCAGTAGGCTATTCAGTACCGTGTCGGGTTCGCTTTACTCTTTCGTGTGCAAATCGCATCATCAAACATGCTTATGAACAGGTTTGACGGTGTCAGTGTACCACAGCTTGCTATCATCTGTTGTACACGAAACTGTTTTTGACAACTCTTTTTAGTATTCAATCCAAATTGCATGCGTTTAATAAAAAAGGCGCAGCAAATATATAACAATAAAAAATGGTAAGTTAAATGCGGAAGTGATAAACGAAACTACTTGTCGTCTTAAATAACCGGAGCGGTAGTAAGCGCCAATAGTTTCAATTTCAATAAAACGTTCAAAACATAACCTCAAAATGGCTTACGAGTAATATCAAATTATATTCATTAATTTCATTTGCAGAGACCCTTAATGCTTCAAGGCCACGAGCGTTCTATAACGCAAATTAAGTACAATCGGGAAGGCGACTTACTTTTCTCCTGTTCGAAAGATCAAAAGCCAAATGTTTGGTATTCGCTAAACGGTGAACGTTTGGGCACATATGATGGCCATCAAGGAGCAGTATGGTGTTTGGATGTCGATTGGACGACATCAAAGCTTATTTCTGGTGCAGGTGATATGACAACGAAAGTCTGGGATGTCGAATATGGTTCAGTAATCGCTTCGATTCCTGCCAAATCATCTGTGCGTACGTGTAACTTCAGTTATTCGGGCAATCAAGCCGCATATTCCACTGACAAAGCTATGGGTCAAAATTCAGAACTTTTTATTATTGATGTTCGTACGGCCGATTCAAGCATCTCTGAGCAGAGTCCCATTTTGCGTATTCCTATGTTGCAGTCCAAAATAACATCTATGTTGTGGGGTCCAATGGATGAGACTGTTATTACCGGTATGCATCACTTGAATATTAATTAGTATTTTGAACAGCTTTAATTTAATTTCTTTCTGAAATCAGGACATGATAATGGACAAATATCAATTTGGGATATTCGTAAAGGACGAGAAGTGAACTCTGTAAATGATCATACGGCGGGCATAAACGATATGCAGATGAATAAAGATGGCACGATGTTTGTTACAGCTTCAAAGGATACATCAGCGAAGCTATTCGATTCAGAGTCTTTGATGTGCCTGAAAACCTACAAAACTGAACGTCCAGTTAATTCTGCATCAATTAGTCCAATATTAGATCATGTTGCTTTGGGTGGTGGACAGGATGCTATGGAAGTCACAACGACTTCGACGAAGGCGGGCAAATTTGATTCGCGGTTTTTCCACTTGATTTACGAAGAAGAGTTTGCAAGACTAAAAGGACATTTTGGACCGATCAACAGTTTAGCCTTCCATCCGGATGGCAAAAGCTGTGCTTCAGGAGGAGAAGATGGTTTCGTGCGAGTGCAAACTTTCGACAGTACATACTTTGAAAACATCTTCGAGTAGGAAAGGAAAGGAGTTGTCGATTTATTATTATTTTTTTTTAAGGTTCTTTGTATTAGTGGAAAACATAGTGGAGTTGTATTCTTGTTGGTCAACGGAATATTTAGGAATGTTCGCCAACAAAATTAACTCAAAAATATATACAAGAACCAAAAGAATAAAAAGCCTTTGAATGTTTTCATGTATGACATTCTGGTTTTGATGCGGGTCTGCCATTACGTCACGTCTGATGGAGGACTTTGAGTGGCGTAGCACAAAAATTAGGCGAGGCAGCGTTACTAAGTTAAACTTTTTGAACTCAGGGGCACATCAGAAAGCTAAATTCCGAATTTAAGAACCGTGGGTTCAAAATTGTGGATTTTAGAAAACCCGTTCTCTGATGGGGTTGGGGTGGTTCGATTTCGAAAATTTTTTGAGAATTTCATAGATCTAGAGATTGAAACGTCTATGCCAAATTTCAAAGCCCTAGGGTAACTCCTATGATTTCCCGGAAAATGTGTGGAGGTAAGCACTCTGCGAAAGAAATAGATCAAAGACTTTAGACGCGAACGTGAAAATAGCTCGTCTGTGGTTTGTGTATTCGCTAAGCATAGTTCAAACACCAACTGACACAGCGAATACACGAACCTTTGTTATAGCGGCATATTTCATACACAAACTAATTTAGCCAAGCCACAAAATTTTGTGTCTTAGCTAAGCACGTTGCCTGGTTTTGATGCCGGTCTGCTAATACGTCACGAATATCTGATAGAGGACTTTGAGTGGGCGTAGCACAAGAAGTAGGCGTGGCAGCGTTACGAAATTAAACTTTTCCGACTTTGGGCCACAAAAGTAAGCTAAATTCCGAATGTGAGTTCCGTGGGTTTAAAATGGTGGATTTTAGAAAAAACCCTTTTCTGTTTGAGGGGGTTGGGGTGGTTCGATTTCGAAAATTTTTTGGGAATCTCTTAGATCTAATGGAAGAAGCGTCCATGCCAAGTTTCAAGACCCTAGGGTAACTCCTTCTATGATTTACCAAGAAATGTATGGAGTTCAAGCGCTTAACCTCCATACATTTCTTGGAAAATCATAGAAGGAGTTACCCTAGGGTCTTGAAATTTGGCATGGACGCTTCTATCTCTAGATCTAAGAGATTCCCAAAAAATTTTCGAAATCAACCACCCCAACCCCCTCAAACAGAAAACGGGTTTTTCTAAAATCCACAATTTTGAACCCATGGGACCCACATTCGGAATTTAGCTTAATTCTGTACCCCAGAGCTGGAAAAGTTCAACTTCGTAACTCTGCCACGCCTACTTTTTGTGCTACGCCCATTCAAAGACCTCTGTCACTAATTCGTGACGTATGAACCTAGTTCAGATAACATGCATAGCTAAGACTCAAACAACTAGCATAGCGAATACACAAGCTTTTGACAAGCATTTTCATGTTCGCGTCTTAAGTCTGCTCTTACGTCACGAATATCTGATAAAGGACTTTAAGAGGGCGTAGCACAAAAAGTAGGCGTGGCAGCGTTACGAACTTGAACTTTTCCAACTCTGGGGCACAAAAGTAAGCTAAATTCCGAATGTGGGTCCGGTGGGTTCAAAATTGTGGATTTTAGAAAAACCCGTTTTCTGTTTGAGGGGGTTGGGGTGGTTGGATTTCAAAAATTTTTTGGGAATCTCTTAGATCTAGAGATAGAAGCGTCCATGCCAAATTTCAAGACCCTAGGGTAACTCCTTCTATGATTTTCCAAGAAATGTATGGAGTTCAAGCGCTTAACCTCCATACATTTCTTGGAAAATCATAGAAGGAGTTACCCTAGGGTCTTGAAATTTGGCATGGACGCTTCTATCTCTAGATCTAAGAGATTCCCAAAAAATTTTCGAAATCCAACCACCCCAACCCCCTCAAACAGAAAACGGGTTTTTCTAAAATCCACAATTTTGAACCCATGGGACCCACATTCGGAATTTAGCTTAAATTTGTGCCCCAGAGCTGGAAAAGTTCAACTTCGTAACTCTGCCACGCCTACTTTTTGTGCTACGCCCATTCAAAGACCTCTGTCACTAATTCGTGACGTATGAACCTAGTTCAGATAACATGCATAGCTAAGACTCAAACAACTAGCATAGCGAATACACAAGCTTTTGACAAGCATTTTCATGTTCGCGTCTTAAGTCTGCTCTTACGTCACGAATATCTGATAAAGGACTTTAAGAGGGCGTAGCACAAAAAGTAGGCGTGGCAGCGTTACGAACTTGAACTTTTCCAACTCTGGGGCACAAAAGTAAGCTAAATTCCGAATGTGGGTCCGGTGGGTTCAAAATTGTGGATTTTAGAAAAACCCGTTTTCTGTTTGAGGGGGTTGGGGTGGTTGGATTTCAAAAATTTTTTGGGAATCTCTTAGATCTAGAGATTGAAGCGTCCATGCCAAATTTCAAGACCCTAGGGTAACTCCTTCTATGATTTTCCAAGAAATGTATGGAGTTCAAGCGCTTAACCTCCATACATTTCTTGGAAAATCATAGAAGGAGTTACCCTAGGGTCTTGAAATTTGGCATGGACGCTTCTATCTCTAGATCTAAGAGATTCCCAAAAAATTTTCGAAATCCAACCACCCCAACCCCCTCAAACAGAAAACGGGTTTTTCTAAAATCCACAATTTTGAACCCATGGGACCCACATTCGGAATTTAGCTTAATTCTGTACCCCAGAGCTGGAAAAGTTCAACTTCGTAACTCTGCCACGCCTACTTTTTGTGCTACGCCCATTCAAAGACCTCTGTCACTAATTCGTGACGTATGAACCTAGTTCAGATAACATGCATAGCTAAGACTCAAACAACTAGCATAGCGAATACACAAGCTTTTGACAAGCATTTTCATGTTCGCGTCTTAAGTCTGCTCTTACGTCACGAATATCTGATAAAGGACTTTAAGAGGGCGTAGCACAAAAAGTAGGCGTGGCAGCGTTACGAACTTGAACTTTTCCAACTCTGGGGCACAAAAGTAAGCTAAATTCCGAATGTGGGTCCGGTGGGTTCAAAATTGTGGATTTTAGAAAAACCCGTTTTCTGTTTGAGGGGGTTGGGGTGGTTGGATTTCAAAAATTTTTTGGGAATCTCTTAGATCTAGAGATTGAAGCGTCCATGCCAAATTTCAAGACCCTAGGGTAACTCCTTCTATGATTTTCCAAGAAATGTATGGAGTTCAAGCGCTTAACCTCCATACATTTCTTGGAAAATCATAGAAGGAGTTACCCTAGGGTCTTGAAATTTGGCATGGACGCTTCTATCTCTAGATCTAAGAGATTCCCAAAAAATTTTCGAAATCCAACCACCCCAACCCCTCAAACAGAAAACGGGTTTTTCTAAAATCCACAATTTTGAACCCATGGGACCCACATTCGGAATTTAGCTTAATTTGTGCCCAGAGCTGGAAAAGTTCAACTTCGTAACTCTGCCACGCCTACTTTTTGTGCTACGCCCATTCAAAGACCTCTGTCACTAATTCGTGACGTATGAACCTAGTTCAGATAACATGCATAGCTAAGACTCAAACAACTAGCATAGCGAATACACAAGCTTTTGACAAGCATTTTCATGTTCGCGTCTTAAGTCTGCTCTTACGTCACGAATATCTGATAAAGGACTTTAAGAGGGCGTAGCACAAAAAGTAGGCGTGGCAGCGTTACGAACTTGAACTTTTCCAACTCTGGGGCACAAAAGTAAGCTAAATTCCGAATGTGGGTCCGGTGGGTTCAAAATTGTGGATTTTAGAAAAACCCGTTTTCTGTTTGAGGGGGTTGGGGTGGTTGGATTTCAAAAATTTTTTGGGAATCTCTTAGATCTAGAGATTGAAGCGTCCATGCCAAATTTCAAGACCCTAGGGTAACTCCTTCTATGATTTTCCAAGAAATGTATGGAGTTCAAGCGCTTAACCTCCATACATTTCTTGGAAAATCATAGAAGGAGTTACCCTAGGGTCTTGAAATTTGGCATGGACGCTTCTATCTCTAGATCTAAGAGATTCCCAAAAAATTTTCGAAATCCAACCACCCCAACCCCCTCAAACAGAAAACGGGTTTTTCTAAAATCCACAATTTTGAACCCATGGGACCCACATTCGGAATTTAGCTTAATTTTGTGCCCCAGAGCTGGAAAAGTTCAACTTCGTAACTCTGCCACGCCTACTTTTTGTGCTACGCCCATTCAAAGACCTCTGTCACTAATTCGTGACGTATGAACCTAGTTCAGATAACATGCATAGCTAAGACTCAAACAACTAGCATAGCGAATACACAAGCTTTTGACAAGCATTTTCATGTTCGCGTCTTAAGTCTGCTCTTACGTCACGAATATCTGATAAAGGACTTTAAGAGGGCGTAGCACAAAAAGTAGGCGTGGCAGCGTTACGAACTTGAACTTTTCCAACTCTGGGGCACAAAAGTAAGCTAAATTCCGAATGTGGGTCCGGTGGGTTCAAAATTGTGGATTTTAGAAAAACCCGTTTTCTGTTTGAGGGGGTTGGGGTGGTTGGATTTCAAAAATTTTTTGGGAATCTCTTAGATCTAGAGATTGAAGCGTCCATGCCAAATTTCAAGACCCTAGGGTAACTCCTTCTATGATTTTCCAAGAAATGTATGGAGTTCAAGCGCTTAACCTCCATACATTTCTTGGAAAATCATAGAAGGAGTTTTCCTTTCAATTTTACTCTTTCGTGTGCAAATCGCATCATCAAACATGCTTATGAACAGGTTTGACGGTTCAGTGTACCACAGCTTGCCATCATCTGTTGTACACGAAACTGTTTTTGACAACTCTTTTTAGTATTCAATCCAAATTGCATGCGTTTAATAAAAAAAGGCGCAGCAAATATATAACAATAAAAAATGGTAAGTTAAATGATAAATCGAAACTACTTGTCGTCTTAAATAACCGGAGCGGTAGTAAGCGCCAATAGTTTCAATTTCAATAAAACGTTCAAAACATAACCTCAAAATGGTTTAAGAGTAATACCAAATTATATTCATTACTTTCATTTGCAGAGACCGTTAATGCTTCAAGGCCACGAGCGTTCTATAACGCAAATTAAGTACAATCGGGAAGGCGACTTACTTTTCTCCTGTTCGAAAGATCAAAAGCCAAATGTTTGGTATTCGCTAAACGGTGAACGTTTGGGCACATATGATGGCCATCAAGGAGCAGTATGGTGTTTGGATGTCGACTGGACGACATCAAAACTTATTTCTGGTGCAGGTGATATGACAACGAAAGTCTGGGATGTCGAATATGGTTCAGTAATCGCTTCGATTCCTGCCAAATCATCTGTGCGTACGTGTAACTTCAGTTATTCGGGCAATCAAGCCGCATATTCCACTGACAAAGCTATGGGTCAAAACTCAGAACTTTTTATTATTGATGTTCGTACGGCCGATTCAAGCATCTCTGAGCAGAGTCCCATTTTGCGTATTCCTATGTTGCAGTCCAAAATAACATCTATGTTGTGGGGTCCAATGGATGAGACTGTTATTACCGGTATGCATTACTTGAATATTAATTAGTATTTTGAACAGCTTTAATTGACTTTCTTTCTGAAATCAGGACATGATAATGGACAAATATCAATTTGGGATATTCGTAAAGGACGAGAAGTGAACTCTGTAAATGATCATACGGCGGGCATAAACGATATGCAGATGAATAAAGATGGCACGATGTTTGTTACAGCTTCAAAGGATACATCAGCGAAGCTATTCGATTCAGAGTCTTTGATGTGCCTGAAAACCTACAAAACTGAACGTCCAGTTAATTCTGCATCAATTAGTCCAATATTAGATCATGTTGCTTTGGGTGGTGGACAGGATGCTATGGAAGTCACAACGACTTCGACGAAGGCGGGCAAATTTGATTCGCGGTTTTTCCACTTGATTTACGAAGAAGAGTTTGCAAGACTAAAAGGACATTTTGGACCGATCAACAGTTTAGCCTTCCATCCGGATGGCAAAAGTTGTGCTTCAGGAGGAGAAGATGGTTTCGTGCGAGTGCAAACTTTCGACAGTACATACTTTGAAAACATCTTCGAGTAGGAAAGGAAAGGAGTTGTCGATTTATTATTATTTTTTTTTTAAGGTTCTTTGTATTAGTGAAAAACATAGTGGAGTTGTATTCTTGTTGGTCAACGGAATATTTAAGAATGTTCGCCAACAAAATTAACTCAAAAATATATACAAGAACCAAAAGAATAAAAAGCCTTTGAATGTTTTCATGTATGACATTCTGGTTTTGATGCGGGTCTGCCATTACGTCACGTCTGATGGAGGGCTTTGAGTGGGCGTAGCACAAAAATTAGGCGTGGCAGCGTTAAGAAATTAAACTTTTTCAACTCAGGGGCACAACAGTATTGTGTAAATTGTGGATTTTGGCAAAACCCGTGTTCTGTTTGAGGGGGTTGGGGGGTTCGATTTCCAAAATTTTTTTTGAAATCTCAGCAATTCACGGAGGAACGTCCATGCCAAATTTCAAGACCCTAGGGAAACTTCTTTTATGATTTCCCGGAAAATGTATGGAGTTCAGGCACTCTGCGAAAGAAATAGATCAACGACTTAAGACGCGAACGTGAAAATAGCTCGTCAGTGGTTTGTGTATTCGCTAAGCATAGTTCAGACACCAACTGGCATAGCGAATATACGAACCTTTGCTCTAGCGATATATTTCATACACAAGCTAATTTAGCCAAGCCACAAAATGTTGTGTCTTAGCTAAGCACGTTGCCTGGTTTTGATGCCGGTGTGCGTCATGAATATCTGATAGAGGACTTTGAGCGAGCGTAGCACAAAAAAGTAGGCGTGGCAGAGTTACGAAGTTGAACTTTTCCGACTTTGGGGCACAAATTAAGCTAAATTTCCGAATGTCGGTCCCATGGGTTTCAAAATGTGGATTTTAGAAAAACCCGTTTTCTGTTTGGGGGTTGGGGTGGTTCGATTTCGAAAATTTTTTGGGAATCTCTTTAGATCTAGAGATAGAAGCGTCCATGCCAAGTTTCAAGACCCTAGGGTAACTCCTTCTATGATTTACCAAGAAATGTATGGAGTTCAAGCGCTTAACCTCCATACATTTCTTGGAAAATCATAGAAGGAGTTACCCTAGGGTCTTGAAACTTGGCATGGACGCTTCTATCTCTAGATCTAAGAGATTCCCAAAAAATTTTCGAAATCGACCCACCCCAACCCCCTCAAACAGAAAACGGGTTTTTCTAAAATCCACAATTTTGAACCCATGGGACCGACATTCGGAATTTAGCTTAATTTGTGCCCCAAAGCGGAAAAGTTCAACTTCGTAACTCTGCCACGCCTACTTTTTGTGCTACGCCCATTCAAAGACCTCTGTCACTAATTCGTGACGTATGAACCTAGTTCAGATAACATGCATAGTTAAGACTCAAACAACTAGCATAGCGAATACACAAGCTTTTGACAATCTTTTTCAGGTTCGCGTCTTAAGTCTGCTCTGACGTCACGAATATCTGATAAAGGACTTTAAGAGGGCGTAGCACAAAAAGTAGGCGTGGCAGCGTTACGAACTTGAACTTTTCCAACTCTGGGTCACAAAAGTAAGCTAAATTCCGAATGTGGGTCCCGTGGGTTCAAAATTGTGGATTTTAGAAAAACCCGTTTTCTGTTTGAGGGGTTGGGGTGGTTGGATTTCGAAAATTTTTTGGGAATCTCTTAGATCTAGAGATAGAAGCGTCCATGCCAAATTTCAAGACCCTAGGGTAACTCCTTCTATGATTTACCAAGAAATGTATGAGTTTTCAAGCGCTTAACCTCCATACATTTCTTGGAAAATCATAGAAGGAGTTACCCTAGGGTCTTGAAACTTGGCATGGACGCTTCTATCTCTAGATCTAAGAGATTCCCAAAAATTTTCGAAATCGACCAACCACCCCAACCCACCCCTACAGAAAACGGGTTTTTCTAAAATCCACAATTTTGAACCCATGGACCGACATTCGGAATTTAGCTTAATTTGTGCCCCAAGCGGAAAAGTTCAACTTCGTAACTCTGCCACGCCTACTTTTTGTGCTACGCCCATTCAAAGACCTCTGTCACTAATTCGTGACGTATGAACCTAGTTCAGATAACATGCATAGTTAAGACTCAAACAACTAGCATAGCGAATACACAAGCTTTTGACAATCTTTTTCAGGTTCGCGTCTTAAGTCTGCTCTGACGTCACGAATATCTGATAAAGGACTTTAAGAGGGCGTAGCACAAAAAGTAGGCGTGGCAGCGTTACGAACTTGAACTTTTCCAACTCTGGGTCACAAAAGTAAGCTAAATTCCGAATGTGGGTCCCGTGGGTTCAAAATTGTGGATTTTAGAAAAACCCGTTTTCTGTTTGAGGGGGGTTGGGGTGGTTCGATTTCGAAAATTTTTTGGGAATCTCTTAGATCTAGAGATAGAAGCGTCCATGCCAAATTTCAAGACCCTAGGGTAACTCCTTCTATGATTTACCAAGAAATGTATGGAGTTCAAGCGCTTAACCTCCATACATTTCTTGGAAAATCATAGAAGGAGTTACCCTAGGGTCTTGAAACTTGGCATGGACGCTTCTATCTCTAGATCTAAGAGATTCCCAAAAAATTTTCGAAATCGAACCACCCCAACCCCCTCAAACAGAAAACGGGTTTTTCTAAAATCCACAATTTTGAACCCATGGGACCGACATTCGGAATTTAGCTTAATGTTTGTGCCCCAAGCGGAAAAGTTCAACTTCGTAACTCTGCCACGCCTACTTTTTGTGCTACGCCCATTCAAAGACCTCTGTCACTAATTCGTGACGTATGAACCTAGTTCAGATAACATGCATAGTTAAGACTCAAACAACTAGCATAGCGAATACACAAGCTTTTGACAATCTTTTCAGTTCGCGTCTTAAGTCTGCTCTTACGTCACGAATATCTGATAAAGGACTTTAAGAGGGCGTAGCACAAAAAGTAGGCGTGGCAGCGTTACGAACTTGAACTTTTCCAACTCTGGGGCACAAAAGTAAGCTAAATTCCGAATGTGGGTCCCGTGGGTTCAAAATTGTGGATTTTAGAAAAACCCGTTTTCTGTTTGAGGGGTTTGGGGTGGTTCGGATTGAAAATTTTTTGGGAATCTCTTAGATCTAGAGATTGAAGCGTCCATGCCAAATTTCAAGACCCTAGGGTAACTCCTTCTATGATTTTCCAAGAAATGTATGGAGTTCAAGCGCTTAACCTCCATACATTTCTTGGAAAATCATAGAAGGAGTTACCCTAGGGTCTTGAAACTTGGCATGGACGCTTCTATCTCTAGATCTAAGAGATTCCCAAAAAATTTTCGAAATCGACCCACCCCAACCCCCTCAAACAGAAAACGGGTTTTTCTAAAATCCACAATTTTGAACCCATGGGACCGACATTCGGAATTTAGCTTAATTTTGTGCCCCAAAGTCGGAAAAGTTCAACTTCGTAACTCTGCCACGCCTACTTTTTGTGCTACGCCCATTCAAAGACCTCTGTCACTAATTCGTGACGTATGAACCTAGTTCAGATAACATGCATAGTTAAGACTCAAACAACTAGCATAGCGAATACACAAGCTTTTGACAATCTTTTTCAGGTTCGCGTCTTAAGTCTGCTCTGACGTCACGAATATCTGATAAAGGACTTTAAGAGGGCGTAGCACAAAAAGTAGGCGTGGCAGCGTTACGAACTTGAACTTTTCCAACTCTGGGTCACAAAAGTAAGCTAAATTCCGAATGTGGGTCCCGTGGGTTCAAAATTGTGGATTTTAGAAAAACCCGTTTTCTGTTTGAGGGGGTTGGGGTGGTTCGGATTTCGAAAATTTTTTGGGAATCTCTTAGATCTAGAGATAGAAGCGTCCATGCCAAATTTCAAGACCCTAGGGTAACTCCTTCTATGATTTACCAAGAAATGTATGGAGTTCAAGCGCTTAACCTCCATACATTTCTTGGAAAATCATAGAAGGAGTTACCCTAGGGTCTTGAAACTTGGCATGGACGCTTCTATCTCTAGATCTAAGAGATTCCCAAAAAATTTTCGAAATCGACCCACCCCAACCCCCTTAAACAGAAAACGGGTTTTTCTAAAATCCACAATTTTGAACCCATGGGACCGACATTCGGAATTTAGCTTAATGTTGTGCCCCAAAGTCGGAAAAGTTCAACTTCGTAACTCTGCCACGCCTACTTTTTGTGCTACGCCCATTCAAAGACCTCTGTCACTAATTCGTGACGTATGAACCTAGTTCAGATAACATGCATAGTTAAGACTCAAACAACTAGCATAGCGAATACACAAGCTTTTGACAATCTTTTTCAGGTTCGCGTCTTAAGTCTGCTCTGACGTCACGAATATCTGATAAAGGACTTTAAGAGGGCGTAGCACAAAAAGTAGGCGTGGCAGCGTTACGAACTTGAACTTTTCCAACTCTGGGGCACAAAAGTAAGCTAAATTCCGAATGTGGGTCCCGTGGGTTCAAAATTGTGGATTTTAGAAAAACCCGTTTTCTGTTTGAGGGGGTTGGGGTGGTTCGATTTCGAAAATTTTTTGGGAATCTCTTAGATCTAGAGATAGAAGCGTCCATGCCAAATTTCAAGACCCTAGGGTAACTCCTTCTATGATTTCCAAGAAATGTATGGAGTTAAGCGCTTAACCTCATACATTTCTTGGAAAATCATAGAAGGAGTTACCCTAGGGTCTTGAAACTTGGCATGGACGCTTCTATCTCTAGATCTAAGAGATTCCCAAAAAATTTTCGAAATCGACCCACCCCAACCCCCTCAAACAGAAAACGGGTTTTTCTAAAATCCACAATTTTGAACCCACTGGACCCACATTCGGAATTTAGCTTACTTTTGTGCCCCAGAGTTGGAAAAGTTCAAGTTCGTAACGCTGCCACGCCTACTTTTTGTGCTACGCCCTCTTAAAGTCCTTTATCAGATATTCGTGACGTCAGAGCAGACTTAAGACGCGAACCTGAAAAAGATTGTCAAAAGCTTGTGTATTCGCTATGCTAGTTGTTTGAGTCTTAACTATGCATGTTATCTGAACTAGGTTCATACGTCACGAATTAATGACAGAGGTCTTTGAATGGGCGTAGCACAAAAAGTAGGCGTGGCAGAGTTACGAAGTTGAACTTTTCCGACTTTGGGGCACAACATTAAGCTAAATTCCGAATGTCGGTCCCATGGGTTCAAAATTGTGGATTTTAGAAAAACCCGTTTTCTGTTTGAGGGGGTTGGGGTGGTTCGATTTCGAAAATTTTTTGGAAATCTCTTAGATCTAGAGATAGAAGCGTCCATGCCAAATTTCAAGACCCTAGGGTAACTCCTTCTATGATTTACCAAGAAATGTATGGAGTTCAAGCGCTTAACCTCCATACATTTCTTGGAAAATCATAGAAGGAGTTACCCTAGGGTCTTGAAACTTGGCATGGACGCTTCTATCTCTAGATCTAAGAGATTCCCAAAAAATTTTCGAAATCGACCCACCCCAACCCCCTTAAACAGAAAACGGGTTTTTCTAAAATCCACAATTTTGAACCCATGGGACCGACATTCGGAATTTAGCTTAATGTTGTGCCCCAAAGTCGGAAAAGTTCAACTTCGTAACTCTGCCACGCCTACTTTTTGTGCTACGCCCATTCAAAGACCTCTGTCATTAATTCGTGACGTATGAACCTAGTTCAGATAACATGCATAGTTAAGACTCAAACAACTAGCATAGCGAATACACAAGCTTTTGACAATCTTTTTCAGGTTCGCGTCTTAAGTCTGCTCTGACGTCACGAATATCTGATAAAGGACTTTAAGAGGGCGTAGCACAAAAAGTAGGCGTGGCAGCGTTACGAACTTGAACTTTTCCAACTCTGGGTCACAAAAGTAAGCTAAATTCCGAATGTGGGTCCGGTGGGTTCAAAATTGTGGATTTTAGAAAAACCCGTTTTCTGTTTGAGGGGGGTGGGGTGGTTCGATTTCGAAAATTTTTTGGGAATCTCTTAGATCTAGAGATAGAAGCGTCCATGCCAAATTTCAAGACCCTAGGGTAACTCCTTCTATGATTTACCAAGAAATGTATGGAGTTCAAGCGCTTAACCTCCATACATTTCTTGGAAAATCATAGAAGGAGTTACCCTAGGGTCTTGAAATTTGGCATGGACGCTTCTATCTCTAGATCTAAGAGATTCCCAAAAATTTTCGAAATCCACCCACCCCAACCCCCTCAAACAGAAAACGGGTTTTTCTAAAATCCACAATTTTGAACCCATGGGACCGACATTCGGAATTTAGCTTAATGTTGTGCCCCAAAGTCGGAAAAGTTCAACTTCGTAACTCTGCCACGCCTACTTTTTGTGCTACGCCCATTCAAAGACCTCTGTCACTAATTCGTGACGTATGAACCTAGTTCAGATAACATGCATAGCTAAGACTCAAACAACTAGCATAGCGAATACACAAGCTTTTGACAAGCTTTTTCATGTTCGCGTCTTAAGTCTGCTCTTACGTCACGAATATCTGATAAAGGACTTTAAGAGGGCGTAGCACAAAAAGTAGGCGTGGCAGCGTTACGAACTTGAACTTTTTCCAACTCTGGGGCACAAAAGTAAGCTAAATTCCGAATGTGGGTCCGGTGGGTTCAAAATTGTGGATTTTAGAAAAACCCGTTTTCTGTTTGAGGGGGTGGGGTGGTTCGATTTCGAAAATTTTTTGGGAATCTCTTAGATCTAGAGATAGAAGCGTCCATGCCAAATTTCAAGACCCTAGGGTAACTCCTTCTATGATTACCAAGAAATGTATGGAGTTCAAGCGCTTAACCTCCATACATTTCTTGGAAAATCATAGAAGGAGTTACCCTAGGGTCTTGAAATTTGGCATGGACGCTTCTATCTCTAGATCTAAGAGATTCCCAAAAAATTTTCGAAATCGAACCCACCCCAACCCCCTCAAACAGAAAACGGGTTTTTCTAAAATCCACAATTTTGAACCCATGGGACCCACATTCGGAATTTAGCTTAATTTGTGCCCCAAAGCGGAAAAGTTCAACTTCGTAACTCTGCCACGCCTACTTTTTGTGCTACGCCCATTCAAAGACCTCTGTCACTAATTCGTGACGTATGAACCTAGTTCAGATAACATGCATAGTTAAGACTCAAACAACTAGCATAGCGAATACACAAGCTTTTGACAATCTTTTCAGGTTCGCGTCTTAAGTCTGCTCTTACGTCACGAATATCTGATAAAGGACTTTAAGAGGGCGTAGCACAAAAAGTAGGCGTGGCAGCGTTACGAACTTGAACTTTTCCAACTCTGGGGCACAAAAGTAAGCTAAATTCCGAATGTGGGTCCGGTGGGTTCAAAATTGTGGATTTTAGAAAAACCCGTTTTCTGTTTGAGGGGGTTGGGGTGGTTGATTTCGAAAATTTTTTTGGAATCTCTTAGATCTAGAGATAGAAGCGTCCATGCCAAATTTCAAGACCCTAGGGTAACTCCTTCTATGATTTTCCAAGAAATTTATGGAGTTCAAGCGCTTAACCTCCATACATTTCTTGGAAAATCATAGAAGGAGTTACCCTAGGGTCTTGAAACTTGGCATGGACGCTTCTATCTCTAGATCTAAGAGATTCCCAAAAATTTTCGAAATCCAACCACCCCAACCCCCTAAACAGAAAACGTTTTTTCTAAAATCCACAATTTTGAACCCATGGGACCGACATTCGGAATTTAGCTTAATTTTGTGCCCCAAAGTCTGAAAAGTTCAACTTCGTAACTCTGCCACGCCTACTTTTTGTGCTACGCCCATTCAAAGACCTCTGTCACTAATTCGTGACGTATGAACCTAGTTCAGATAACATGCATAGTAAGAGACTCAAACAACTAGCATAGCGAATACACAAGCTTTTGACAAGCATTTTCATGTTCGCGTCTTAAGTCTGCTCTTACGTCACGAATATCTGATAAAGGACTTTAAGAGGGCGTAGCACAAAAAGTAGGCGTGGCAGCGTTACGAACTTGAACTTTTCCAACTCTGGTCACAAAAGTAAGCTAAATTCCGAATGTGGGTCCCGTGGGTTCAAAATTGTGGATTTTAGAAAAACCCGTTTCTGTTTGAGGGGGTTGGGGTGGTTCGATTTCAAAATTTTTTGGGAATCTCTTAGATCTAGAGATAGAAGCGTCCATGCCAAATTTCAAGACCCTAGGGTAACTCCTTCTATGATTTACCAAGAAATGTATGGAGTTCAAGCGCTTAACCTCCATACATTTCTTGGAAAAATCATAGAAGGAGTTACCCTAGGGTCTTGAAATTTGGCATGGACGCTTCTATCTCTAGATCTAAGAGATTCCCAAAAAATTTTCGAAATCGACCCAC
Organism: Chlorops oryzae; assembly: GCA_020466095.1. Lineage (NCBI taxonomy): Eukaryota > Metazoa > Arthropoda > Insecta > Diptera > Chloropidae > Chlorops > Chlorops oryzae. The sequence continues at coordinate 112,048,226 of CM035807.1, forward strand.
CCAACCCCCTCAAACAGAAAACGGGTTTTTCTAAAATCCACAATTTTGAACCCATGGGACCGACATTCGGAATTTAGCTTAATTTTGTGCCCAAAGTCGAAAAGTTCAACTTCGTAACTCTGCCACGCCTACTTTTTGTGCTACGCCCATTCAAAGACCTCTGTCACTAATTCGTGACGTATGAACCTAGTTCAGATAACATGCATAGTTAAGACTCAAACAACTAGCATAGCGAATACACAAGCTTTTGACAATCTTTTTCAGGTTCGCGTCTTAAGTCTGCTCTGACGTCACGAATATCTGATAAAGGACTTTAAGAGGGCGTAGCACAAAAAGTAGGCGTGGCAGCGTTACGAACTTGAACTTTTCCAACTCTGGGTCACAAAAGTAAGCTAAATTCCGAATGTGGGTCCCGTGGGTTCAAAATTGTGGATTTTAGAAAAACCCGTTTTCTGTTTGAGGGGGTTGGGGTGGTTCGATTTCGAAAATTTTTTGGGAATCTCTTAGATCTAGAGATAGAAGCGTCCATGCCAAATTTCAAGACCCTAGGGTAACTCCTTCTATGATTTACCAAGAAATGTATGGAGTTCAAGCGCTTAACCTCCATACATTTCTTGGAAAATCATAGAAGGAGTTACCCTAGGGTCTTGAAACTTGGCATGGACGCTTCTATCTCTAGATCTAAGAGATTCCCAAAAAATTTTCGAAATCGACCCACCCCAACCCCCTCAAACAGAAAACGGGTTTTTCTAAAATCCACAATTTTGAACCCATGGGACCCACATTCGGAATTTAGCTTAATTTTGTGCCCCAAAGCGGAAAAGTTCAACTTCGTACTCTGCCACGCCTACTTTTGTGCTACGCCCATTCAAAGACCTCTGTCACTAATTCGTGACGTATGAACCTAGTTCAGATAACATGCATAGCTAAGACTCAAACAACTAGCATAGCGAATACACAAGCTTTTGACAATCTTTTTCATGTTCGCGTCTTAAGTCTGCTCTTACGTCACGAATATCTGATAAAGGACTTTAAGAGGGCGTAGCACAAAAAGTAGGCGTGGCAGCGTTACGAACTTGAACTTTTCCAACTCTGGGGCACAAAAGTAAGCTAAATTCCGAATGTGGGTCCCGTGGGTTCAAAATTGTGGATTTTAGAAAAACCCGTTTTCTGTTTGAGGGGTTGGGGTGGTTCGGATTTCGAAAATTTTTTGGGAATCTCTTAGATCTAGAGATTGAAGCGTCCATGCCAAATTTCAAGACCCTAGGGTAACTCCTTCTATGATTTACCAAGAAATGTATGGAGTTCAAGCGCTTAACCTCCATACATTTCTTGGAAAATCATAGAAGGAGTTACCCTAGGGTCTTGAAATTTGGCATGGACGCTTCTATCTCTAGATCTAAGAGATTCCCAAAAAATTCGAAATCGACCCACCCCAACCCCCTCAAACAGAAAACGGGTTTTTCTAAAATCCACAATTTTGAACCCATGGGACCCACATTCGGAATTTAGCTTAATTTGTGCCCCAAAGTCGGAAAAGTTCAACTTCGTAACTCTGCCACGCCTACTTTTTGTGCTACGCCCATTCAAAGACCTCTGTCACTAATTCGTGACGTATGAACCTAGTTCAGATAACATGCATAGTTAAGACTCAAACAACTAGCATAGCGAATACACAAGCTTTTGACAAGCATTTTCATGTTCGCGTCTTAAGTCTGCTCTTACGTCACGAATATCTGATAAAGGACTTTAAGAGGGCGTAGCACAAAAAGTAGGCGTGGCAGCGTTACGAACTTGAACTTTTCCAACTCTGGGCACAAAAGTAAGCTAAATTCCGAATGTGGGTCCCGTGGGTTCAAAATTGTGGATTTTAGAAAAACCCGTTTTCTGTTTGAGGGGGTTGGGGTGGTTCGATTTCGAAAATTTTTTGGAATCTCTTAGAGATCTAGAGATAGAAGCGTCCATGCCAAATTTCAAGACCCTAGGGTAACTCCTTCTATGATTTTACCAAGAAATGTATGGAGTTCAAGCGCTTAACCTCCATACATTTCTTGGAAAATCATAGAAGGAGTTACCCTAGGGTCTTGAAACTTGGCATGGACGCTTCTATCTCTAGATCTAAGAGATTCCCAAAAATTTTCGAAATCGAACCACCCCAACCCCCTCAAACAGAAAACGGGTTTTTCTAAAATCCACAATTTTGAACCCATGGGACCGACATTCGGAATTTAGCTTAATTTTGTGCCCCAAGCGGAAAAGTTCAACTTCGTAACTCTGCCACGCCTACTTTTTGTGCTACGCCCATTCAAAGACCTCTGTCACTAATTCGTGACGTATGAACCTAGTTCAGATAACATGCATAGCTAAGACTCAAACAACTAGCATAGCGAATACACAAGCTTTTGACAAGCTTTTTCATGTTCGCGTCTTAAGTCTGCTCTTACGTCACGAATATCTGATAAAGGACTTTAAGAGGGCGTAGCACAAAAAGTAGGCGTGGCAGCGTTACGAACTTGAACTTTTCCAACTCTGGGGCACAAAAGTAAGCTAAATTCCGAATGTGGGTCCGTGGGTTCAAAATTGTGGATTTTAGAAAAACCCGTTTTCTGTTTGAGGGGGTTGGGGTGGTTCGATTTCGAAAATTTTTTGGGAATCTCTTAGATCTAGAGATAGAAGCGTCCATGCCAAATTTCAAGACCCTAGGGTAACTCCTTCTATGATTTACCAAGAAATGTATGGAGTTCAAGCGCTTAACCTCCATACATTTCTTGGAAAATCATAGAAGGAGTTACCCTAGGGTCTTGAAACTTGGCATGGACGCTTCTATCTCTAGATCTAAGAGATTCCCAAAAAATTTTCGAAATCGACCCACCCCAACCCCCTTAAACAGAAAACGGGTTTTTCTAAAATCCACAATTTTGAACCCATGGGACCGACATTCGGAATTTAGCTTAATGTTTGTGCCCCAAAGTGGAAAAGTTCAACTTCGTAACTCTGCCACGCCTACTTTTTGTGCTACGCCCATTCAAAGACCTCTGTCACTAATTCGTGACGTATGAACCTAGTTCAGATAACATGCATAGTTAAGACTCAAACAACTAGCATAGCGAATACACAAGCTTTTGACAAGCTTTTTCATGTTCGCGTCTTAAGTCTGCTCTTACGTCACGAATATCTGATAAAGGACTTTAAGAGGGCGTAGCACAAAAAGTAGGCGTGGCAGCGTTACGAACTTGAACTTTTCCAACTCTGGGGCACAAAAGTAAGCTAAATTCCGAATGTGGGTCCGGTGGGTTCAAAATTGTGGATTTTAGAAAAACCCGTTTTCTGTTTGAGGGGGTGGGGTGGTTCGATTTCGAAAAATTTTTGGGAATCTCTTAGATCTAGAGATAGAAGCGTCCATGCCAAATTTCAAGACCCTAGGGTAACTCCTTCTATGATTTACCAAGAAATGTATGGAGTTCAAGCGCTTAACCTCCATACATTTCTTGGAAAATCATAGAAGGAGTTACCCTAGGGTCTTGAAACTTGGCATGGACGCTTCTATCTCTAGATCTAAGAGATTCCCAAAAAATTTCGAAATCGAACCCACCCCAACCCCCTCAAACAGAAAACGGGTTTTTCTAAAATCCACAATTTTGAACCCATGGGACCGACATTCGGAATTTAGCTTAATTTTGTGCCCCAAAGTCGGAAAAGTTCAACTTCGTAACTCTGCCACGCCTACTTTTTGTGCTACGCCCATTCAAAGACCTCTGTCACTAATTCGTGACGTATGAACCTAGTTCAGATAACATGCATAGTTAAGACTCAAACAACTAGCATAGCGAATACACAAGCTTTTGACAAGCATTTTCATGTTCGCGTCTTAAGTCTGCTCTTACGTCACGAATATCTGATAAAGGACTTTAAGAGGGCGTAGCACAAAAAGTAGGCGTGGCAGCGTTACGAACTTGAACTTTTCCAACTCTGGTCACAAAAGTAAGCTAAATTCCGAATGTGGGTCCGTGGGTTCAAAATTGTGGATTTTAGAAAAACCCGTTTTCTGTTTGAGGGGGTTGGGGTGGTTCGATTTCGAAAATTTTTTGGGAATCTCTTTAGATCTAGAGATAGAAGCGTCCATGCCAAATTTCAAGACCCTAGGGTAACTCCTTCTATGATTTACCAAGAATGTATGGAGTTCAAGCGCTTAACCTCCATACATTTCTTGGAAAATCATAGAAGGAGTTACCCTAGGGTCTTGAAATTTGGCATGGACGCTTCTATCTCTAGATCTAAGAGATTCCCAAAAAATTTTCGAAATCGACCACCCCAACCCCCTCAAACAGAAAACGGGTTTTTCTAAAATCCACAATTTTGAACCCATGGGACCCACATTCGAATTTAGCTTAATTTTGTGCCCCAGAGTCGGAAAAGTTCAACTTCGTAACTCTGCCACGCCTACTTTTTGTGCTACGCCCATTCAAAGACCTCTGTCACTAATTCGTGACGTATGAACCTAGTTCAGATAACATGCATAGCTAAGACTCAAACAACTAGCATAGCGAATACACAGCTTTTGACAATCTTTTTCATGTTCGCGTCTTAAGTCTGCTCTGACGTCACGAATATCTGATAAAGGACTTTAAGAGGGCGTAGCACAAAAAGTAGGCGTGGCAGCGTTACGAACTTGAACTTTTCCAACTCTGGGCACAAAAGTAAGCTAAATTCCGAATGTGGGTCCCGTGGGTTCAAAATTGTGGATTTTAGAAAAACCCGTTTTCTGTTTGAGGGGGTTGGGGTGGTTCGATTTCGAAAAATTTTTTGGGAATCTCTTAGATCTAGAGATAGAAGCGTCCATGCCAAATTTCAAGACCCTAGGGTAACTCCTTCTATGATTTTCCAAGAAATGTATGGAGTTCAAGCGCTTAACCTCCATACATTTCTTGGAAAATCATAGAAGGAGTTACCCTAGGGTCTTGAAATTTGGGCATGGACGCTTCTATCTCTAGATCTAAGAGATTCCCAAAAAATTTTCGAAATCGAACCACCCCAACCCCCTCAACAGAAAACGGGTTTTTCTAAAATCCACAATTTTGAACCCATGGGACCCACATTCGGAATTTAGCTTAAATTTTGTGCCCCAAAGTCGGAAAAGTTCAACTTCGTAACTCTGCCACGCCTACTTTTTGTGCTACGCCCATTCAAGACCTCTGTCAATATTCGTGACGTATGAACCTAGTTCAGATAACATGCATAGCTAAGACTCAAACAACTAGCAAGCGAATACACAAGCTTTTGACAAGCATTTTCATGTTCGCGTCTTAAGTCTGCTCTTACGTCACGAATATCTGATAAAGGACTTTAAGAGGGCGTAGCACAAAAAGTAGGCGTGGCAGCGTTACGAACTTGAACTTTTCCAACTCTGGGTCACAAAAGTAAGCTAAATTCCGAATGTGGGGTCCCGTGGGTTCAAATTGTGGATTTTTAGAAAAACCCGTTTTCTGTTTGAGGGGGTTGGGGTGGTTGGATTTCGAAAATTTTTGGGAATCTCTTAGATCTAGAGATTGAAGCGTCCATGCCAAATTTCAAGACCCTAGGGTAACTCCTTCTATGATTTTCCAAGAAATGTATGGAGTTCAAGCGCTTAACCTCCATACATTTCTTGGAAAATCATAGAAGGAGTTACCCTAGGGTCTTGAAATTTGGCATGGACGCTTCTATCTCTAGATCTAAGAGATTCCCAAAAAATTTTCGAAATCGCCCACCCAACCCCCTCAAACAGAAAAACGGGTTTTTCTAAAATCCACAATTTTGAACCCATGGGACCCACATTCGGAATTTAGCTTAATTTTGTGCCCCAAAGTCTGGAAAGTTCAACTTCGTAACTCTGCCACGCCTACTTTTTGTGCTACGCCCATTCAAAGACCTCTGTCACTAATTCGTGACGTATGAACCTAGTTCAGATAACATGCATAGCTAAGACTCAAACAACTAGCATAGCGAATACACAAGCTTTTGACAAGCATTTTCATGTTCGCGTCTTAAGTCTGCTCTTACGTCACGAATATCTGATAAAGGACTTTAAGAGGCGTAGCACAAAAAGTAGGCGTGGCAGCGTTACGAACTTGAACTTTTCCAACTCTGGGGCACAAAAGTAAGCTAAATTCCGAATGTGGGTCCGGTGGGTTCAAAATTGTGGATTTTAGAAAAACCCGTTTTCTGTTTGAGGGGGTTTGGGGTGGATTCGATTTCGAAAATTTTTTGGGAATCTCTTAGATCTAGAGATTGAAGCGTCCATGCCAATTTCAAGACCCTAGGGTAACTCCTTCTATGATTTTCCAAGAAATGTATGGAGTTCAAGCGCTTAACCTCCATACATTTCTTGGAAAATCATAGAAGGAGTTACCCTAGGGTCTTGAAATTTGGCATGGACGCTTCTATCTCTAGATCTAAGAGATTCCCAAAAAATTTTCGAAATCCACCCACCCAACCCCTCAAACAGAAAACGGGTTTTTCTAAAATCCACAATTTTGAACCCATGGGACCCACATTCGGAATTTAGCTTAAATTTTGTGCCCCAGAGCTGGAAAAGTTCAACTTCGTAACTCTGCCACGCCTACTTTTGTGCTACGCCCATTCAAAGACCTCTGTCACTAATTCGTGACGTATGAACCTAGTTCAGTTTTCCTTTCAATTTTACTCTTTCGTGTGCAAATCGCATCATCAAACATGCTTATGAACAGGTTTGACGGTTCAGTGTACCACAGCTTGCCATCATCTGTTGTACACGAAACTGTTTTTGACAACTCTTTTTAGTATTCAATCCAAATTGCATGCGTTTAATAAAAAAAGGCGCAGCAAATATATAACAATAAAAAATGGTAAGTTAAATGATAAATCGAAACTACTTGTCGTCTTAAATAACCGGAGCGGTAGTAAGCGCCAATAGTTTCAATTTCAATAAAACGTTCAAAACATAACCTCAAAATGGTTTAAGAGTAATACCAAATTATATTCATTACTTTCATTTGCAGAGACCGTTAATGCTTCAAGGCCACGAGCGTTCTATAACGCAAATTAAGTACAATCGGGAAGGCGACTTACTTTTCTCCTGTTCGAAAGATCAAAAGCCAAATGTTTGGTATTCGCTAAACGGTGAACGTTTGGGCACATATGATGGCCATCAAGGAGCAGTATGGTGTTTGGATGTCGACTGGACGACATCAAAACTTATTTCTGGTGCAGGTGATATGACAACGAAAGTCTGGGATGTCGAATATGGTTCAGTAATCGCTTCGATTCCTGCCAAATCATCTGTGCGTACGTGTAACTTCAGTTATTCGGGCAATCAAGCCGCATATTCCACTGACAAAGCTATGGGTCAAAACTCAGAACTTTTTATTATTGATGTTCGTACGGCCGATTCAAGCATCTCTGAGCAGAGTCCCATTTTGCGTATTCCTATGTTGCAGTCCAAAATAACATCTATGTTGTGGGGTCCAATGGATGAGACTGTTATTACCGGTATGCATTACTTGAATATTAATTAGTATTTTGAACAGCTTTAATTGACTTTCTTTCTGAAATCAGGACATGATAATGGACAAATATCAATTTGGGATATTCGTAAAGGACGAGAAGTGAACTCTGTAAATGATCATACGGCGGGCATAAACGATATGCAGATGAATAAAGATGGCACGATGTTTGTTACAGCTTCAAAGGATACATCAGCGAAGCTATTCGATTCAGAGTCTTTGATGTGCCTGAAAACCTACAAAACTGAACGTCCAGTTAATTCTGCATCAATTAGTCCAATATTAGATCATGTTGCTTTGGGTGGTGGACAGGATGCTATGGAAGTCACAACGACTTCGACGAAGGCGGGCAAATTTGATTCGCGGTTTTTCCACTTGATTTACGAAGAAGAGTTTGCAAGACTAAAAGGACATTTTGGACCGATCAACAGTTTAGCCTTCCATCCGGATGGCAAAAGTTGTGCTTCAGGAGGAGAAGATGGTTTCGTGCGAGTGCAAACTTTCGACAGTACATACTTTGAAAACATCTTCGAGTAGGAAAGGAAAGGAGTTGTCGATTTATTATTATTTTTTTTTAAAGGTTCTTTGTATTAGTGAAAAACATAGTGGAGTTGTATTCTTGTTGGTCAACGGAATATTTAAGAATGTTCGCCAACAAAATTAACTCAAAAATATATACAAGAACCAAAAGAATAAAAAGCCTTTGAATGTTTTCATGTATGACATTCTGGTTTTGATGCGGGTCTGCCATTACGTCACGTCTGATGGAGGGCTTTGAGTGGGCGTAGCACAAAAATTAGGCGTGGCAGCGTTAAGAAATTAAACTTTTTCAACTCAGGGGCACAACAGTATTGTGTAAATTGTGGATTTTGGCAAAACCCGTGTTCTGTTTGAGGGGGTTGGGGGGTTCGATTTCCAAAATTTTTTTTGAAATCTCAGCAATTCACGGAGGAACGTCCATGCCAAATTTCAAGACCCTAGGGAAACTTCTTTTATGATTTCCCGGAAAATGTATGGAGTTCAGGCACTCTGCGAAAGAAATAGATCAACGACTTAAGACGCGAACGTGAAAATAGCTCGTCAGTGGTTTGTGTATTCGCTAAGCATAGTTCAGACACCAACTGGCATAGCGAATATACGAACCTTTGCTCTAGCGATATATTTCATACACAAGCTAATTTAGCCAAGCCACAAAATGTTGTGTCTTAGCTAAGCACGTTGCCTGGTTTTGATGCCGGTGTGCGTCATGAATATCTGATAGAGGACTTTGAGCGAGCGTAGCACAAAAAAGTAGGCGTGGCAGAGTTACGAAGTTGAACTTTTCCGACTTTGGGGCACAAATTAAGCTAAATTTCCGAATGTCGGTCCCATGGGTTTCAAAATGTGGATTTTAGAAAAACCCGTTTTCTGTTTGGGGGTTGGGGTGGTTCGATTTCGAAAATTTTTTGGGAATCTCTTTAGATCTAGAGATAGAAGCGTCCATGCCAAGTTTCAAGACCCTAGGGTAACTCCTTCTATGATTTACCAAGAAATGTATGGAGTTCAAGCGCTTAACCTCCATACATTTCTTGGAAAATCATAGAAGGAGTTACCCTAGGGTCTTGAAACTTGGCATGGACGCTTCTATCTCTAGATCTAAGAGATTCCCAAAAAATTTTCGAAATCGACCCACCCCAACCCCCTCAAACAGAAAACGGGTTTTTCTAAAATCCACAATTTTGAACCCATGGGACCGACATTCGGAATTTAGCTTAATTTGTGCCCCAAAGCGGAAAAGTTCAACTTCGTAACTCTGCCACGCCTACTTTTTGTGCTACGCCCATTCAAAGACCTCTGTCACTAATTCGTGACGTATGAACCTAGTTCAGATAACATGCATAGTTAAGACTCAAACAACTAGCATAGCGAATACACAAGCTTTTGACAATCTTTTTCAGGTTCGCGTCTTAAGTCTGCTCTGACGTCACGAATATCTGATAAAGGACTTTAAGAGGGCGTAGCACAAAAAGTAGGCGTGGCAGCGTTACGAACTTGAACTTTTCCAACTCTGGGTCACAAAAGTAAGCTAAATTCCGAATGTGGGTCCCGTGGGTTCAAAATTGTGGATTTTAGAAAAACCCGTTTTCTGTTTGAGGGGTTGGGGTGGTTGGATTTCGAAAATTTTTTGGGAATCTCTTAGATCTAGAGATAGAAGCGTCCATGCCAAATTTCAAGACCCTAGGGTAACTCCTTCTATGATTTACCAAGAAATGTATGAGTTTTCAAGCGCTTAACCTCCATACATTTCTTGGAAAATCATAGAAGGAGTTACCCTAGGGTCTTGAAACTTGGCATGGACGCTTCTATCTCTAGATCTAAGAGATTCCCAAAAATTTTCGAAATCGACCAACCACCCCAACCCACCCCTACAGAAAACGGGTTTTTCTAAAATCCACAATTTTGAACCCATGGACCGACATTCGGAATTTAGCTTAATTTGTGCCCCAAGCGGAAAAGTTCAACTTCGTAACTCTGCCACGCCTACTTTTTGTGCTACGCCCATTCAAAGACCTCTGTCACTAATTCGTGACGTATGAACCTAGTTCAGATAACATGCATAGTTAAGACTCAAACAACTAGCATAGCGAATACACAAGCTTTTGACAATCTTTTTCAGGTTCGCGTCTTAAGTCTGCTCTGACGTCACGAATATCTGATAAAGGACTTTAAGAGGGCGTAGCACAAAAAGTAGGCGTGGCAGCGTTACGAACTTGAACTTTTCCAACTCTGGGTCACAAAAGTAAGCTAAATTCCGAATGTGGGTCCCGTGGGTTCAAAATTGTGGATTTTAGAAAAACCCGTTTTCTGTTTGAGGGGGGTTGGGGTGGTTCGATTTCGAAAATTTTTTGGGAATCTCTTAGATCTAGAGATAGAAGCGTCCATGCCAAATTTCAAGACCCTAGGGTAACTCCTTCTATGATTTACCAAGAAATGTATGGAGTTCAAGCGCTTAACCTCCATACATTTCTTGGAAAATCATAGAAGGAGTTACCCTAGGGTCTTGAAACTTGGCATGGACGCTTCTATCTCTAGATCTAAGAGATTCCCAAAAAATTTTCGAAATCGAACCACCCCAACCCCCTCAAACAGAAAACGGGTTTTTCTAAAATCCACAATTTTGAACCCATGGGACCGACATTCGGAATTTAGCTTAATGTTGTGCCCCAAGCGGAAAAGTTCAACTTCGTAACTCTGCCACGCCTACTTTTTGTGCTACGCCCATTCAAAGACCTCTGTCACTAATTCGTGACGTATGAACCTAGTTCAGATAACATGCATAGTTAAGACTCAAACAACTAGCATAGCGAATACACAAGCTTTTGACAATCTTTTCAGTTCGCGTCTTAAGTCTGCTCTTACGTCACGAATATCTGATAAAGGACTTTAAGAGGGCGTAGCACAAAAAGTAGGCGTGGCAGCGTTACGAACTTGAACTTTTCCAACTCTGGGGCTTTGCTAATTCCAAAACAGGCGGATTCTGAGAGTACATCTGGCCGATTGGTGGAGCAACACCATAGGCACAAGGTGGCGTTGCATAATTTTGAGGGTAATTGTAAACTGGAACTGGGTAGTGCTGCTGTGCATACATTATTGACGATTGCGGCTGTTGAAATGATTGGTGTTGTAGACTCTGTTCATATGATGGTGGTGGTGCCTGTGCAGAAAAGTTTATAAAATACATTGGAATAATTTTTTGTGTATTTGTCTACAAACCTGCATAAATGCGTGGTCGTTGAATTCATTAAGGGGCGGCGCTCTAGGATATTGTGGTATCGGAACTGTGATAATCAAATAATGCGATTTATGATATATGTATGATAAATTGAAATTCAAACGGTTTCTTCTCTTACCCTTTTTAGACATGTTTAAATTGAAACTGAATGCAAGGAAAATTCAAATTTAGGATTGAAGATTTTTTGCGACTTCTGAATTGGATTTGTTTTCACAATCGAGCGCGACCTGCAATCGAAGAAACTGCACTGCACTGACACATTCGACAGCTGGAATAACAAAAGATATATTTTCAACTGACTGCAATGGTTTATTTTTGAGACTTCAGCGCAATAAGCTGCCACGAAAAATTTCTTAGAAAGCTGTCACTTCACATGACGCAAAAAACGTAATTTTTAAAGGCTCAATTAGACTATATGTACAAACATTTGCACAAATCCATTACAAATACTCCGATACACGCGGTACAAGCCATGTACGCGCAAACATGTATTTTCAGTCCGCATTCAGTCCACTTTGCCAATTACACCTGACAGACAACAAAAGGTGGATTAAACAAATACGATCAAGCAAACAGTGGTTTAATGCGTTAAAAGTTCTTTTAAGATAAGTACATACATACATATTTTACGATATCGAAATGAATATTCAACCCATCGATTATTGAAACTAAGGATTATTAAACCAATCGATTATTGAAAATATCGATTATTAAACATATCGATAATTGACACGATCGATTATTGTAACTATCGATTATTAAACACATCGATAATTGGAACGATCGATTATTGAACTCGATTATTTATACCATCGGTTATCGAACTGATCGATTATTGAACATATCGATTAGTGAACCTGTCGATTTTTTAGACAATCGATTGCTGAAACTATCGATGGCTCTCCAACTGTATCAAACCATAAATAAGACAAACTTACGCACCTTGCTACATCGGGTCTTGAAAAAACTTCAGAATTATGTATGTGTCCGATTTTATAAACCAAATGAGAATTATAGGCGCCATGCTTAAACTGCGTATGCTATGCATTGAAGACAGATCAAGGGTTTGGAGCGATTTTTTCGATTTTTTCGATTTTTCCTTTAACCAAAAATCACTTCAATTGTTTACAACGGATTCTTACTGATCACTTTTCTATAAAAAAACAGAAATAAAGGTTTTTTTCAATATCCGTTGGGGTTTATACATTTCAAACAAATTCTAATGCCACCCAATTAAGGGGATGGTATAGTTTTAAAGCCGAAAAATGGCATGTTTTCATGATTTTTTTGTGTAGACATGAATAATGTTGGTGTATTTATTTCATATACACCTTATAGCTTAACGTCTAAAGTAACTTTGGGGGAAAAAATCGAAATTATCGATAAATATATCGGTGGCAGGTGGAGGTAACATCGTGGTTTTATTTTTTTTTTGTATTGTTTTGAAGTAAAAAATGTGATTTTCGCTTTAAAAATTGAGGTTATTTTATTTTTTTTAAATAGGACAAAAAATAAGACCACTATGTTACCTGCGTATTTATGAGTAGAAAAATTAAAAAAAAAATTTTAATCGATCGGTCAAGTAGATTTTGCAGCATCGTGTTCACCGACTTCGAAAAAGTCGTTTTCCACATTCGTTTTCTACATTCAGAAAAAAAAAAATAAAATAAAAATTCGACCCAAATTTTTTCAAAAACTATACCATCCCCTTAAAATTTCATGTAAATTATGTGTTTCAATCATACTTACTATTAAGCATCACAATCTTACGGTTAACATACAAACGTATATTGTTGTAATAATAAAAAAAAAAAAAAAATATGGTGGACGACATTTGTGTGTGCCTAGTTTTCATAAACGATGTCATCATCATCATCATCATCAAATCCTTTAAACTCAAAAGTTTCCATATCAATATTAGGCGGTTCCATAAATTCCATAAATTTATCTAAATCAGTTGATTCCTCCCATAAACGCAAGTTTTTCAAAGCCTTTTCCAAATCAAGGGCTTCTGGATCGAACTTAAGGCCACTTATCCGGCACCATTCGGCATAATCCTTAGCAACGTTTTCAGTTTTAGCTTCTTCGTCACGGACAAGCTTTGGGATAATAGGCGAATTTTTTATTTTTCCAAGCAGTTCATCTAAAATCACAATTCATAAGGATACAGAAGAAGTTTTATTCATTTAGCATTAGAGCGAGATTACGATTTTTTTTTCGAAATTTACCTTGTATTTCTGTGAATTCTAAATCTTCTTTGTGCTCTATCCACCAATTATATATCAAATACATTAAATGTTTTGTGGTGTCTTCATCCTCGCGCAAAAGACAGGTCAGATAATAATCACAAAATAAGAAATATACCAAATGCACGCCAACTCGAGAAATCTCACGGACCCGATCAAGCTCTGGAAGAGGAGGGAAAATTTTTGCAAATTATTAACGAATATTATTAGTGGTTTTCAGCGGGGGAAAAAAAGTACAAGAAATATAGATACATACATAAATATATTTTTAAAGATAAAATCATTAAATAAGAAGAATTTAATCGGCTTTGAAATGGACGGTTAAATGTTGATAATACAATTTAAAATTGTCCCATTGTCTCTGAAATTCTTGTGAAGGGTTGTATTATGTGACAACTACCATGACTATACGTCCTTGCGATACCAGTTAGTGATCGTCGAAAACACATATACAACATACGAGTATAAACTACAAGCACTTCTTGTAATTTTTTTCACTCAAAACTATGAAGTGATCCCACTGTGCGTACTAGGACTGTTTGTGCATGTTGTTTTCATTTTACCACGGTTTGGGTGAATATGAATCAAAGGGACATGTAAACCATATAGAACTATAGCTGCAACTTCGGCCAAAAGCTATTACGTGGTACACCACACTTACTATTACGTGGTTCACCACAACACTCGGCTTATGGCGTGGTTCACCACAGTTGAACTTTTTCACCAAATCATGCCATAACGCGCCAAAATTTGGCCGAAGTTGCAGCTATAGTTCTATACATATATAACTATATATGTCACTCAGGAGCCGTTTCTATTTTGGCTCTTTTCAACACGTCTTGGTACCCACCACGGTCTTGGGTACCACCAAAATGAGCAATTTTCACTTAGGTACTCACCAAAAGTATTTTTCTCTGTCTTTTTTTGCATGCCGAGTAACATCTCTTTTAACTGGCGCAAATGTCCCGCCCAAAATCTATGAGAGTGACATATATAGTAATATATGGTTCTATATGATGTAAACATAATAATGGGTCTTTGGAGCACTCTCGTTTATCCGACAATCTAGTAATCGAAAAATCTAAGCAACCATATTAATGTTAAGAGATATTTTTTACATAGTCACATATTTCAGTTTGGGAATTTTCAAAAATCATATAATTTGATACAAAAAATATATTGTTAAAAATAAATTATTCGTTAAACCAAAATTATAAATTATTTTTTTTCGCGAAAAAAAAGTGAAAATGAATAATTGCTGTGGAGATTGCCGTGCGTGCTGCTGTGTAACGCAGTGCCCACAAGTTAATCCATGTCCACATGTGTATGAGTCCAATTGGAGATATTCGAATTTTCACGTTTAATTCATGCAATGCTCTCTCTCTCTCTCTCTTACAGGCCAAAACTTGAGTCGGTATATTGCCCACAAGCTTGCATTTGTGATTACGCTGAGAACAGTTATCACGACAATAGAAACTATTGCGGTAAGTAGATCGCGATCATTCAAATATGTATTTCCAAATGAGGACAACTTAATACTTTTTAAAGAAGCCGATATATAACTTTGGACGGGATCCTATAGTATAATAACATAAAACTTCATTGTTAATAATTACAGCAAAAAAAAATGAAATTCATAGTACAAACGCTCTTGGTTCACCAGTTGGACTTGTTCGGGCCCTTAACACGCCCAAATCCGATCTTGCAACAACGGAATGGAGTATGTCCCGATTCGCCTGTTATTTGAAAGGATTCGCTCATTTGATATTACTACCCGAGGGCGAATGGAATAATGCGGTCTTGAATTTTATTCTAAAAGAAGGGTTAAAACTCTTCGCCGAATCGAAGAAAGCCGATGACCTTCGAAACATGCAAATGAATGAAAATCCAGACGAAGCTATGCGATTACCTCAACAAAGTGCCATTTATTCTGCGAATGAATTGAAAATAATTCGATCTTTCGAAATGTTGGATTGCTCTTTCGATGTTGAGTTAGGCCAAAAACTTGAACTAGATCAACATAAAAATGGAATATCCTTGGAAAATCTTTTGTCTGCTTTGAAGGCATACTTTAAGACACAGAATTACTGTTTGATTGAGGTAAACGGCTTGTATGCGCTGATATGGCACGCGAACAAAACGTATTTTGTTCTAGACTTTTCGGGCCGATATATTGAAAGCTTTGAAATCGATCGTGATGGCGGCTATGCTGTTATGATGTTGCTTAACCGATTAGAAAACGTATACCATCTGCTAGCACATCTAAGTGGTCTTCAAGCGCGAGATATATGTACGTTGCGACAGATAAAAGTGATAAAATTAGTTCAACCGAATGGATTTGTTCAGAGTACAGGATACGAAGAGCGTGAAAACGAATTCGTTGTTGTCAGTCCAGATTATGCGTATCTTGTCTCTGCGTTACATTTATCCTATAAAGCTGAACAGCCAGTGCGTACGAAAAGTGCATTGCCAATTGGTGTTGCTGCAATAATAGCTTCGAAAATCGATCATCCTGCGACATGGACGAAAAATTTTCTGAAAAAAATCTTTTGTTATGGCGTTAATGTATGTATTTTTTGCTGGGAACGATGTCTTCAGTTTCCAGGACGTGCGGACTTGAACTCTTTTCCGAATCGTTTCCAAATGGGTCAGTTTTTGATAAAATTTAGTTTCAAGCCAAATCAATGTTCGGGCCATTGGAAATGTATACCCAATTACTAAAGCAGTCGAATTGATGCAGGCCATTTCTAAGTTTTATGAAGAAGATATTACAAATTTGCTGATACAGATTGGCCTACAGGTGTATGCTGTATGGAAAAAGAATAACTTCATTTACTTGCTCGATCCATATCGCCATAAGTTGAAGCCTGACAAATACGATAGTGACCGTAGTGCCTCACTGCGTATCTTTCGATCGCTCGACACTTGCCTATTCATTTTTCATCAAATGCTTTTACAAAATAATTCCAAGAGTGAATTTTTCATTCACACTCTAAAGATAAAGAAAATCGAACTTTGCAAAAGTGCTTCGCCAGAAGAGGATTTGCCTTCGGATGAAGAAGATGCGGTATCGTTGAATGAAACAATTTGCTTTACTGATCCCGATAGGCGTTGCTTGGACGAACTAGATCAAATGAGTGATGACGAGCCAGAAGACGCCTTGAGGAAGAAGAAGTCATAGAAAGTGAGCCTGAGCATCCTGGCGAAGAAGAAGGTGGCAGAGGTGAGGCCGCCGATGTTCCCGATGATGAATAATAGAGGATGAGAGGAATTAATATTGTATAAAGCGCTTATAATAGAAATGCTTGGGAATACGACAACAAAATGTTCAAGAGGGGGAGAATCACCTAGAGAGCAATCGAAGCAAAGAGGGAAAGCTCGAAAGCATATTTATTGTGTGTCATTTTCCATTTCAGTTATGACATTCGATGATGAAACCAAAAATAATTCAGTCTAGAAAAATTTTTTTTAGCATATTATATTCCGTTGGATTTCGTCAGTAAATTTTAATACACTAATCTTTGAGATCAAAGTCGTCGGTTTAAATATTGTGGAAAAAAAAATAAATGCTAGTTCGATTAAATTTGTATATTTAAAACAATTAAATCATTAAATAAACCAAGGCATAAGCTTTTTGGGGGGAAAAAAATGTTTTGTTTTGCAATAGGCTTTGCTTATAGTGCATTTCCATATGGTGTTTAACTCGCGTTTAAGCGTTTTGGGCCCTACACGAGGTGTTAAACTCGTGTTTTGCCATACAAAAGTTAAACGCGATAACGAAGTGTTTATCTCTTTAACACCTCATAAACACTTTCATCGATAAGAAAAAAATCGATTTATCGTATCGGAATTTCATGCATATCTAACTGTCAAAAGAAAATCAAAACAAAAACAAAAAAATGTTGCCAAAAGCAAAACTAAAAATTCCCTACAAACTACAAAAAATTCCCTAAATTTTTTTACACACGGAAAAATTCGAAAAAAATGTATAATATGCGCAAGGCATAATCTTGTATTGTATGATTCTTGGTAGAGTATCGATGCTGAACGATATTTTTTACCAAAAATAATAAAATTAAGATTATGGGCCATGTCACAGAAATCGATTTCAAAACCGTGTTAAAATTATAATCCTCCTAAATTCTTTCAGATATAGTTTTTTCTGGGTTTTTCACTTCCAACTCCACGAGACGAGACGTCTATTTTGTTGTTTTTATTGATCGACAAGAAACTTTATTCAAAATATCTCTTAATATTTAAGAATATACCACAAAATCCCTACATTTTGCCGAATTTTATCATTCTGTCCCTCTTTCCCTTCAAGTGATTTTCCTACAAATGGCAACACTGCCTGCAATTGTAAATAAACAAACAGCTGTCAAACTTAAACACCTCGCATACGTGGAACCGCTCGAAGTGTTTAGCTAAACATCTCAGAGTTAAACACCATATAGAAACGCGCTATTAGCTCTTTGGTATAAATCCTTGTGTTTTATCAAGGATTTTAATAGCTTGTTTCAATAATTCAATTAGGTTCTTTCAAATGATCTTTTTTACTTACCTATTAACTTCTCCATGCGTAGCCATTGACGTAAACTAACCCATATCATTCTCACTGCACTCAGGCATAATTGTTCGAAGCACTGACATTGTGTGCCCGTTTTTTCAGTGTCCTCCGGAGGAGCGCCGCTCGTGGTATTTGTCTTTTCTTCAAATGATTCTGCCTCAGGTCTATTCTCGGTTGATTTTTCTTTTGTTAAGATGGCTTTGGTTGCAGCTTCAGATGCTTTTCTACTCGTTGTAGGTTGTTCATCGCTAAATGTTTCGTATGATTTTGAAGCAGCTTCTTTACCTGCTTCATGCTTTCCATGCTGCTTTTCTTTGCTGGCAGATTTTTCGGCATCCTTATTAGTTGAAGGCTGTTCGACATTCGATGTTTTTTGTTCAGCTGAGGCAGCTTTGGCTGCAGCTTTTTTCTTTTCACGCTTTCTGGCGGCAGCTTCAGTGGGACTTGGTGGCTTAAGGAAAAATTCATTAAACGCTTCATCTGATTCACATAGACGTTTCATCCAGTCTTCGAAATACTCTTCATCAATATCATCATCCTCTTCGTAAGATGATAAGATTTCTTCTATGAATTCAGGTGGTTCTGTTACACAATAGAATACAAAGCGAATGTGATTCAAGCAAGTCCTTGTCTGGAGGTTAAAAATTTCTTCAGTCATTGGCACGTAGAGTGGAAATGAAGACTCTAGTAAACCGGCGTAAACCTGTAGAACAGAACAGAACAGAAAAATGTTAAAAATGATTTTTGGAGAAAAACATTTTTTCTAGCAAACCTGCATAAAACACGATTTATCTGAGAAACGATAGACGCCTGTCTCGCGGTCGCTGCTGAAAGTTTCCGGTGGACTGTTCTCGCAAAATAACAAAAGAATCGATGGAAAACGCTCGTGTATATCTATAACGCTAAAAGAAAGTTCATACATTGCCCATGGACCAGGGCGAGCAAATACAAGTTCTTTTAATAGCTTGAACAGTAGATGCGCATATGGTTCATCGTCCTCATCTTCAGGATTAAGATGGAAAAATGTTGTTCGTAAGACCAAAGCGAATGCCTCAAAAACTCCAAAGAACGGATAAACTTCAAAAGAGTAGCCAATTTTTTGTATAAAACTAATGGCTACATTCAAAAGCGGCTTTTCGTCGTGCTTTGCTGCCAGAAATTTTCGCGCTACATCTGGCGATCGGTCGCACATTACAGCGAGTATAGCAATAAAGCGACGAAAATTCATCACACGCTCTTCAGGATATAGTGGAGCACTAAAATGCAGACAACCAATTGGTCGTGTGTTTTTTTCCACGTACGCATGTTCAGGTATTACACTTTCATTGAATCCATAGTTCAGACCATCCAAGTTATCGGCAAACTCGACAAAGACTTTTCGCACCGACTCAATTATTTCGTTCGATGTTTCATCCGGTACATTGTGGATGTCCAATTGCACTCTTGACAACAGAAGTTGTAGATTCGTAAGCTCTTTATTAATTAGTCTATTCCACTGTTTCATCATTTTAGTATCTCCTTGAACAGCTTCAAAGACATATTCTTTTGGTAACAAAGCAAGGCATGGAATATGTAATGGTGGTTGGCACATCGTTATGTCCGCATTGTTATAGAGACCATTTTCATCGAAAATTTCTTCATCGGTTTTCTCATCGTTAGGGTCAGGAGGAATCATCGTTGTATCGTGTGCTGCTGTGGTGCTACTTTCAAGTCGCCGACTTTCATCACCCTGACGCATTTTCAGCACCGAGCATTCCATATTTTTAAGTTGCAACTCAGACTCTTTGTCCTGAACTTTTTTCGAAAGCTCCTCAATTTGTTTCTTAGTTTCAGCATTCATCGATTCAGTTTGGAACATTTTGGCCATTTTCAATTCATCCAACTTATGCTTCGTTTGCCGCAATTCATCGCGTAACATAGCGGCCTAAATAAAAGAAATGAACATGATAAAGAAAAACCAACTCAATTTCATAGTACACACATACCTCGCCGGTTTTCGTTTGCATTGTCTCCTTAACGCTACTGAGATCTTTGTTCAATTTCACATTTTCATTTTTCATCGCTTCTAAACGCTTCAGCAGATCTTTGACTTGATCGGAGCCATTGCTTTCCTCACTTCTTGGTTTAACGCCTTGAGGTATTTGCGGCATTTGTTTGTGCCGCCGTGTGGATGGACCCGGTACATCATCATCATCAGTGAAGATGCCTTCGAGTAGTTGGTCAAATTCTGATTTAGTTTCCTTCCTACTTGACTCAAAGGCTTGAGGTAATTGCATTGGCTTTGGCCGCCGCGTCGAAGGACCTGGTTCGTCATCATCAATTACCGTTTCCCGGGTTAGATGCTCTCGCAAAGTCGATATGCTTTCTTTACTGCCAGTTTTTATAGTTTCAGATATTGGTATTGCCTTTTTGCGGATCGATGGACCTGGTTTATCAATATCAATTAACATTTTTCCCGTTACGAACTGTGATACCGGTAATTTCGCTTGCCCAGATCGTTCGTCATCGGACGTATCATCTTTTGGATATGTTTTTTTAGGCAATTGTACTGGTTTTTTAAATATCTCCTCGTCATCTTCTTCTTTTCTAGGCAGTTTCTTCTTTACCTCTTCATGACGCCTGGCATCGTTTTCGATTGCTGCGGCTAAGGTTGCAATATCTTCGTCGTCCTCTTCGAACAATTGAGAGAATAAATTTTCCGTCGGTTGTTGTGTGCTGTGTTGAACAACCTTCGGCGCAAATTCACTAAAGGTTATTTCACTATCGGTGATGTCTACGTTTGATGGCGTCGTTTTCGGCTTGGACGCAGCGATTTGTGATTCAGCTACTTGTGTAGCGAGTATTAAAACATCATCTTCCTCATCGTCCCATAAGTCGTTGTTGGATTTCTGAGCAAATGCTTTGGCTTTGGAAGTACTAGCTCCTGCATTCTTGTTGATACTTACATCCAATTTGGGCTTTTTCATTGGACGCCCGAATTCCTTCAATGGTTGGTACCTTTTAGCCATATTGCCTTAGATCTATCGACAGAAATATGACTTTTAAATGCAATTAATGTAGGCCATAAACAATATAAACAATAAACATCTTCTGTCATTTGAAAGATAGCGCACTTTCGAATGATTAGTGACGGAGAGAATGCACGTAGATTTCGAATACATTTACTCGGTACTTCGTTTTTGTTGTACTCACATATGGAAACTTTTGAAATTGTTGATAGAATGCGTTGGATCAGCGGTTGTAATTGAATTCGACTCATACCTTCCAATGCATTGTACTTTATTTTATGTTAATGTCTTTATTTTCACCTCTTACCTTCGTGGAAATAAAACTGAATGAAGTTGGTACAACAACACTACAAACGTTCCATCACGTTGGACGACCTGGGCTTCCAGCTTCAAAAAATCAAAAAGTTGTGATTTTCGTCCAACGTTGACACAAACGATCCAATTTATCGTCCAATCTGATTTGGTTGTACAACGGATTCGACTGTGTGTATCCTTCATTAGGACAACAACTACAACTCGAACAAGACAACATAGAACTGTAATTGTCAAATGAAATAGGAATGTCAAAATCGGCTTAGTTATAAGGGAACAAGAATTTTCAAAAATTATAAATAAACAAAATATATTTAACAAAGTATAGTACAAATATGCAGCTTGTCAAATGATCGAATTTTCCATCGTAAAGTTTATAATCAGCCTAAAGAAAATAAGTAAGCGAAAAAATCAAATTTTAAAAGATTTATCTATGATTACTGATAAAATATAAAATTATAGTAAATAAACTCTAAATTAACCATATCTCGTGATATTTCTCTAGTATAAAATCATGTGTCTGTAAATTGTTATCAAATGCAATTCGTAAAATCTTACTCAATTAGATATTTTCTGACGTAGGCGCACCAGCTACCGTTCGCAAGATTGCGACAAAACTTCGTGATTTCCCACTGGCGAACCTTTCCCAACTATGTTTAAAACTGTCACTTTATACTAAGTGATCAAGCACGGAAGAATAAGTAAAAGACATTTTCAAAATTTTTATAACATAAAGCGTCCATTCAAAATATTATTAATAAAACGTCAAGTAAAAATGTAAAAAACAATAGTCAGCTTCTGACGTAATTATTAATGTCAGAAATCAATAAAAAAACATTACGATCTACATAGTACCAATAACCTTGTCTTACGTACAATAATGATCAGAGCCATGAAGGAGCATGTTACACAATATGTAATAGTGAGACTTCAAGCATACGCATAAATATGCCTAACGAAATTTCGTCGAACTCGCAAATTATTTGTCAGAAACAATAGACGAGCACTTCGTCAAATTAGACGCAACTACTTGTTTGAATAAATTGATGCGCATATTGCGTTCTCTTCTTCACAAGGCAATTTACTATGTTTTCGCAAAATATTTACAATTCGCTTTGCTGAGTTGTCTTTGTCAAGCAATAGTCAGAAACTATTGCCGCGCGTCAAAATTACTACATTTCCGCTGCCATGTTAAGAACAGTTACTGAATGGAAATGTTGCATCAACAGTAAGAATAGCACGTGACTGACCAATATTTGCACATGTATTAATAACAAAGTAGTATGCATCATGACGATATTTGGTACATGTCCACATTGCGATATGTGGACATCAAAAGCAAAACTTCATGTTTTCTCCATAATTATAAAATATCTTAAAATGAACGTAAATTGTAACATGGTGTGACGCCTGTATGTATGTATAATAACACAAATGTCATTCAACACTATGGATTGGCCGTGTCCTCATGGAAAGTTCAAAACGAATTAACATTTAGATTCTCTCCATTGAATTAGTAGAAATAGTTACTATGAAAATGAATTGAAATTGAAAATGGTTTGATATCAACCTAGATTGTATGTATAATTAAAAAATATGCGTCACCTACGAAGGGTTGCCATGTCCTTCTTAGGTAAATATTTGAAATTAAAGTAATCATTTCTATTATTAGGTAGGTTAATAATATCTATAAAATGTAATCTGTAAATTGTAAAATGTTTTGTTTTCCCTTGTATATGTATGTATAATTCAAAAAATTATGTCCCTTCAACACTATGGATTGGCTTCTCGTGTCCTATGGATTTAGGTAAATATTCTGAATAGTATATATTGTATAGCATTCGATATTCTGAAAAGCCATTTATGAATTATAACAATAGGTA
The DNA here is from genome assembly GCA_020466095.1 of Chlorops oryzae. NCBI lineage: Eukaryota > Metazoa > Arthropoda > Insecta > Diptera > Chloropidae > Chlorops > Chlorops oryzae. The sequence goes on from CM035807.1 coordinate 112,071,534, forward strand.
CGTTGAAAATGAGCTTGAATTCGACATGATCGGCGTTCATCATGCAATTGCGAATGCGTTCCGTCGTATAATGTTAAGCGAAGTTCCCACTATGGCTATTGAAAAGGTCTACATATACAATAATACATCAATAATACAAGATGAAGTCTTGGCGCATCGTTTGGGACTTATTCCATTGCGTGCTGATCCGCGACGTTTCGAATTTCGTACCGAAGATTCTGAAGAAAATGGCACAGAGCATGATACATTGGAATTTGAATTGAAAGTTAAATGCACAAAACGCAAGGACATTAAAGATGCTGCTAACTTGGATGCGATCTATAAAAACCATAAGATCTATTCGGGTCAGATCAAATGGTTGCCTCGTGGTAAACAATCAAGTTTATTCTCGGAAGCCGACGTCAACTGTATACACGATGACATTTTAATAAGCCAAATGCGTCCGGGACATGAATTCGATCTTCAATTGATCGCTGTCAAAGGAATTGGTAAAGATCACGCAAAGTTTTCACCGGTGGCAACAGCTTTTTATAGACTCTTGCCAGAAATACATATCAATCGGACTGTGTCGGGCAAGGAGGCTATTCTTTTACAAAAGTGCTTTTCTCCGGGTGTCATTGCAATCGATGAGAACGATTGTGCCTATGTTAAAAATGCACGATATGATACTTGCAGTCGAAATATCTATCGTTATCCACATTTGGCTGATGCTGTTACCATGTCCCGCGTAAGAGATCATTTTATATTTACGGTTGAGTCTGTTGGTGCTATGAAACCGGATGTTATATTTATCGAGGCGGTTAAGGTTTTAAAAGCCAAATGTCGAAAATTTCTTGAAGAGATCGAAGCAGCTTAGTGTAAGTGTTCGAATTAAATTTATATTTAAATAAAAAAAAAAAAAAAAAGCTAAGGGTCTTATAGTCACGCGAGCCTGACAATACCCGACAAAGATAAACTATATATGTTTTAATCGGAGGCTTGAAAATTAGTTCAAATTCCAAAATTCATTGAAATTTAAATCTCAAAATTTCGGTTTTAGAGCAGTTTTTTTTGGATTTTCATAACATACCCAAGTACTGGAGATATCCTTAAAAATTGTGCATTCTCGAACTTGATATTACTCTCGTCCCCGTCAACGTGCATACAAATTTTCTTCAAGATAGCTCAACTCTTTCGATAAGAAAACTATACTTAGACAGACGACTAAATCGAATGAATCTTCCAATGACACTGATGATTTCTTTATATAGTTTTGGTATATGGGTTTCTTGATTGGATCTGGGTGGTACACACAACCGCGCACAAATGCAATAATTCTCCACACAGAGGGCGTTGGGTATAAAAATGCTCTTTTCAAATCATTCAACGAAGATGGGATAAAACATTGTTTGATTGTGATTTTCTCTTGCTGTTAAAGGGTCATTTTTTCATTTAATTCTTTAACTTTCATTGTCAAAATGGAATCGCTGGAAGTGAAAGAGAGAAAGCTGTAAAAATATTATTCATCTTTTTTTTGGTATAAAATACATGTTTTCTATATTTTGAGTTAGTAAAAATGTGTTGTAAAATACGTGCCTAATGAAGCTCAAAAGATAGTTATATATTAATCATAGCTGTGAATTTGCGATTACGATTAGTAATCAATTAAATTACATTTTAAAAGGAATTATAATGATTATATAATCCTTATATGAGATTTTTCTGTAAGTAATTGATTACGAATACAAATAATCTAATTGGAATCAGGATTACTTGCGATTACGAAAAATAATCAAAAGTAATCAAAAAAGTAATTCGACTACTTTTGAAGATTATTTTTGATTATTTTTAGGGTTTTTGACATCATCAGCGCCAGTTGAAAGACTATTTTATTTTGACATGCATAGTAAATGCTCCATGAAGGCAGTCACTGTCTGATTTTTTTTTTGAAAAATTAGTTTTAATGAAGACGAATAGCAGTTTGGAGTAAAATGGTTTCTTTGTTTTATCATGCATTGTGTGTTTTCGTTCTTTTTCATAATAAAATATTTGTATTTTATATATTTGTATTTGTTTTTGAATCCAAATTCTGAAAATTCCTAGTTGAACAGACAAAAACCCTAAAAATAATCAAAATTAATCAAAAATAATCTTCAAAAGTAGTCGAATTACTTTTTTGATTACTTTTGATTATTTTTCGTAATCGCAAGTAATCCTGATTCCAATTTGATTATTTGTATTCGTAATTCTTGGATTATTGGGCCAAACAGAAAAGAATCGTACTTAATCAATTACTTCAACTTTTGGATAAAAGTAATCAAATTACTAATGACTACGATTAGTAATCATTACTTCACAGCTATGATATTAATAGATACATATTTTAAAAAGTAGATATTCGAAAAAATTTTTGGTATAAAAAGCAGTACAAAAAAAGACATCTTAGCGATGTGTGCTGAATACTATTTGGAGATATTTTAAAATACTGGGAGTATTTTAAGAGCTAAAGCTTACTTAAAATAATCGGAAACACTTAAATAATAATGATAATAATGAACATCCATTTGAGATGACAGACATGAGGAGTAGAAGATAAAATTCATTGTTAGTTGAGAGAAGAAAAAAATAAATCAAAATATGATTTTTTATAATTAAAGGAATTCCGTTTAATTACCATTTTAATGGTGTTGTTTTGCAGTTGTATGCGTTTGCTCTGAAAAAAAAAGATATATTTTATTTTAGAAATTATGTTTTTTTTTTACGAAATGTGATTTGATGAGTAAAACCTACTTAACGACACCCTGTGTCTGAACGCTCGTCAACGTTATTAATGGCGTAAGGCGTTCTATAAAACGTTCATTGTTGCGCTCCAATTCACGTTGATAGTCTTTTTGGTCTGATAAAATTAAATTTCTATTTTTCTTCAATGCGTCAACACAACGTTTTGAGAACTCTCTGAAGCATAGACGCAATTTATTTTGATGTTTCGTTGGAATGGTAACACCATCAGATAGATTTGACAGGAATACGGTCGCCATCTCCATTGGTCCTTGATTCACTGTGGTCCCTATGCAGCCTTGATAAAATAAAATTCGCAAAACAAAATTATTCATAGTTGCATGATGATATCCAATTAATTAATCATCATACCTTGTAAAACCATTTGCAGAATTTTGGGATCAGCTGGTTCTTGATTTGTAGCCGCAGCTAATTCGAGCGTTTTCTTTTGTATATCTTCAATTGCGACCTCGATGGGCTCAAGTATTATCTGTTGACGTGCGATAACTTGTATCCGAGTTTTTACATATGGGAATGAATTCGCTGTGGTTAGTATAGTCTTTCGTTTGCATTGTTCATGTAAGTCACCGTGTGCTTTCCCACATTTTGTAAATGGTGTTGCGAAAATGAAACGCTCTGTTAAAGAAGCAAAGTGCAATCAATTGAAGTAATGATTTCAAAAAAAAAAAAAAAATTCTGTTTACTTATGTTAAAATTTCGCTCGAAATAGGTTTCACGATGACGCCTCTCATATGTTTCAAAATATGGCTCAACATAGGTTATCTGTATGTAGGCCTTTTCCGAATCTAAGGAGTTTAGATCAACTACATTCGAGTCCTTAATAATATGTATGGAGTCTTGTCCAAACCGATCGGCATAGAAATTCTGGAAAACAAGATTTTTATTTTTAATTAAATGTTTATAATCAATTAAAATTTTGTAGGAACCTGTAAACGACTGAAGATCTCCGGCAGTTTCGTCAATGTCGGTTCCTTGTATATGAATTCCTGCTGATCTAAATCTCCGAATTTCGAGCCATAAAAAGCAACACGAAAATATGTGCCGAAAACACGTTTTCCTTGCAACTGTGCAATCCGATTAAAAGCTTCTTGCAATTTTCCATGTATTTTACCTAATTTCTGGAAATCGCGATTCGCTTCGCATATTGGTATTAGAATTTTATAAACTTCATTCATTGCCTCATACATGCCGGCAATTTGAAATGAGTTCGCAGATTCTTCGAGAAGTACCTTCAAACCGCTTTCAGTAAAATGATTGCCAAGGCAAATGCCATCTTCACCGGGACTTAAGACATCGTCCGATACAGCGGACTCCATGAGTGTATTTGGACTCACACGTTTAAAACTAACAGCACCGACTGGTAAATGCGTTTGTGATTCCAGCATACTCAAATATTCTGAAACCAATGCTGCAGCGTGTATATAACACATTGCCGCCTCAGTATGATTGCTGCGCTCTCGATGCTTTTTTGCCATATTTTCTAGCCAAGTTAAACGGAGATCTGGATTGTTTTGATATCCTTTAGCAATGCGATGCATAAGATCCATCAACATTTCCGGATCTTCTTGATATTCTCTCATTTTCACCGTATCGGATAGGATCATATGCAAGTTGAAGAGTAAGTCTTGCACTTGTTCCGGAAAGGAAGTTTCTTGTAGATCTTCATCCTTTTCAGAGTACACGATTATCGTTTTAAGTGCTCGCCTCAACGATTGTTCACTAAATACTGAACTAGTACCGACCAGTGAACTAAGAGACATTGTTACTTGCATTTTAACTCGTGAAAAATTATTACCGATCTCGAAATTTTGTCTCATTAATAAATATAACGATGCAGCTGCCTGTGAACGTATATTGGGAAGCTGTGATCCACAATGTTTTAACAATAGTAAGCACAAATCAGCACAAATATCAGACTCTTCATCAAATAATAAATTCGGAAATTTGTATATCAATGCACGCTGCGAAGCGAATAGATTTTGTAACGCCAATATACTTTGATTGCGTGACAAACAGTGGAGCAGTACTTTCAGTACGGTTCCTAATAAATTATGATGAATTTCTGAATTGTTTGCAACTTGCACTATAATCTCAAGTGTGTCCAAAATCACCAGCGATATTTCCGTTGCCAGAGACCCTTCAATATAATAAGTAAGCTCCATTTGATTAGTATCGGGCTTTGAGACCGCATCGTAATAGAACTGTGACCGATACGACATTTGATCTTTTCGCCATCGGAATTTCTCTGTCGAATGGCGATCTTTCCGTCGATTTATTAAATCATAGCGTGCCGAATTTGTACCCCGTATGCATTCTTCCAATTTTTCTTTGAAATCATTTGGTTTCCGAAAGCTTTGAGTATTACGTTTTAGTATCGGTAAACGTTTTTGTCCTTTGTACTCAAAGCAAGGTATACAAGTGTTGAGTACTTGCAGCATCTGATGAACGCGATGAGGCGAAAGTCCCATAAGCCAACGATAGAGTATATTGCGTTCAAGATTTTTTAGCACCCATATGAAGCATGCAAGTAAGTGGCGAGTATTTTCGTTACTCAGCTGTGATTTGTTTTTCACCTGTTCGCTCATATAATTATAAGTTCGACTGCCTGAAATCGCATAGGCGACCTCTGGGCTTATTGTTGTTGTTGCAATCGTTTGATGTGGCCCTTGGTAGTCTTCCAATAAGCCAATACTATGCAGACGATCATTTGTATCAATGAGATATTGATGCAGTTGCGGTATTGCATCCATTATAATGCCCAAAAGTGGCAGAAATAATGAAGCCACTCTTGCTCGCGCTTCAGGCTCATTATAGCGGGTATCCAGGTCATGGGATGTCATTAGATTTCGTATACAGCGTATGGCTTTTCCGTGCAATTGCGGATTTCTATTTGAAGTAAATTAATATGAAAAAAAAACATTATATCGAAAGTGTCCAATTAGAATACTCACGGAACTTCCAAGACCGTAGCTAAATCGCTCAGTACCAATCCAATTAGAAAATGCTGTTGCCGAAAGTCTGCACTTAAGTCAGCGTGTAAAGCACGATCCGTGGAACCCTATGTGTATTATTAAAGTGTAATTTTTAATACTTTTTCAATACTTTTTGTCTTCGTACGTACGTAAGATGTTTGACTATTGCTTGAAGTTGTACTTGGTGTTGGACTACATGGTGCGGATATAGCCATGTATGGCGTTCCAAATGGTAAATTCAATGCTAGAAAATGCTCATGGCTACAGACGATGCGTAGAAAATCAATTTTATAATTCATTAAATCAGGTATGGAGGCATTTTTCGAAATCAATACTTTGTAGTACGTCTTAATTAAACCAAAGACAAAACCCCGATCGATTATGCTAAACAAATCGAATATAAAAAAGCCTAAGCTTGCATTCAGCGACTGCGCCAACTTGGGCTCATTGCTGTGATAGCCAACAACCTTGGTCGTAACCAAATGAACTAGCGTGGATATATCGTCTGTAAACTGGTGTGGAAAACGTTGTTTACGTGGTGCGTTCAGACTGCGAGTGTAGTCTAAATGTTCAATCATTGACTTTATGATAAATTCAAAGAGAAACCAGGAATTGCTCATTGCCAATTCGGCAGCTCTTCCACTCGCAACTACCCAATGCAAAGCGAATTCCTCATGTAAAAGACGAATTTGTCCGTCGCGACTAGATCCAAATGTTGGTGACATTTCCATTGCAAGTTCTGTAGAACAAAATATTGGGATATTGAATTTCAAAAAAATTGAGTAAATAAGCAATTTTCGAAACAAACCTTTTCGATCCAAGCTACGTCCAGTCGAAATGTTATCATAGAGGCTGTACGTATCGGCGTTTGAAGGTAACAAATCTTCAGCGTTACTTCGACTGCATGGAATACGTCGCTTTCCAAACGGATGGGGTATTTTGCATTGGAATTGCACATAAGTCGATAATAATGATTGCCTTCCATACTGATCTACGACTAGATCATCCGACAGAATCTGAGAAGATATTTATAAAATGGTTTTAGTTTTTTTTTAATTTTTTATGTAATTTTAATGAAAAACTTGTTTTACCGATAAATTCGCCGAGACTAGACAAAGCACTTCAAAAACGGTTGAGCCCAAAGATAGTGTTTGGCTACCAATTTTATAAGTTGTTACCAAAAGCTCGATTAACTTATCTATGACTAAATGCAAGTTCTTTACTAAAGGCTCTCGCTCTGCATTCGCGATTTCGAGTAAACATTTTTTCATTTCAATTTCAATGTTGCTCTCCCCGATGCGTGGTGGAATTTTCCTCGTTTCCAAGTATTCACAAGTCATGAAAAATCTAAAATACCAAAAATGTATTACTCAACATTAAAACGTAACATATATATATATGTATATAATTCTCTTACTTGTCCAAATATGTATCCAATGTGTGCAGAGATGTGACACAATTAATATTAATTGTAAATACAGAGCGATGATTATCGAGCCATTTAGTACCGGGCAAGTGAACGTTGGGTGAGATGAACGAGTAATTTTCTGGCGGTGTTTCGACCATTACTGGCAAGCTGAATTCTCCTACCTTCAGTTGACCATCTTCGAGTAAAGGCAGCCACGTGTAGCCGACAGGACTTTCTACTGTATTTTGTTGTAATTCTTGTGGTTTCTTTTGACATGAAACATGATAGAGTGTAAAGAACAAGTGGTGATTCTGTTTGATACTAGCTGGCAGTGCAATTTTTATCTCATCATAAAATGTTGGGCACTTATTATGATAGTTTACAGCAGTGAACGCTTCCGTAGCGTATTCGGGACAAGAAGATTTTCCCAAAATTGTATTAACAACGTCCGCTTGAGTTTCGCCCGACATTAGTTGTACACGAACAGCGATATTTCGCGCTGAGCCCGCTCGTGCAGAGAAGTTCAGTTCTTTTGGTGAAACAAACAATAGATTTCGATATATATAATGTGGATTATATATCGCTGCTGATGGAAATTCCAGTATTTCCTTAACGGGACGATTAAGTTCATCTAAAAGATGAAAGTTGGTTTAATTTTAAAAAGAAAAACAATTTTTTTTTTTTGTGATAGTACCTGGATAAGGTTCCACTTTAGCCAATTCCGGCGTCAAAGCATTTTTTACCTCTTCAGGGCACGGCAATATCTCAAGTTTTATTGAACCTGGTATGCATTTATATTTTTTCGTTACGGCACCAGGCCGTTTAAGTTCGGGTAAAAATTTAAAAAGATCTTCATCTTTCATTTTATCGGATTCCTGCAAAAAAAAAAAAAAAAAAAAAAGGAGTTCAAGTTTTCACTGCGTTATAGTAATGTTAAAGCAAAGCACAAACCTGTTTGAAAAAACTTGCAACTGTGACTGTTATTGGACGAAATGTCTCGATAACATTAGCGAAGTCATCGGGTGACCAAGATCGTCGTTTCTCCTTACGTTCAAGCGAGCCTCTTCTAGTCAGTGTGCCGCTCATATCATTCGCTTTGCGACGTAACTGATCAAAACTACTTGTTGACGATTTACGATCCAGGCTATTCGAGCTAACTGCCGATCCCAACGAACCGCCTTCTTTATCAGAGCAACAACCACCAGTACCGGCGCCGTTGTTGCCAGTGTTCGTCTCTTTTACCTCTATGCTTTCACCATTAAATATATTTGTCAAATATATACCCGTCCAGGCAAAGGGCATACGATATTTTCCCAAACGATCGCAGAAATCGGCTGCATTCGATTTGGCTTTCTCTCGAAATTTCTCTTTATCATCTTTAAGATACGGTTCCACCGATTCTTTGATATCGCCTTGCAGAACCTTCTCAAGTCGTATGACCAAAAACAAATCATTGCTTGGATAAGTCATTTCGAAAATTGCCGAACGACTTTGCGTGCTTGCGTCCGAATGTGGAACATGTGCTCCAAGCATACGCTTTAAGTTATCCGAATTCATATCGAAATAGAAATTTTCCGATATTTTCTTACGCTCTTTGGCGTCGTAAATTGCCATTGAAGCGAAAATCGGTTCCACCTCAAGTTCCAAGCGAAGCTGTAAACATTTCACCAAGATTCGATGTCCCATATGCTCTATTGGTATTTCAGCTGGTAAGCGACGTTCGATCAAATCCTCTGGTTCCGATTCGGGATAAAGTGAGAAGAGCGCTTCCTGTCGATCTTCTTGTCGGCGTGCCTCATTCGTTTGATCCACTTGCTCCGGTGGAACATCGTCCAGTAAATTTGGTATAAGTGGATCATTTACTGATCGTCTTAGATCGAAACTTGCCCATGAGCCGCGTGGCGTCAATGTGTCCGTACAAGAACTGACAGAGGATAGACTGATCGATGCAATTGACTGCCTTGAACTTGGAGTGCAACTATCACTTTTATCAGTAATCGAATTATCATCGAAGGAAGCGAAGTCTTTATCAATTTCAAATTCTTGCTGATAGGCCGATGGGCTAATTGTGCCACGATCAATTCGTTCCCGTGCACAACAAGAACTCGAATAATGTCGCTGAGCATACTCAACGATCTTCCATGGTCGTGTATAGCAATGAATGCACTCTTGGACGTGCTGGGGAAGTTCCGCACTAGAAATTTTGAAATTTTTTCAACGTTAGACAAGTTTTTTTTAGGTCAATACAAAGCAACTTACATATTTTCATTTGGTACAATGTGTTCAGTTGTTCGTATTTTACGTGGAATGGTTTTGACTGTAACATCCGCTGGAGGAAAATCTAATATACTTTTCAAAGGATCTCGATTAAGAACTGCTGCGTGCTGCGACAAAAACTCCTCATAGTCCAGTGGCTCCACTGGTTCGGTAAGGGAAAGCTGTAAAACAAATTGAATTAAAACCTTAACCTTAACTCAAAGGTATTTCCGGGAACTAGAAAGAGAGTGTGACCAAAAATTTGTAAAAATTGCGTCTTCGAATAAGAATTCAGATGAAGTTGGTATATTCTCAGAGCTTCGATGCTTTTAAGGGGGTCATGTTTACATTCGGCGTACATATCGCACCCTGGCAACTAAAGTGGCTCAACTCAAAATGAGTGAATTTCGAGTTATGCTACGAATCTTGTTCCTAAGTCACCTGCTTCTTGTAGGAAAAATTCCATTCCGTTTTTCTTATTATAAAAGGCCGAAAAAATGCCGTAATGCCTTTCTTTCTGCTTTGATTGACATTGCGACGCATTTTGTTTTTCGCGTTTTCTGAGAAATAGCAAATTTGGAGATGTGCCACTTTAGTTGTCCGGGTGCGATATATCCGTATTCATTTGTGTGTTATAGTTGGGCTCGACTGACTATAACACCCTTGGTTGTTTTTACTTACTGTGGAGGAGCACATTGAACTGGAGTCTGTTGCCTTCGTTTGCATATGGCAGGCAACAATATTCTTTCGAACGTCCGTAGCATGTTGTCTAAAAAGCATTTGAAATGTTATACATATTCATATACTTAACTTAAATATACTTACTTTGATAATTTCTGCGCGAATGAACGTTGTGCGGATGCCATATTGATTTACATCATACAATACTCTTCTTCTTCTCATACAATACCATGACAGAAAGTAAAAACACATATAGCGCAGTCCGGTTGTCAATCAAAAATTCTACTGCGCAACTACGTCATAGAAGAACTCAACTGTTTGTTTACATTTTGTATGTGGTTTGAAGTGAAGGTTCATGTCTTTTGGTAAATGCTAAAAAATGGTGTTATTAATGCAAAATATTAAGAAAAAGCATGTTGAGAGAAACAAAATAACATAGTGAATATATTTTCCATTTCAGTTCGATAAATAAAGTCTTCAGTTCAGAATAAAACGTGAACAAAAGTAGTCGCGTAAGTGTAAAAATAACTTTTATTGCATATTTTACACAATATATCGCACGAGAAAAATATATTTTTGCCTTCTAGGAGAAGGTGTTATTTAAGAAACAAGTAATAGAGATCTTTAATGAATGAAAAAGCAAAAAAAAAATTTTTTTATGAGGTTAAAGTTTTGACAAATTTTCTTTTTCTGATGTTTCAACTGGTTTGACTTAGCTCGGAAGATAAAGACTGTACTCTTAAAATATCGCTGCATGAAATTCGCTTGCTCTAAATGAAGTCTAATAAAGAGACCTTAATTTGCTAACGCTCCTAAAAAAGTTGCTCGCTTTCTTCACAAAATGCTCCATATAAATAACTGAAGTCTTCGGATTTAATTTTTCGCTAAGGCACCAAAAACTTATCTATCCGATTGAAGAAAACATGTAAGAGATTGAAAATATTGTCAAATATGTCTAACGTTTGAATTGTTTCTCCTCATAGTTTCAAATTAGAAATATATAAGCTGCTGAAGAGGTTCCCCAAAAGAACTAGAAAAATTGAGCAAATGCGCCAATAAAAAGTTTATTTGTTGCAATTTTTTACGGCAGATTTCACTTTCAAGGAAATACCAAATAAAAACAAACTAACAACTCTCGTGTGACGTCACAGAAAAAGCTGATCACACAAGCATATACAGCGAGTTGCGCAATTGTGGTACACATGAATAAAATATAAAAGGTTTTCAATCGAATAGCAAATGAAAATATATGATGTATACTTTCCGGAGAAATATTTATTCAATTGTATAGGCGGTGTCTTTTGGGCGATATCTTAAATTCTGTTGTATGGAAACCGCGCAAACATGCAATGTATGGAAAATATGCAAACATCAATTTTATACAAAATCCATTGAATTGGAATTACACAAACATGCGCGTCAGCCTATTTTTATGACGCCGGATATCAAAGGCGGTTGAAAGATTTTACTTCAAAGAAGGATAATCGGGACTAGTTTGGATCATTTCTATGTATGTATGAGAAAAATAGCTTCTTAAATGAACTGATAGCGACTCTCCAAACGTTCTCCTATAGCCGTTGTCTCTATTTCGAATACTGTATTTTTAAATTATTACACTTTAATTATGAAAATATTTCTGATTATTTTTTCTTAAAAAGAATAATAAAATATAAACTCTTAACTATCCATTATTTATGATTTGTTGGTTTAGTCAATAAGAAAAAGTATAAATAAAATGAAACGAATTAATATCAAAGACGATTCTTATGAATAAAAACATTGTTGAATATTTTTCCATGCAATAATTAATTTATCGCGAATATATGTTTAATTGTTGAGGAACTCGTTTTTGCCAAACAGTGCATAAATCTCATAAAAAAAAAACTCAATTTGTTCAGTATAAATAATTTTTTAAATTGGTAATTGGCATGCCAAGGCAAAGCGATAGACATCATCATTGACGTTTCATCGATTATCTATTCGCTTCATAGTTCACCAAAGTACCTAAAGTTTTTCCTGTTCGATGATTTCAACATAATAATTCGTGTATATGTATTTTAAAAGCAAAAGGAAATTATTAGTACTTATCATCTCTCCGCCATTTTCTGTCAAATCGTTTTTTTTTTTTTTTTGCCGATCTTAATTGCGCCTACGACCTGTCATCGGAATTCATTTCACCGTTAGATCTTCTCTAATTTATTGCGCTCAGTCGTTGAGTCAGGCGCTAATTGCGATCAAATCGATTTGAAAGTTCAATTTTAATTAAAAGCCGACTGTTCAGCAATCGTTTAATAAAATCAAATCAAAGCCGTTCAAAACAGCAACATTTATCACTTAAAATATTCATATGAATTTCTACAAAGCGAATTAAATCAAAAATAAAATCGAGATTAGCGTCTGATCTTTTGTCAACGAAAAAAAGAAAAAAAAAAAATTAATAATAATAAAAAAAACCAGTTTCTTTTTGAAACAAATAACTTATTGGCTTATTGAAGTCGGCTCAACTTCCCCATTCGGCATTTCAGAATCAATATTTCAAGTTATAGCCAAAGGAATCTTCACAAGAATTCGAGTTCATTAAGCACACTTCCTTTATATTATTTTATGAAATGATAAAAAAAAACTCGTTAAGATTTATTGAAAAAAAAAAAAAAAAAAAAAATTAGTTTATGCCATCTGAAAGGAAATATTTCCAATACGAAAGGCATTAACCCATTTGCAGCGTGTTATTCTAGTTTCATGGTTAAATTTTGATCATGTTTTTCTCCTTGATCAAGGGAAAAAGGTTAATAAACTTGATAGGATTTCTCTTCCTCAAGATGAAAGCTATTTTTGGCTTCTTGATCCTCCAAATATTTTCAAATTTTCATACATACTTACATACTTTCAATATATGTACATATATAGCATCGTCTGTAGGTGGCCCCCCATCAAAATAAAATGGGTTAAATATTTTTTATATACATTTTTTGTCACCAAAAATCATTCTACGGCATTTTAGGGAAAAATGGGTGCCGAAACTGCACCGGATTAGACATGGGAATTGATGGGTTAATGCAAACCTTTTTTTTTTTAGCTTTCTATCCTTTTGTCTCCGTGAATGAAAAAACGTTCACTTTAAAAAAATTTTTGGAGAACTAAAACACTCTGCTTTTGAGTCAAGATGAAATGCGTAGAGAATGTTTTTGTTTGCACAAAACATTGATCTTGAAAAAGTAGTTCTTTTGCGAGCAATTTTTATGATAATTGTTAGCTATTTATTTTGAAATTACACACCTTAAATTTTGTATGCAATAACCGCGCCTTGAGACATGATTAATTTACATACATAGATTGTATTTTGGCGTGAGTACATCTTCATTAAAATTCAATACTTCCTCGAATGATTAATATCCAAAAAAAATTCTTAGATTCTTAAATTGTTCGCTAAAAAATGAATTAAGTAGTTGAAATTATGCATTGTTAAAATTATCGATAATAGGAAATATCGATTATCATTTAAACGATCGATTTTTGAACCTATCGATTATTTTGGCAATCGATTGTTTAACCCATTGACAATCGGTTATAGGACCTGTTGATTATTAAAACTATCGATTATGGAACCTATCGACCATCGAAATTATCAATAGCTCCGCAGCTCTATCGAGCCAGTAAATAAGACAAATTTACACACGTTCCTGCTTAATCACGTCGTGAAAAACCTTAAGAAATTCTGCGAGTCTTATGTGTCCCATTTATTTCATCCCAGGCTGATGATGAATATGGTGATCATGATGGTGATGATAACGATGGTGAGGTTAGTGATGATGGTAAGGTTGGTGAAGATGGTGAGGTTTGGTTGATATGATGTAGTTAGTGATCTTCGGTGTTAGATGTGTCAGACGTTTGATGGTGATGATGGTGAGGTTGGTAATATTGGTGATGATGGTGATGATGGTCATGATGACGGTGTTGATGATGATGGTGTTGATGGTGAGGTTGGTGATGATGATGGTGAGGTCGGTGATGATGGTATTGATGGCGATGATGACGGTGTTGGTGGTGATGATGACGGTGTTGATGGTGAGGTTGGTGATGATGATGAGGGTGATGTTTATGGTGATGGTGAGGTTGGTGATGATGATGATAAGGTTGGTGATGACGGTGTTGATGGTGATATTGGTGTTGATGGTGTGGTGGTGATGATGGTCATGATGACGGTGGTGTTGGTGGTGAGGTTGGTGATGATGATGGTGAGGTTGGTGGTGATGGCGATGATGATGGTGAGGTTGATGATGATAAGGTTGGTGATGATGGTGTTGATGGTGATCATGACGGTGTTGATGGTGATGATGGTGAGGTTGGTAATATTGGTGATGATGGTGATGATGGTCATGATGACGGTGTTGATGATGATGGTGTTGATGGTTGAGGTGTATGATGATGGTGAGGTGGTGATGATGGTATTGATGGCGATGATGATGGTGTTGGTGTTGATGATGACGGTGTTGATGGTGAGGGTGATGTTTATGGTGATGATGATGATGGTGAGGTTGGTGATGATGATGATAAGGTTGGTGATGATGACGGTATTGATGGTGAGGTTGGTGATATTGGTGATGATGGTGTTGGTGGTAATGATGGTGATGATTGTCATGATGACGGTGTTGCTGATGATGGTGAGGTTGGTGATGATGGTATTGATGGTGATGATGGTGTTGATGGTGTTGATGGTGTTGGTAGTGATGATGGTGATGTTGGTGATGATGGTGATGATGATGATGATGGTGAGGTTGGTGATGATGATATTGAGGTTGGTGATGATGATGGTGAGGTTGATGATGTTGATGATAGTGATGGTGAGGTTGGTGATGATGATGATGATGGTGGTGTTGATGATGGTGATGATGATGGCGCTAAAATTTTAAAATATGCCTTCCGATAGCTCTCCAGCTCCACTCAGATGACTGAGAATTTCTTCAATTCATCGCTTTATATACGTTTCCGAAATCATGAATTCAGTGAGAATTGTAGGAATTTTTTGAAAAAAATTACCATTTCTCGGGTAGTTTTGCATTTGGAGGGAAATAATGATTGAAAATTTATTTTCTGGACGAATACCATCAAGGGGAACAATGAGCGTATTCAGAGGGTGCTTTTGGGGGTTGAAGCCCCCCTAGAAATGTGAGGAACTTCAAAGGGGATTAAGAAAGTGATCGTCGGTGGATAGTTTTGTTATGCCTTAAACCTCTTTCGAAGTACAGTTAAGTCGAAGACGAACAAAGAGAACAAAAGATGTGATATTGTCATCGGCCTGAAGTCTTCTTCTGCATCTCCCATGTCCCTCCGAACCCCCCCATGGCTTGTTTTAAGTCAGCCCCCGGAATTAACGAGCCATAGATTTAAGCAGTGATGTCAACTCTAGCGCTTTTGGAAGGCCCGCGGCGCGAAAACTTCTTTTTAGCGCGAAGCTATTTTTGCGCGAAATCTTAACGCTTTTTCGTTGCGTTCATTTAAGATTTCAATATAGTTTTTCCTTCGATCTTTTTAGAAAAACAACACGTTCCCTTCGAAAAACGCTTTCTTTTGGTGGTTTTTGAAATTAGAAATTGGGAATCATTGTTTTCCGGTGCTTTTTAGCGCGTTTTCAAAATTAATCAGCGCTTTTTGTTTCTGAGGAGTTGGCAACACTGATGGTATTGATGATAATGATGATGACGGTGAAGATGATGGTGATGATGACGGTCATGGTGATGATGATTATGACTTACGCACGTCCTTCCTTCATCACGTCGTGAAAGATCATCTCAAATTCTGCTAGTCTTAATTGTCCCATTTTACAAACCAAATGAGAATTATAGGCGTCAGGCTAACATTTTATTCTATGCACTGATGCCAGAACGACGGGGTTTTTTCCGTTTTCAGGGGTTTTTTCGATTTAACCTTCAACCAAAAATCACTTCAAATGTTTACAAACGATTTTTACTGATCACTTTCCTAAAGAAACCAGAAATAAAGAAATTTTTTTCAATATCCAATCGAAAAGAGTCACCAAAATACTGCCTTAGCATCAGTGCAAGGGTCACTTAAGGCGCTTGTGTTGTAGGTTTAATCAGTTTAAGCGGGCATATTCCCTGAATATGTATATTTTCTTTTTAAATGTATATGACTGACTCTTCGTTTCTAACCCCCGACCGCCTTGAAAATAACTTATCCACGTCTCTGGATCTTTTTGGTCATGATTAATGGTGCACAAAAAATTGATAGAGAATCTCAAAAAATAACTTTGAAAATTGCATTCAATGATATATTTCACATTGATTGACGAAAATTGCTGTGGCAAAATTAGAACTAAGTGCATTCGGAGAAATGAAGTAGAAAAACAAATGAACAAAAAAAAAAAGCAAGGAGGTGGCAGGAAAAATCATGAGATAAGACTTTTTTCTCAAGCATTTGAGCTTTTTGCTTTGTGTTTTGGTGAAAGGTAATACGTTAGATGTATTTAAAAAAAAAATTGCCAGAAAGTGGCGCGAAAACGGGAATACACTGAAAAAAATATTTTACTTTAATTTTATTTTTTGTGAGTGTAAAATTAAAATTATTTTTTAAATTTTTGTTTCAGCTTTCTACCTAAAGTTATTCTTGAGATATTAAATTTGGAAAAAGGTCTTACTAAAAAGGACTTTTCAAGAATATTTCAAGGACACTGCGCAATATAGGAGCCAAAAAATAATTTCTATAGAGGTTTTAGGAAGTAGTTATCCACAAAGGGGCCGACCGCCTTCCTGAGCCTAGCGAGCATGTAGGAGTGTAGGTCTAACTCTTCTTCTTCCTAATCCCTGCAATGTGTTAGAGCTACGCTGCTTCAACATATGCATATAGCACGCGGAAAAGAGAAGCATGCTATGGCAGCGAAATCTTTAGCTCTGCTGTGGTGAAATGCATTGCCACTTTTATTTTTAATTTTGGGAGATTTTCGAGTTCATTACATATAAAATATCTACCAAACTCATAAAATAATATGAAAAGCTTAAAAAAACATAAAAATAATCAAGGAATCTCAATATCAAGGAGAAATATAAATTGTTTTTTTTGTCCTTCCCTGTCCACATAACTTTTTGATCCCACTATTTCAGCAAAAATGCTAAATTCTATGTACAATCTAATTCGCAGCCGTAGTCAAAAATGTATGTAAATTTATTACAAAATGAAAACATTCGTGCACATTAAGCAAAAACATATCGCAATACATTTATTAAAGTTGCAATTATGAACTTTTCAAGCAATATAAAAAACCGCGTTTTTTGATAATTTTGTTGCAAGTGGCATCATAGAGCCACTTTTGTCTGCCCGTATTGTTGTTGGTAGCTTTCTGGTGAATTTCTCGAAAGAGTTGAGTTTCCTATCCCTGCCTAATGGGGAGTTTCTTATTAGCGGCAGAGGCCTTTCGACGTCGAGAGTTAGACCTACACTCCTACATGCTAGCGAGACCCTTTCCTATGCTCTCTTCTTCTTCGCTTAAGACCGAATATTCGATTGCAGCTGCTGCGATAATTATTAAGAATATCGACTCACAAGCCATCTTCCGATTAATCATCTATAAAATGTTTATCAAATGCCCAAATGTATTACAAGGTTATCATCATAATCATCTCAAAATAAGTAAAAAGAACGGCTAAGTACGTTACATACATACATACGTAATATTTATGTACGTATTTAATGTCAAATGTCTGCGAATCTATTAAAATCACATTTGCTTGCTTACTTTTGCCACCGATGCCACATTTAAGTACGAGTGCGATTACGAATTAACAGCGAAATATTAATAAAACTTCTTTTTTATTATTGCTTTTTAAAATGAACATCAAAACGTGACTGCGCACGTTAACTGCGAGACTTAAAATTGGGAGACTTACGTCAAAAAAAAAAAAAAAACCAAAATGTAAAGCAAATAAAAAAGGCACAACTTACTATTTTTCAATACCAAAAAAATCTCCTTTGCACTTCACCTTTTGGGAGTACCTACTCCGTGCTGCCAAGTGTGATACCTTCAACAGGAGGACCCCTGATGTACAAATAAGTGATGCACTTAATTCGGCGCAAAAATTTTTTTCTTCTCTTTGTTTTTGTGTCATTAAAAAGATACATACATACTTGCCTCTTCAATCTGCTGCGGCTGATGGTAATCCCTGCAGGAAATGTCAATAGTGAATCTATACTCTTTCTCTACTGACTGCGTCAACAGTACTACTGACAAGTTATACCCGTCGCAATGCTTTGCGTTATTGACATTTAACATTGAGTTGTCATTGAATGTCAACAGTAGACCGACAAACTATTGACGAACTATTGACGTCGGTACTATTATGTAGACAAAAAGGAGTACTCTTTCGCTTTATAAGGAGACATGTTGTTGACATGGTCAATAAAGATGAACTATACCTCTTGACAGTACAGTTTCTTTAATGACACCGCCTATAAATACTGTTGACGTTGGAACTAGTTCTCTCGTCTATATTGACGTCAGTATAGACATGGGGCCATATGGCGACAGGCTTCCTGCAGGGATGGTAGTGGTAGTGTTGGTGGTGCTTCTGCTCTGCCGTGTGCACTGTCAACCAAGTGCAGCAGAAGAAGAGAGGTCTGAAGATTTTGTTGCCTTCAAACATCGAATCGCTTGGCACCAAAGTACCTACTCGACGCTTTGCTGCACATATGTATATATGTATGTACATATGTATGTATGTATGTATGAAGTTTTGCAATCCTATTAATCAACTATTTGATGCCAATATTTATTGTCACGTAATGCGTGATGGATTTTCAAAATTTGCGCAATTTTCTTGATAATTCACCAATTGCTTGGAATTTGATTCGAGGATTTTCGATTTATGTTCTTTCAAACATTTGATTTCTCAAAGATTTTTGTGTGTGTGTGTGTGATTCATGTTGTTACTCAGCAGTTATTTAGGAATTGCATTACCAAAGTAATGCATTTTTTCATCGATGAAATAGGAATGCAAAGTAAATTGAACAAATTTGCATGGAGAGGTAATCGAAAAGGTAATGTGTTGCCGAATATTTGCAGTGCGAAACCAAATCTTTACATACTATACAGTGAACTACGGATAAATGGAACACGAATAAATGCAAAAACCTCATAAGTGCAAGGTTCTTTGAAGCCTTGGTCTCATGATAATATGCACGGATTAGTGCAAAGATCGCATAAGTGCACAGGAGTACGAGCAAAAACCGTGTTGTATTTATCCGTAGTCTACTGTATATTATAGTATAATTTCAGGCAAAAGTTTAAGCCCGTAAATTCAATATATTTTGCATTACTTGAGAATGCAAATAGTAATGCATTACAAAAACAAGCTTTTTCGATTACTTTTTGTACAGCTGGGAATGCAAAAAGTCATGCATTACATTCGCTAGGACATCGCCGTGTTAAAAGTAATCGATTTTGTATTGCATAAACAGTAACCCTTTTGAATAAAATTTTGCATTACCATCGGTTACAAATAACTGCTGGGTTAAGCTTTAACCGAAATGCTTATACCTACAGTGAAGCCTCAAACAAATGGCTTTGAAACGATCAAATAGAAAAAACGAGACACTGTTGTTATTGAAATTCATTTGGGCTGACAGAAAATATTTAACGGATGTGCGAAAACGATCGTGTTTGGAACAATACATAGAGGTTTTACTGTATGGAAGTGGTATTTTTTTGTTAGAAAAGTTTTTTTCAAATAAAAGAAGGGCTTATTAGAATCGTTTGGACAAATTCAAAGCCCTTTGGTAAGTACTCAGTCTACTAATTTACGAGGGCGGGTCAATTAGTCCATGAATTTTAGAGGTGTAATCGTCTGCGACCCTCTGAAAGGGATTTCGAACTTATGTCTTTATAACTACAGTACAGTAAGGCTTCCATAACTCGAATCACCATTATACAAAGAAATAGTTCGAGCTTAAGAAGTTCAAGTTATGGAAGTTTGACTGTTTCTCAAAAATATACATACATACCTTTTGATTTGGATGGGGTATTTTTAAAGGTATTTTTAAAAAATAGACAGAAAGTGGCGCAAAAAAGTTAATACACTGAAAAAAAAAATAAAATTTTTATTTAATTTTTTGTGGGAAAATTTTTCTCTGTGTAAAATTAAAACCAATTTTTTTTTGGAAATTCCTCGTCGCCCTTTTTTTTTAATCTTTCTATCTAAATTTTCTTTTCAGATATAAAATTTTGAAAAAAAGCCTCACTAAAAAGTTTCCAAAGATATTTCAAGGGCACTGCGGAATATGAAACTAAAAATCGAGTAAATCGACCGTCTTCCTGAGCTGGCAAGAACCATTCTTCGCCTAGTAAACCAACATACCAAGCAGATTAAAATCCACCCATCAAAGGGTTAAGTTTCGCAAAGAAATGCTATGACTTTGAGAATGCTCGCGGTCTTGTAGAATTAAATTTGAATTGAATTCATTAAGAGTTCCAGTATTTAACGGATATAAGCATTATTCTCTCAAAAGCATCGTTACTGAGCCCTTAGATTACTGTTATCATAAGATCAGAAGATCACTTGACCACAAAAATGCATTTATTCCCTTTAAGGTCTGTTTCGATTGTCCAGCGAAGGCAGTACCTTATGGAATATTCATATGCATCGATTGCTCGGCAGTTGATCCGGAATTTGGATATGTACTCAAACTTCGTCCGATCGACGAATTTGGATACAAATTGGTTGCGACAAATGCAATTGGGTGGCAATGCGAAAAGCAGCATAATGGTTCTCTCTTCCGGTTCTCTCTAAAGGTAAGTATCTTGACGGGGTCCGCTCATTATATAATTGATGTTGTGAAATGAAACGGTGAAAAAAGACCCCCATTTCGAATAATAATGTTAAAGTTCCGTTATTTTTCTTTTTACTTTTACATTGTTAGACGAAAACCGTAAATCCTTATTGAAAAAATAAAAAAAAATTTCAAATCAAATGGAATTAACATAAACAAAGCCCATTGAACTCGTCGAGCTTATTTAAATTTCGTCATCTTTTCGGTCCCGAAATTTCAATAAAACTGCACCATTTCGATTATTTTTTCCCCCTCGGATTTGTACATGTTTGCATCCATTCAGTTAAACAATAAGTGAGAAATCTCTTTCAAATTTTGAAAAGCACTTTCTCACATCTTGAAGGCTTGTTTTGAAATATTCCATTGATTGACGAAAATTTCCCATAATGGAGAATGATCTTTTCTTAAGCTTCCACTTCACACATTAAAAACGTCGTGTCGAATGAGTTTTTTTTTTGTTTTTTTTTTTTTCAAAAGCAGTCACCAAATGCCCACGAGCTTAAGTGCCTAACGTATGTCACCATTTGGCTTTAATATTAATAAACTCAATATGAAACACCTTTTTTTTTCCAAGCTTAATTTATTTATTTTACTTTCAAATTAACGCAGCATCGTCTTGCATCGAAATGGCTTTGCCAACTTTATTTGGTCATTCACATCGTTTCGGAGTGAGCCTCAAAAGCAGTCCGTCCGTCCGTCCGTCCGTCCGTCCGTCCGTTTGGGTGACTTGCAACAAGGTCTCGATAAATCCGTTGCCAATCATTTCAAAGTATAAAGTACAAAATATATTGGAATTTATTTATTAATTTTTTTTCTCTATTTTTCAAACAAACTTTTGAGCAAAAAACAAATCTACTCATGCACACACACGCACGTGTACACAGATACCCACATATGAACTCATCAACTTTGAAGTTTGATGTCACTTCGAGTCAGTCTGAGCAGCTATTTCTGCGGTTCAAGTTGATTTTGATGATGTTTGGCGATGGTCCCCGTCCGTCCGTCCATCCGTCCGTTTGTTCGCGGCATTTGGTGTGCCTAGAAACGCAATCGACAACTCCACAAAACACATTTAATTGAAGCATTTGTCCTTCACGCATTTTTGAGTGCTTGAAAATTCCACTTAAAAGAAATTTTTAGAATTTTAACAATTAAAGTTTGAACGTTTTTATTTTATTTTATAATTTTATTTTATTAACTTTTTTTTTCGAAAAATATGGTAACCTTTGTTGAATCAAGAGGCCGGCGCACAGTGGGGAATCGGTGGAAAAAATAGGATTTTTCCACTTTTGAATTTCAAAATTTTAATGATTCACTTTTGTAAAGAAATATTTGGATATTAGGAATTCAACATTCTTATTTATGATAATTGAATTTTTTTTATTAAAAAAGAAAAACTAACAAAAATCAAGTCATGGGAGGTGGGCGTGGCAGTGGGCGGATTTCTAAGATTTTTTCAAAATATCTTAATTTAGCTCACAGAAGTGTTTCTGCAAAATTTCAATACTCTACGGACACTCCTTCTATTTTTTTCCAAAAAATATACGAAGCGGCCCCACTGTGCGGCGCCTTAGTCATTTTAAGTGAAGAAATTTTTTTCTCTCAAATTAAAATTAAAAGTATATTTTGACTAAAAATATGTAAAATTTATTATTGGCTCGTTTAAATTCGCTGCCAATTGATGGGTAACGTCCCAAAAATGGCCCAATATATACAGCCCGATTCTGAATATTCCCGGGGAGTTTACTTTTCTTGAGAACAAATCTTCTTCTTTTTTAAATATTTCGGGGAAGAAATTTAATAGAGAATGGGTAGGATAATTTTCCTTACCCTATCTGTTTCAAAAAGGAGAATTTTTGTATCGAGAAAAGTAAATTCGTTCCCCGGGAATAAAGGGTTGAAAAACGAGAATAGGTTTAACCCTTTCATGTAGAACGAACAAAATTTTTTCCTGCATAACTCTAATCAATTATTGAAAAGTCTGTGTAAAATTAAATTTTTTTTTTTAGATTCCCAGTTTTATTGACTATCAGTCGCCATTTGTTTTATCTTTCTATCTGAATAAGTTTTTGAGAAATGAATTTTTGAAAACATCCGTACTAAAAAGAAATTTTTCAAGGATATTTCAAGGAATCTGGGTTATTGGAACCTAAAAATCGGTGTTAAGTAGTGTTTTAAGTATATAACTTGAAAGGACCTTTCTGGGAGCTCCAGCCGGCTATACCTACCCTTTGTAACTTATCCGTTAAAGGGTTAAGCTTCGGTAGCTGTTAGTAGAAAAAAGTATTAAATTCCTGGAATCTCCAATTTTAATGTTAGGTTAGGACAATCAACAAAAGTATAGTCCATATAAAAGTTAAATTTTTATAGAACCTTTTTTCAGGTCACTCTTCTCTCTAACTGACGAGCGAACTGACGGACGAACGAAGACATCAAAAGTCGGCCAAGCGCGACTTTCTTATAACCAGCTTCTCGACAATGTTGACGAATCACTCTCTTTCCACTCAATTGTTAATATACCTACCATGATACAAGAAAACAAGATAGCGCTACTTAGTACCGCTATTTTGAGGCTCTCTTTGAGAACCGAAAATTGAGTTTGTGACGTCACTGAGCGAGAAATTGTTGTTGTTTCTCATGCTATTCAAAAAAGTAAAAAACCGGTTTAATATGGGAAACAACAACAACGAATCGCGATTTTGAGTTCGTGACGTTTCCTCTCACAAGTGGCGCTATCTTGTTTTCTTGTACCATGATACCTACTATTTAACATATGTAGTTGTGTTCAGCATATATTTCGAATTTGAATCTTGTACGCCTTTCCGCAAGGAAGTACAGATATATATCCTCAGCTGTGGGCGTGGCATTTCTCGCATTTTCAGTTTGAATCTTCTACACCTCTTCGTAGATAAGCTATGAAAAACCAACATTGTGGGCGAATGTGGTTGCCTATATTTTCAGGGATATGTTCCTCTTCCGTCATAAGTGCTTCATAAATTTGCCAAATGTGTACAGTATCCCCCGTTTAATTTGTGGGCACGGCAGAAGGTCATCCGTTTCGGAGGATATCGGCCCACAGACGTACAGACGGGCATGTCTAGCCGGGCTGCATTTATCCGAGGGATTTTTTTTTTTCATCGAAAACAAAAGGGAGAAAAGGATTAATTTGGGCATTTTTTGTGGGAAATCCACTAAAGAATTTTTGCCATCCCTAATATCGAACTTACATGTAGCTGTTACAAGATCCGTACATAACTAATATACCCTGCTGAAGCTGTGTATGTAAAACCCAAACAGTAGGAAACCGATTATCATAAAAGCCCCCAAATTCGGAAGTTAACACATTTCAAAAGTCAAGAAACGTCCATGAATCCGAAGATGGTTAACCGTATAATTTTAAATAACGACGAAAACATTAAAAAAAGCTTCCGTTTAAACATTTTATAAAGAAAATTCCCATACGGAAATGTACCGGAGCAATAAGAGGTGTCAGATTGTCTTGACCATTTTGCTTTGATATGCAAATTTACATACATTATTATGTCCAACGAAACATTTTAAGTGTTAAGACAATCGAGTAAGACAAAAATGCATGGAACTCGATTGTTTTCGATCGTGAAACCAATTTTCATGACCATTAAAAAGAAACTCGGTGGAATCAATTTTTGTTAGGTAAATATTTGATTAAATTTCTGATTTTGCTGTAACTTTATTGCAGAACACGGTCACGGCTAAGTTGAACAATTTTTTTTCAATTATTTTTTCAAAGTTCACATTAAGGACAATCACTTAAGTTATAAGTGAGCAGTGTCTTCAGAAGTTGAAGAAAGGTCTTGCCGACTCAGGAAGTCAATCGGGCCCCTGAAAGGAATTATCAACACTTTTTTTTAAAAAAATACAACTCCTCGGGGTAGTTTTGCATTTGGAGGGAAATAATGATTGGAAATTTGTTTTCACGACGAATACCATCAAAGGGAACAATGAGCGTATTCAGAGGTTACTTTTGGGGGGTTCAAGCCCCATCGAATTGTGGGGAATTACAAAGGGGGTTGAGCAAATGATCTCGGTGGATAGTTTTGTTATGCCTTAAACCTCTTCCGAAGTACAGTTAAGTCGAAGACGAACAAAGAGAACAAAAGATGTGATATTGTCATCGGCCTGAAGTCTTCTTCTGCATCTCCCATGTCCCTCCGAGCCCCCACATGGCTTGTTTTAAGTCAGCCCCCGGAATTAACGAGCCATAGATTTAAGCAGTGATGTCAACTTAGCGCTTTTGGAAGGCCCGCGGCGCGAAAACTTCTTTTTAGCGCGAAGCTATTTTTGCGCGAAATCTAACGCTTTTTCGTTGCGTTCATTTAAGTTTTCAATATAGTTTTTCCTTCAATTTTTAACATTGTAATAACGTAAGCCAAGTATTGCTTTCTAGCACAACAGCTGTAAGATGAACCAATGATGAATCTGGCAGCTTTAATTTTGTGATTTCGTTTAGACTAGAGAAACATTGTGCGTGACTATTTTGTGATATAGAATGGCATATGGGAAAGAAAGAGATGGTTGTTCGGTGCCTCAGTCGCATCGTTTCTAATCTAAACGCAGACTTGTAAGAAGCATATTTAATCATTTGTTTTATAATAAATATTCAAAGAAAAAACAAAATCAAAATATACTATGATCTTTTTAGAAAAACAACACGTTCCCTTCGAAAAACGCTTTCTTTTGGTTGATTTAGCGCTTTTTGAAATTAGAAATTGGGAATCATTGATTTCCGGTGCTTTTTAGCGCGTTTTCAAAATTAATCAGCGCTTTTCCCATCTGCGGAGTTGGCAACACTGCTTTATAAAATTTGTTTTGACATTTCTTCTTCTTTAACGTGAAATATGGTTGATTTAAAAGGAAAATCTTTATTTTTTCCAACAAGAAAAATTGTTAAAATTAAAAATATTCCTTGTTGAATCCGTTTTGTATGTTTTTCCTTTTGATTTAACCAGTTTTCTGGTTGATTTTATTCTCTATGTAAGCGTTAAGAAAAACATACCCTTCTGGGGACATGACCATCTATTCCAATAAAATTTTATCGAAATATTTGCAAATTTACCTGGAAGTTCTATGCTGGATATTGTGACGAATTAGCTCCAATACCATCCATGTGGCTTCTTTGCACATTCGGTATCGGTTCAGCTACAGGACGAATTGCGAAATTTCGCGAGCCGCTCTCATTTGCATGAAGAGTGAGTTGGGAAACTTCCAGCAATTGTACAAACAGATTTTGCTACCTATAATAAAATAAATACACAAAAACATCTTTTATTATGTTTATTAAACGTGTCGACTAATAAACAAAAAACTTTGTATAAACTTCTTAAGTTTGAGGCTTTTGTATGTCAAGCTAATAAAAATATAACACGCATCTTGAATGTTTATTTAAATTACCAAATAAATAAATTAAAAAAATTAATCTCTTAACGCTTTAAAGCATTAGGGAACATTAAAGGTGTTCACTGGGGATTGGTTTTCGGGTTATGTGGTAAAAAATTAAAAATTACGGTAGAGACGTATTAAAAGTTGGGTTGATCTTAACCCTCTAATGCAACAATTTTCAATGAAAAAATCATACAAAATTAATTTCGGGTAGAGAGAATGGAATCTGCAATAGTTTTTAAAATTTTTATTTTCTATTGCAATAAACTCTTTCTAGAGACGGAGCCAGGAATTAAAGGGTTAATTGCACGATATTTAACTTAAGTGAGTAATACATAGCATAAAATTAAAAAAAAAAAGAAAAGATAAACAAACTACGTTTAATTAATCAGGTGGCTCTTTGTTTTCTCAATTATTAAAAAACTAAACTAATATAAACCCATATATCTAAAGCTAAGAGAATCTGATATGAGTTTGTTTTTGATACAGATTTTGAAATTTTTCGCATATAAATAGAAGCCTCCCATCGAAGTCTCATTCCAAAGTATCACATTAACTATCCACCATGAAGTTCTTCGCTTTCTTCGCTCTATTTTTGGTTCTATGCGCTTTCGGTCTCTCCGAAGCTTCAAAGTGCAATACGTCAGGAAGCCCCGCTAGCATTGCAAGGGCCTGCAGAACTTACTGCGAACATTACCAGGGAAAATCTGGAGGAAAGTGCGACTCAAACGGCGATTGCGTATGCTCAGATTAATTGGAAAAATGTGTAAAGGAAAATATATAAAAAAATTTGCCCAATAAACCTTTTTTGATTTTCTCCTGAAATTTCCTTGAAGTTGTTTTATTTCATCTGAAGTCTCGTCTTGTTTTATCTCGTCTGGTCTGAACTTTTTTAGTGTGGTAAATGGACTAAAGCTATTTCAATAATAACACGTACTTCTCCTCATACTTGGTTTAGTCAGATTGTCTAAATTTCTTTTTTAAATCGATCTCAAAAAGTAGGGCCGAGAAGTAAGTTCCGCACTTACTATGGCTATGTCTCGTAACGAGTTGAATATTTCTCTTTCCTATCTATGACAAAGTTCTAGCCATGGACTCGAACAAAATAGTTGTATATTTAATATATTTAATTCCGATTAGAACTCAAAAAAATTTAGAAAAGTGGGCGTGGCAAAAGGGGCGGTTCACATTCAGAAATTGAATAAAAGTCGGTGTATTGGGCCCCTTATGGCCTTAAAAATCTCTTGATCATTCTTTCTTAATGGTCCTCTTTTTGGGCGTGTTTTATAAATTATTTAAACATGTGTATCTGTGTCGGGTATTTTATTGTGAGACTCGCGCCTGAATATAACATCCTTACTTGTTTTAAATAAATTTTCTCATACATCGGGTTTTAAACTAACAATTCCTCAATAACTCACGAACGCGTCGACTGAAGAAACCCGATGCAGTTCCGCTAACATTTTCAGAGAAAATTTTCATTTTCAGAGATTTTTCATTGCGATTCGGTGAAACCAATCGAAAGAAGCACTACTAATATGTGTGCTGTCTCAAAAACTTACGTTCGAAATTTTTTCTACCAAATGACAATGCTCAGGATCATTGCTACGCCGTTTATTATGGCTTTAAAAACGAAAAATATATAACAAAAAATTAGCTATCCGGCCTAGCATATTCAAAAACCTACATATGTATGTACATTAGGGCGTTTCAGACGTGATTTTTGGCTTAAATGCATTTGCGCGACCTCTAAACCTCGTCGTTGACCATCGGTTGTTGATGGTTGGATGAACTGATGAAGCGATATGGTGGCCGAGCCTTCGTACAGCACGGGATGTGGTACTCACTAATACCCCGCTTAGATCGCCATCACTTCTTTGCATGCAGCCAGTGGCAAAATACCTACACTGAGCGAACGTAACCATGATATTTTTCAAGGGCTCATTGTTATTCACAGTCCTTTTGATTTTCGAGCAGAACAAAACTTTCAAAAGAAAAATGGTTGAGTCAAGAACATTTTTGGTTGATTTTAAAAGAAATAGGTATGTTTAACTACATTTCTTTTCGTTCGGTATAATTCTCATTTGGTTTATAAAATAGGACATATAAGATATTCATTCATCTTAGAATTTTTTAAACATTGCGAAAGCAGTCACGATAATGGAGTGACCAAATCGGATGAAGGTCCTACATGGGATGAAGTCCATCCGATGGCTATTTTTTGAGGTTACGTTGAGCAGAGGGCTCTTTGGCCATTTGCTTTGAACCAGTGATGCCAACTCAGCGCTTTTCGCGCTAGATCTAGCGCTTTTGGAAGGCCCGCGGCGCAAAAACTTATTTTTAGCGCCAAGCTATTTTCGCGCGAAATCTAACGCTTTTTCGTTGCGTTCATTAAAGTTTTCAAAGTAGCTTTTCCTTCAATTTTAAACATCAAAATGAGCATTTTTCACTCACCAAAAGTATTTTTCTCTCGCTACTTTTTTTGCCTGCCGAGTAACATCTCTTTCTATCTGGCACTAAACGTCCCGCGCAATATCTATGAGAGTGACATATATGGTTCTATGCGACGCTAAGAAAATTGGCACACCATAGGTGACCTTAGATGTAGAGCTGGAGAATAAATCGGTAGCACTATCGATGGTTTCAAACTATCGCAAACAGCGATGGTTTTTGAAGACTATCGAGAGTTTTGATTCATGGACATTTACTTTAGCATTGGAAAGGTGGTGCTGGCGGTGACAGAGGGCTGTCTTCTTTTTCAAATGGACAGATTCCTAAAGATGCCTTTATTAAGATATGGCCGAGAACTGCTCAAAAAATCATCTTTCAATTATCAAAATTATCGATTGTAAAAATTATCCGAAAATATCGATGATGATGGTGATATTAATAGTGATGATGGTGATGATGATGATCATGGTGATGGTGAGGTTATTGATGATGATGGTAGTGATGATGATGGTGGTGATGATGTTGTTGAAGATGATGATGATAAGGTTCGTGGTGATGGTGGGGTTGGTGGTGATGGTGGGGTTGGTGATGATGAAAGTGATAATGGTGTAGTGATGATGATGATGATTGTGATGATGATGGTGAGGTTGGTGATGGTGATTATGATGGTGATATTAATGGTGATGATAATGGTGATGATGAGATGGTGATGATGATGACCATGGTGATGGTGAGGTTATTGATGATGATGGTGGTGATGATGATGATGATGATAATGGTTATGATGTTGTTGATGATGGTGAGGTTGGTAGTGATGGTGGGGTTGGTGATGATGATGGTGATAATGGTGTAATGATGATGATTGTGATGATGATGGTGAGGTTGGTGATAGTGAGGTTGGTTATGATGATGGTGCTGATGGTGTTGATGGTGTTAATAGTCAATTAAAATTGTTGATGGTGGTGATATTGTTGATGGTGATGATAATGATGATGATGATGGTGGTGATGAAGATGATGATAATGATGATGATGGTGATGATGATGATGATGATGATGGTGATGATGTTGATGATGATGGTGAGGTTGGTGATGGTGATTATGATGGTGAGGTTGGTGATGGTGATTATGATGGTGATGGTGGTTGGTTGATGGTGTTAATGCTGTTGATATTGTTGATGGTGTTGATGCTGATGATGATGGGGAGGATGATGATGGTGAGGTTGGTGATGATGGTAGTGAGGTTGGTGATGATGATGGTGAGGTTAGTGATGACGATGGTGATAGTGATAACGATGGTGATGGTGAGGTTAGTGATGATGATGGTGATGATGATGTTGATGGTAAGGTTGGTGATGATGGTGATGATGATGAGGGTGATGATTATGGTGATGATGATGGTGAGGTTGGTGATGATGGTGAAGTTGGTGATATTGGTGATGATGGTGTTGGCGGTGTTGGTGGTGATGATGGTCATGATGACGGTGTTGATGATGATGGTGTTGATGGTGAGTTTGGTAATGATGATGGTGAGGTTGGTGATGATGATGGTGAGGTTGGTGATGATGATGGTGTTGATGGTGAGGTTGGTGATGATGGTGTTCATGGTGTTGGTGGTGATGATGGTCATGATGACGGTGTTGATGGTGATGATGATGGTGTGGATGGTGAGGTTGGTGATGATAATCATGGTGGTGGTGATGATGATGATGGTAATGGTGATGTGATGGTGGTGACAATGGTAATGATGGTGTTAATGATGATGATGGTGATAACCATGGTGATAATGATGGTGGTGGTGTGGTTGATGATGATGGTGATAATGATATTGTAGTTGGTGATGATGATGGTGGTGGTGTGGTTGATGATGATGATTATGGTGATGATGATGGCGCTTACATTTTAAAATATACCCTCCGATAGCTCTCCAGCTCCACTCAGTTGACTGAGAATTTCTTCAATTCATCGCTTTATATACGTTTCCGAAATCATGAATTCAGTGAGAATTGTAGGAATTTTTTGAAAAAAAATACCACTCCTCGGGTTAGTTTTGCATTTGTAGGGAAATAATGATTGGAAATTTGTTTTCACGACGAATACCATCAAAGGGAACTATGAGCGTATTCAGAGGTTACTTTTGGGGGTTCAAGCCCCCTCGAATTGTGGGGAATTACAAAGGGGATTGAGAAAATGATCTCGGTGGATAGTTTTGTTATGCCTTAAACTTCTTTCGAAGTACAGTTAAGTCGAAGACGAACAAAGAGAACAAAAGATGTGATATTGTCATCGGCCTGAACTCTTCTTCTGCATCTCCCATGTCCCCGCAAACCACACCATGGCTTGTTTTAGAACAGCCCTTCGACTTAACGAGCCATAGATATATGCAGTGATGCCAACTTAGCGCTTTTCGCGCTAGATCTAGCGCTTTTCCGTTGCGTTAATTTAAGTTTTCAATATAGTTTTTCCTTCAATTTTTAACATTGTAATAACGTAAGCCAAGTATTGGTTTCTAACACAACAGCTGTAAGATGAACCAATGATGAATCTGGCAGCTTTAATTTTGTGATTGCGTTTAGACTAGAGAAACATTGTGCGTGACTATTTTGTTATATAGAATGGCATATGGGAAAGAAAGAGATGGTTGGTTCGGTGCCTTAGTCGCATCGTTTCTAATCTAAACGCAGACTTGTAAGAAGCATATTTAATCTTTTGTTTTATAATAAATATTCAAAGAAAAAACAAAATCAAAATATACTATGATCTTTTTAGAAAAACAACACGTTCCCTTCGAAAAACGCTTTCTTTTGGTTGATTTAGCGGTTTTTGAAATTAGAAATTGGGAATCAATGATTTCCGGTGCTTTTTAGCGCGTTTTCAAAATTAATCAGCGCTTCTCCCATCTGAGGAGTTGGCAACACTGCTTTATAAAATTTGTTTTGACATTTCTTCTTCTTTAACGTGAAATTTGGTTGATTTAAAAGTAAAATGTTAATTTTTTCCAACAAGAAAAATTGTTAAAATTAAAAATATTCCTTGTTGAATCCGCTTTGTATGTTTTTCCTTTTGATTTAACCAGTTTTCTGGTTGATTTTATTCTCTATGTAAGCGTTAAGAAAAACATATCTTCTGGGGACACGGCCATCTATTCCAATAAAATTTTATCGAAATATTTGCAAATTTACCTGGAAGTTCTATGCTGGATATTGTGACGAATTAGCTCCAATACCATCCATGTGGCTTCTTTGCACATTCGGTATCGGTTCAGCTACAGGAAGATTTGCGAAATTTCGCGAGCCGCTCTCATTTGCATGAAGAGTGAGTTGGGAAACTTCCAGCAATTGTACAAACAGATTTTGCTACCTATAATAAAATAAATACACAAAAATATCTTTTATTATGTTTATTAAACGTGTCGACTAACAAACAAAAAACTTTGTGTAAACTTCTTAAGTTTGAGGCTTTTGTCTGTCAAGCTAATAAAAATAGAAGAAAAAAAAAGAAAAGATAAACAAACTACTTTTAATTAATCAGGTGGCTTTTTGTTTTCTCAATTATTAAAAAACTAAACCAAGATAAACCCATATATCTGAAGCTAAGAGAATCTGATATGAGTTTGATTTTTGATACAGATTTTGAAATTTTTCGCATATAAATAGGAAGCCTCCCATCGAAGTCTCATTCCAAAGTATCACATTAACTATCCACCATGAAGTTCTTCGCTTTCTTCGCTCTATTTTTGGTTCTATGCGCTTTCGGTCTCTCCGAAGCTTCAAAGTGCAATACGTCAGGAAGCCCCGCTAGCATTGCAAGGGCCTGCAGAACTTACTGCCAACATTACCAGGCAAAATCTGGAGGAAAGTGCGACTCAAACGGCGATTGCGTATGCTCAGATTAATTGAAAAAATGTGTAAAGGAAAATATATAAAAAAAAAATTGGCCCAATAAAACTTTTTTGATTTTCTCTTGAAGTTTCCTTGAAGTTGTTTTATTTCATCTGAAGTCTCGTCTTGTTTTATCTCGTCTGGTCTGAACTTTTTTAGTGTGGTAAATGGACTAAAGCTATTTCAATAATAACACGTACTCCTCCTCATACTTGGTTTAGTCAGATTGTCTAAATTTCTTTTTTAAATCGATCTCAAAAAGTAGGGCCGAGAAGTAAGTTCCGCACTTACTATGGCTATGACTCGTAACGAGTTGAATATTTCTCTTTCCTATCTATGACAAAGTTCTAGCCATGGACTCGAACAAAATATATTTAATTCCGATTAGAACTCAAAAAATTTAGAAAAGTGGGCGTGGCAAAAGGGACGGTTCACATTAAGAAATTGAATAAAAGTCGGTGTATGGGGCCCCTTATGGCCTTAAAAATCTCTTGATCATTCTTTCTTAATGGTCCTTTTTTTGGGCGTGTTTTAAAAATTATTTAAGCATGTGTATCTGTGTCGGGTATTTTATTTTCAGACTCGCGCCTGAATATAACATCCTTACTTGTTTTAAATAAATTTTCTCATACATCGGGTTTTAAACTAACAATTCCTCAATAACTCACGAACGCGTCGACCGAGGAAATCCGATACAGTTCCGCTAACATTTTCACAGAAAATTTTCATTTTCAGAGATTTTTCATTGCGATTCGGTGAAACCAATCGAAAGAAGCACTACTAATATGTGTGCTGTCTCAAAAACTTACGTTCGAAATTTTTTCTACCAAATGACAATGCTCAGGATTATTGCTACGCCGTTCAATATGGCTTTAAAAACGAAAAATATATAACAAAAAATTAGCTATCCGGCCTAGCATATTAAAAAACCTACATATGTATGTACATTAGGGCGTTTCAGCCGTGATTTTTGGCTTAAATGCATTTGCGCGACCTCTAAACCTCGTCGTTGACCATCGGTTGTTGATGGTTGGATGAACTGATGAAGCGATATGGTGGCCGAGCCTTCGTACAGCATGGGATGTGGTACTCACTAATTCCCCGCTTAGATTACCATCATTTTATTGCATGTGGCCAGTGGCAAAATATCTACACTGAGCGAACGTAACCATGATATTTTTCAAAGGCTCATTGTTATTCACAGTCCTTTTGATTTTCGAGCAGAACAAAAATTTCAAAAGAAAAATGGGGTGAGTCAAGAACATTTTTGGTTGATTTAAAAAAGAAATAGGTATGTTTAACTACATTTCTTTTCGTTCGGTATAATTCTCATTTGGTTTATAAAATAGGACATATAAGATATTCATTAATCTTAGAACTTTTTAAGCATTGCGAAAGCCGTCGCGATAATGAAGTGACCAAATCGGAAGAAGTCCATCCGATGGCTATTTTTTGAGGTTACGTTCAGCAGAGGGCCCTGTGGCCATTTGCTTTGAATCAGTGATGCCAACTCAGCGCTTTTCGCGCGAAATCTAACGCTTTTTCGTTGCGTTCATTAAAGTTTTCAAAGTAGCTTTTCCTTCAATTTTAAACATCAAAATGAGCATTTTTCACTTAGGTACTCACCAAAAGTGTTTTTCTCTCGCTATTTTTTTTGCCTGCCGAGTAACATCTCTTTCTATCTGGCACGAAACGTCCCGCGCAGTATCTATGAGAGTGACATATATGGTTATGTGCGACGCTAAGAAAATTGGCACACCATAGGTGACCTTAGATGTAGAGCTGGAGAATAAATCGGTAGCACTATCGATACTATCGATGGTTTCAAGCTATCGCAAACAGCGTTGCTTTTTGAAGACTATCGAGAGTTTTGATTCATGGACATTTACTTTAGCATTGGAAAGGTGGTGCTGGCGGTGACAGAGGGCTGTCTTTTTTTTCAAATGGACAGATTCCTAAAGATGCCTTTATTAAGATATGGCCGAGAACTGCTCGAAAAATCATCTTTCAATTATCAAAATTATCGATTGTAAAAGTTATCCGAAAATATCGATGATGATGGTGATATTAATGGTGATGATGATGATGATGATGATGATGTTGTTGATGATGGTGAGGTTGGTGGTGATGGTGGGGTTGGTGATGATAGTGATAATGGTGTAATGATGATGATGATGATTGTGATGATGATGATGAGTGAGGTTGGTGATGGTGATTATGATGGTGATATTAATGGTGATGATGAGATGGTGATGATGATGATCATTGTGATGGTGAGGTTATTGATGATGATGGTAGTGATGATGATGGTGGTGATGATGATGATCATGGTAATGGTGATGATGATGGTGTGATGATGATGATGATAATGGTGATGATGTTGTTGATGATGATGATGGTGAGGTTGGTGGTGATGGTGGGGTTGGTGATGGTGATAATGGTGTAATGATGATGATGATGATTGTGATGATGATGGTGACGTTGGTTATGGTGATGGTGCTGATGGTGTTAATAGTCAATTAAAATTGTTGATGTTGTTGTTGTTGGTGGTGATTTTGTTGATGGTGATGATAATGATGATGGTGATGATGATGGTGATGATGTTGTTGATAATGATGGTGAGGTTGGTGATGGTGATTATGATGGTGATGATTATTATGATGGTGAGGTTGGTGATTATGATGGTGGTGGTGTGGTTGGTGATGATGGTGTTGATGATGGTGATTATGGTGTTGATGGTGATGATGATGGTGTTGATGGTGATGATGATGGTGATGATGATGGTGTTGATGATGGTGTTGATGATGGTGTTGATGATGATGGTGATGGTGTTCAAATTTGAAAATATACCTTCCGACAGTTCTCCAGCTCTACTGAGATGACTGAGAATTTCTTCAATTCATCGCTTTATATACGTTTACGAAAGTATGAATTCAGTGAGAATTGTAGGAAAATTTTGAAAAAAATTACCATTTCTCGGGTAGTTTTGCATTTGGAGGGAAATAATGATTGGAAACTTGTTTTCAGGATGAATACCATCAAAGGGAACAATGAGCGTATTCAGAGGGGCCTTTTGGGGGTTCAAGCCGCCCTCGAAATGTGATGAACTCCAATGGGGGTTGAGCAAATGATCTCGGTGGATAGTTTTGTTATGCCTTAAACTTCTTTCGAAGTACATTTAAGCCGAAGAGGAACAAAGAGAACAAAATATGTGATATTGTCATCGGCCTGAAGTCTTCTTCTGCATCTCCAATGTCCCTCCGAACCCCACCATGGCTTGTTTGAAATCAGCCCACGGACTTAACGAGCCATAGATTTAAGCAGTGATGTCAACTTAGCGCTTTTCACGCTAGATCTAGCGCTTTTGGAAGGCTCGCGGCGCGAAAACTTCTTTTTTGGGGCGAAGCTATTTTTGCGCGAAATCTAACGCTTTTCCGTTGCGTTCATTTAAGATTTCAATATAGTTTTTCCTTCAATTTTTAACATTGTAATAACGTAAGCCAAGTATTGCTTTCTAACACAACAGCTGAAAGATGAACCAAAGATGAATCTGGCAGCTTTAATTTTGTGATTTCGTTTAGACTAGAGAAACATTGTGCGTGACTATTTTGTGATATAGAATGGCATATGGGAAAGAAAGAGATGGTTGGTTCGATGCCTTAGTCGCATCGTTTCTAGTTTAAACGCATACTTGTAATAAGCATATTTAATCATTTGTTTTATAATAAATATTCAAAGAAAAAAAATTAAAATATGCTATGATCTTTTTAGAAAAACAACACGTTCCCTTCGAAAAACGCTTTCTTTTGGTTGATTTAGCGTTTTTTGAAATTAGAAATTGGGAATCATTGATTTCCGGTGCTTTTTAGCGCGTTTTCAAAATTAATCAGCGCTTTTCCCATCTGCGGAGTTGGCAGCACTGCTTTATAAAATTTGTTTTGACATTTCTTCTTCTTTAACGTGAAATATGGTTGATTTAAAAGGAAAATCTTTATTTTTTCCAACAAGAAAAATTGTTAAAATTAAAAATATTCCTTGTTGAATCCGTTTTGTATGTTTTTCCTTTTGATTTAACCAGTTTTCTGGTTGATTTTATTCTCTATGTAAGCGTTAAGAAAAACATACCCTTCTGGGGACATGACCATCTATTCCAATAAAATTTTATCGAAATATTTGCAAATTTACCTGGAAGTTCTATGCTGGATATTGTGACGAATTAGCTCCAATACCATCCATGTGGCTTCTTTGCACATTCGGTATCGGTTCAGCTACAGGACGAATTGCGAAATTTCGCGAGCCGCTCTCATTTGCATGAAGAGTGAGTTGGGAAACTTCCAGCAATTGTACAAACAGATTTTGCTACCTATAATAAAATAAATACACAAAAACATCTTTTATTATGTTTATTAAACGTGTCGACTAATAAACAAAAAACTTTGTATAAACTTCTTAAGTTTGAGGCTTTTGTATGTCAAGCTAATAAAAATATAACACGCATCTTGAATGTTTATTTAAATTACTAAATAAATAAATTAAAAAAATTAATCTCTTAACGCTTTAAAGCATTAGGGAACATTAAAGGTGTTCACTGGGGATTGGTTTTCGGGTTATGTGGTAAAAAATTAAAAATTACGGTAGAGACGTATTAAAAGTTGGGTTGATCTTAACCCTCTAATGCAACAATTTTCAATGAAAAAATCATACAAAATTAATTTCGGGTAGAGAGAATGGAATCTGCAATAGTTTTTAAAATTTTTATTTTCTATTGCAATAAACTCTTTCTAGAGACGGAGCCAGGAATTAAAGGGTTAATTGCACGATATTTAACTTAAGTGAGTAATACATAGCATAAAATTAAAAAAAAAAAGAAAAGATAAACAAACTACGTTTAATTAATCAGGTGGCTCTTTGTTTTCTCAATTATTAAAAAACTAAACTAAGATAAACCCATATATCTGAAGCTAAGAGCATCTGATATGAGTTTGATTTTTGATACAGATTTTGAAATTTTTCGCATATAAATAGGAAGCCTCCCATCGAAGTCTCATTCCAAAGTATCACATTAACTATCCACCATGAAGTTCTTCGCTTTCTTCGCTCTATTTTTGGTTCTATGCGCTTTCGGTCTCTCCGAAGCTTCAAAGTGCAATACGTCAGGAAGCCCGCTAGCATTGCAAGGGCCTGCAGAACTTACTGCGAACATTACCAGGGAAAATCTGGAGGAAAGTGCGACTCAAACGGCGATTGCGTATGCTCAGATTAATTGAAAAAATGTGTAAAGGAAAATATATAAAAAAATTTGCCCAATAAAACTTTTTTGTTTTTCTCCTGAAGTTTCCTTGAATTTGTTTTATTTCGTCTCAAGTCTCGTCTCAGTTTATCTCGTCTGGTCTGAAACTGTTTATTGTGGTAAATGGAGTTAAGCTGTTTCAATAATAATCAATATTGCTATGCACACCAGTACAAAGCTAAAGGACTTAGCTAATTTTTGCCTGAAGTAACTACATAGATTAAGTCGATCAGAAAAACTTTATAACCAGTTTTGCGAAGGGGAAGTTTTTGACAAAAAAAATTTATTGTACCTGGTTGTGGACACCCTTGTAAAATTGATTTAAATATTAAAAATATGAAGTTAAATGCATATAAATCTAAACAAAAAGAATAGGTCGGTTTTTATTCATTTTGAAAATAAAACCCTTCAGTGCCAAAATGAAAAAGAAACATTCATCTGAATCGGAAATGCATTGTTTGCGTATACGTAATGTTACACTGAGCGAATTTTACCATGATTTTTAAAAAAATTCGCATTGTTATTCACATGAAAAATCTCTGAAAATGGAAATTTTCTGTGAAAATGTTATCGGAACTGCATCGGGTTTCCTCCAACCGCTCCGCTTTTCCCCACACATTTTTCTCTCATAATTGCAAATCCTAGTTTTCTTGACCCCTTATGTACATACATCTGATCTGAACAGCGTAATTCATCATAAGCAGTTATCTCCACCAGGCATATCAGACCATGATATATTGTAGTTATCATATAATATTTGCTTATTTTTTAAACCTTAACCAAATACCTACATGCGCTACCGTGATTTTCGACAAATAAACACTGAATCTTTTTTCAATGAATGCTGCTCTTTAAACTGGAACGATTGTTGGTACTTCTCTGACGTGAAACGTTCTGATAAACCTAAAATAGAAACGCGTTTCTGTTGTATTAAGCTTAAAATATTAAAAGAAAAAATTATCGATACAAACAAACTTCACAAATGAAAGATACCTGAAGAGAAAATTAGAACAAGAAATAGCGAACGCGCTTATTACCATCATCAATTAAAACTAGATCATCCAGCAAAACCTTTATGGAAGAATCTTAAGGCGATTTGTTTCTCACAGACAATAGACAGATTAATTGTTCCCTGGACGTTGATCCACTGAATGATCATTATTTATATGAACTGTGCAGTCGGCTATCCTAAAGATTTTTAAGGATATAAGGTCAGCGTTTGATTGGAATGAAATAATTATTCTTATTCTCCTTGACTTTTCGAGGGCCTTTGACACCGTCAATCATAAAGTCCTTTAAAAAAAAAAATTGAATATTACTTTGGCTATAATTCAAGTGCACTCAACCTTGTAAAAAGCTATTTGAATGTTCGGCAACAAATGGTTTGTATTAATGAAAAATCCTCATCATTAAAGTTTCTTAAATCTGGTGCACCCCAAGGCTCAAAACTTGGACCGATTTTCTTCAGCAGGTTTATAAACGACATTGCTCACATGCGTCGGAACCAGTGCTGTCGTTTTTTTATCTTAGAAAGTAGCAAAATGCTTTTAAAATGGTAGTTTTTATAAAATAAACGGAGTACGTTTTAAAAAAAAAGGAGTTTTTAAACAATAGAAGAAAAAGAAGGACTAGTTGGGGGTTTCCTTCGAGAAGGCTACAGGCTACTTTTTCGCTTCTTCAAACTTTTCACTTTTAATTTTTTTTATTAAATTTTTTTTTTTAACTTTCGAACATTCCATTGAATAAATACTTATAGCCCAAAAATGGCATCAGACATACGGCTTGACGTCAAAAATTATATCGAACTTATTGCTTGGATTTCATGAATGTTAAAAAAACAGATAAACGTATGCGAATATAAAAAGTTTTCGAAGATGTTATAACATCCAAATAGTAGTACGTGAATGAAAGGAGTAGTAAGGTTGTGCATCGAGACAAAAAGTAGCAAAAAAAAAACTACTATAGTAGCATTTCGACAGCACTGGTCGGAACGTACTCATACACTTGTATGCAGAGAAAAACTGGCTACAAAAAATTCCAATTAATGACGTTTGTTATATGGTTTCCAGACTATTGCGTTAAACTGATTTTAGTACCTTAAGTAGACTTTAGTAGTGAGTTTAAACTGAGTTTAGGGTATTTAAATTCAGAAATAAACTCATGAGTTTAGGCATTCGTTGCTGCAACCCTTACGTTTCACTACCTTTTTTGACAACGATGAAAATGCCTGTTTGCTTCTTTTTTCAAATCTTTAGAGGTGAAATGAATTTTCGTTTGTTTTAATAATAAAAAAAAATAAAATTTCTTTCTCCCCACATAATCTTGTTTTCGCCCGGATTCGAACCTCAGCCTTTCGGGTTCCAAGGCGGAGGCTTATCC
The DNA here is from genome assembly GCA_020466095.1 of Chlorops oryzae. Classification (NCBI taxonomy): domain Eukaryota; kingdom Metazoa; phylum Arthropoda; class Insecta; order Diptera; family Chloropidae; genus Chlorops; species Chlorops oryzae. The sequence continues at coordinate 112,111,883 of CM035807.1, forward strand.
ACTACACCACGATATCTTTTCGATCAATCAAAGCAAACATCTAATTTAAGTTCGAACAGGCGTGTGAGCTCGTAAACTCAGAATTTACAGTCTGAAAGGGTATTTTCTAAATTCAACTTAAGGAGCTAAATTCAGATTTTAAGTTGACAGTCTGGAAGTCATATTAAACTCGTTTCATCGGTTTTTTGATCGTCCCAATAAAAAATTTCAAACAAATCACGAAATTCGGAAAAAGTTCGTAATATTTAAATTTTGAACAAAAATTTGGTTGATTATTTTGTTGTAGTAAATACCAAAAGTATTAACACTTTACAAAACATTTGCTTGAAATTTTTGTTATATTGACAAAACTTTTTTTTTGAAATTTTTGAAAGTGCATTTTTTATAAAATTCTCATTAGCTTTATGTGGACTTAGATATAAGAAGAGACAAAATAATAAAAAATTAGCTCACATATGTTTATGATGTTATAATCATGTAGGACTGTAGGTCTAACTGTCGACGTCGAAAAGCCTCTGCCGCGATGGGGATATACACCATTAGGCAGGCATAGGAAATTCAACAAATTGGGGATATTCACCAAAAAGCTACCAACAAAAACCTTAGGCAGCAATAGGAAATTCAACAAATTCGAGAAATTCACCAGAAAGCTACCAACAACAATACGGGTAGACGCAAAGTGGCACTATGATGCCACTTGCAAGAAAATTATCAAAGAAACACGGCGTCAGCTTGGTTTTTTATATTGCTTGAAAAGTTCATAATTGAAACTTTATTAAATGTATTACGATATGTTTTTGCTCAATGTGCACGAATGTTTTCATTTTGTAATAAATTGACATACATTTTTGACTACGGCTACGAATTTGATTGTACATAGAATTCAGAATTTTTGCTGAAATAGTGTGATCAAAAAGTTTATGTGGACAGGGTAGGACTAAAAAACAATTTCTGTTTCTCCTTGATATTGCGATTCCTTGATTATTTTTATGTTTTTCAAGCTTTTCATGGCATTTTATGAGTTTGGTAGATATTTTATATGTAATGTACTCGAAAATCTCCCAAAATTAAAATTAAAAGTGGCAATGCATTTCACCATAGTGTTGAAACGATACCATGAAAGTATCGATACTAGTACTCATATAATGTATCGAGATCAAGTATCGATACCACTAAAATACCGAACCAAAAGTATCGATACTGGGTAGTACTTGCTCAAGATTAAGCAAATTTTTATGATTCTTGGTATTTTTCACATCATAACACAGGTAGTACAATACTTCAATGTTTTAAAACAAATACGGCACTTTGCACTTGTCGAATCCAAGCGCGTAAAATGGATCCAGACCTTGGACTTGGCCATTTCTTTTTGAATTACTGTTTCTTGTCAGCGCTGCCAATAATTTGGCGCAGGCTTAACCTTAAGACAATTTATAAAAATCTCTTTCCCTTCCTAGGAAAATGGTTACGAAAAATCCATTTCAAAATGAAATCGAAAAAGTCCCTCAAAAAGGGGAAAAACCCCCCAAATTATCTCAATAATACATGGAAAAATATTATGAGTAAATACCGACATTAAAGTATCGATATCGCGAAAATACTTGGTGGTAAGTATTGAGTACCAAATATACTCAGTATCGACTAAAAGTAGTATTTACTCATTTTGTTTCAACACTATTTCACCACAGCAGAGCTAAAGCTTTCGCTGCCATAGCGTGCTTCTCTTTTCCTCATGCTATATGCATATGTTGAAGCAGCGTAGCTCTAACACATTGCAGGGATTAGGAAGAAGAAGAGTTAGACCTATAGTCCTATATGGTTATAATGTATAATTATCTTCCGTAAACTGACTTTGCAGACTCAAATTTTTATTATGGAATATGTAGATGATGCATGTTTTCCGTTTTTTATACCCAGCGTAACCGGGGTATATTAGTTTTGTGCGAACCTTGTAACAGGCAGAACTAAGCTCCGGAGATATAGACAAATATATATAAAATGATCAGGATCAAAAACTGAATCGATTTAGTGTGATAAGTTCGAAAAGGACTCCATTTATGTAAGGTCGAATAATAGAAAGAACCGGATTGAGTTGTGTTCAGACGGCAACTGAAGTCACTCTTTATTTCATATATTTCGAAGACTTAAAGTTTACTTCATTAAAGAGAGGAAATTGGCTCGTATGCATAAAAATGAGATCAGACCTTTTTCTCGAGTTTTTGAGCAATTGATTTGTTTGATATGCAAAAAGACTAATTGTCCTATGAGTTTCAAATTGGGTATTTAAGCTTTATCTCGATTGACTCAAGTCAGAGATTCATCTCATTTTTATGCATACGAGCCATTGTCTTTGACACCTAGCACTTAGTTCTACTGTTTACATATCATTCTTTAAACAAAATTCTAAGTGCGGTGGTCACAGAAACGAGCCGTTGACAAGGAGCATTAAAACGGTAAATGCGTTTGATACTTCGTCAGCATATTTTTCCACTTAAAGCTTTGCTTACAATTTGAGCTACTGTAAAGCATCGTCGCTGCGGCCACTATAATTTATTTAAAATAATTGGTTGATTTTTATTAATACCTTTGGGTTGTTGATATTACAAATCGTTGTTTGAAAATCTTTGTTGAGTGTTAATACTTCCAGTAATTGTCCGAAATAAACGATTTGTTAATACAGTACACAATCGGGATAACGTCAACTAATTAAAACCGCGATTGTTGACGTTTATGATTGTCCTCATTTTAGATCAAAACATAGTCGGGACTATAGTTTTACACGATTTTTTAGTATAAACTAAAACAAACCAATAATCTGATTCAAACAAATGTTTATGTATTTGTAAAAATTGAAAAAATATTTTATCGGGTATGTGATTGTTATCCCTTTCGCGTGAAAGGTAATTCAATATCGAAATTGAAGTGATTAATTCCCCTTTTACTAGATTGAGACAGAAATTGAATTACTTTAATAGAGAATGCATATCGCCAGTTAAATCATGAGGTAATTCAAATTCCTTAATTCCTCAATCTAGAGAAAGGGAAATCAAATCAGTTGGGGAATTGAATTCCCGGGGAAAGGGAAAATAATCACATACCCGTAAATGAGTTTTTTTAGAGCTCATTTTATATGCGCAACATCAAAAGTTTCGAAACACAACTGAACAAAGAGAGCAAAAACTACATTGTTCGCACAAAAGGAGGTTCTCGAAATTCTGAGAATTCGTATTCTATACGTAATTCAAGCTAAAATTTTTCCATTACGCAGAGTTTACCTTTTAGAGCTTTTAGGTTTTGTTGACGTTTTAGAATAGTCAATGTAAATAAAAAGGTGTTGACGTTTTGGGGTGTTGACGGAATAGGGGATTGACGTTATCCCGAGTGTACCTACTGTATTAACAGAAAGTGTGATAGGCTGAGTCTTAACAACGAAATTTTTATATTGATTAAAAAATTGGTTGTATTTACGTAGAAAAGTTTTTCTTTGTGCTGATGACGCTCAGATTTTTTGAAATCGTCCCATTGGTTTGTCTAAGGATCTTGTGGACAGAATAAACGATGACTAACAAACTATCTCCTCTTGGGCTCTTAATAATGACTTAACATATGTCTAAATGTTACTAAGAGTCGAACTATGTAAGCCAAATTGATCTTCAATCGTTCATATTGAATGGATCTATCATCAGTTTTGAAAATGTAGTGATCAGTTTAAGTTACAAAATAAACACCGAACTAACATGTTCCGACCATATCAATGGAGTTTATAATTAAAGGAAACTTTACTGTAAAAAAGTTATGGAATTCAGCCTATTTGTTTTACCACAAGACACTAAGACGAAGGTCATACGAACTTTGCTTATGCCGGTAATTTCTTACGGTAGCATTGTTTATGGCGTCTCGATGTTGCATCTGCGCAGAAGCTCCAGATTTTGCTTAATAATTCAGCGGGCTATGTCTTCTCCAAAAGAAAATATGATCATAGATCGAGTTTTTCTATAAAAATCTTAAATTGTGGAATCGAGAACTATATATGAACACTCGAATGGTTTTAGTTTTGCCTAAAAAAAGATCAAAAGGCTACATATGTATGAACATTAGGGCGTTTTGGACGTGATTTTGTGGTTTAAATGCATTTGCGCGACCTCGAAACCTCGTCGTTGACCATCGATTGTTGATGGTTGGATGAACTGATGAAGCGATATGGTGGGCGAGCCTTCGTACAGCATGGGATGTGGTACTCACTAATACCCCGCTTAGATTACCATCATTTTATTGCATGTGGCCAGTGGCAAAATACCTAAGCGTTAAGAGAAACATATCTTCTGGGGACATGGCTCTATTCCAATAAAATTTTATCGAAATATTTGCAAATTTACCTGGAAGTTCTATGCTGGATATTGTGACGAATTAGCTCCAATACCATCCATGTGGCTTCTTTGCACATTCGGTATCGGTTCAGCTACAGGACGAATTGCGAAATTTCGAGAGCCGCTCTCATTTGCATGAAGAGTGAGTTGGGAAACTTCCAGCAATTGTTCAAACAGATTTTGCTACCTGTAATAAAATAAATACACAAAAACATCTTTTATTATGTTTATTAAACGTGTCGACTAACAAACAAAAAACTTTGTGTAAACTTCATAAGTTTGAGGCTGTCAAGCTAATAAAAATATAACACGCATCTTGAATGTTTATTTAAATAACTAAATAAATAAATAAAAAAATTAATCTCTTAACGCTTTAAAGCATTAGGGAACATTAAGGGTGTTCACTGGGGATTGGTTTTCGGGTTATGTGGTAAAAAAAAATTACGGTAAAGACTTATTAAAGGTTGAGTTAATCTTAACCCTCTAATGCAACAATTTTCAATGAAAAAATCATACAAAATTAATTTCGGGTAGAGAGAATGGAATCTGCAATAGTTTTTAAAATTTTTATTTTCTATTGCAATAAACTCTTTCTAGAGACGGAGCCAGGAATTAAAGGGTTAATTGCACGTTATTCAACTTAAGTGCGTAATACATAGCATAAAATAAAATAAAAAGAAAAGATAAACAAACTACGTTTAATTAATCAGGTGGCTTTTTGTTTTCTCAATTATTAAAAAACTAAACCAAGATAAACCCATATATCTGAAGCTAAGAGCTTCTGATATGTTTTTTGTTATAGATTTTGAAATTTTTCAGATATAAAGAAGTAGCCTCCCATCGAAGTCTCATTCCAAAGTATCACATTAACTATCCACCATGAAGTTCTTCGCTTTCTTCGCTCTATTTTTGGTTCTATGCGCTTTCGGTCTCTCCGAAGCTTCAAAGTGCAATACGTCAGGAAGCGCCGCTAGCATTGCAAGGGCCTGCAGAACTTACTGCCAACATTACCAGGCAAAATCTGGAGGAAAGTGCGACTCAAACGGCGATTGCGTATGCTCAGATTAATTGAAAAAATGTGTAAAGGAATATATATAAAAATTTGCCCAATAAAACTTTTTTGTTTTTCTCCTGAAGTTTCCTTGAATTTGTTTTATTTCGTCTCAAGTCTCGTCTCAGTTTATCTCGTCTGGTCTGAAACTGTTTAGTGTGGTAAATGGAGTTAAGCTGTTTCAATAATAATCAATATTGCGTGTTAGAAATCAAAAATTCGAACGCATACAAAAATGATGGATGGACGCACTTAAGAAAATCCAGTTTTATCAAATAAAAAATCGGTAACAAGATTTCAATCTGTGGCTCCATTTTGGTTGAATCACATCTACGAACAATTTGAGAACAAAAAATTCCATGCATTCCAAAACTTGATGAGCTTATTTGGTTTCACCGAAGTAAAATAAATCACATAAAAAGAAGGGAGTTGCGACCGAAGAAGCAGGTTTCTAGGCAATTTATGGCCGAAAAATTCTTTACAGAAGTTCATTTCTCTGCGTCTCTTGACCTCATCCGGAGAGCAATGGTTCTTTTTCAGAAAGCATAGAGAAGCTATCTGTAGTTATTTGAACCCATGAAATTTTGATTGAGAAGATCACATATCTTCCCGTCTAAGAATCTTAGACTTAGATTCATCAAAGTCTTTATGGCAAAATAAACTTCATTTTTATAGTTTGTTTTTTAATTTTGTATTCTTCTAAACGGGCTTTGTGTAGGAGCTCAAAAATTTAAAGGTATTTATCATTCCATTTAAGTTATTCGGAGAAAAGAGGCTTAGCTGACCAGTGCCGCTTACAGTTTCATTTTATTTGTTTGTTTGTTTGTTTGGCAATGGGGGTCTGTACCAACATACACACAGGACAAGTGAAATATTTCAAAATTGATAAACAAAATCCTAGCAAGCCTCCTAAGTGCTTATGGGGACATATACATATGACGCTTAATTCGGAATTGGTACTCTCCTAAGAACGTCCCACAGGATTCCGATTTCACACATAGAGTCATATATACGACTCCTTCAATAGCAATTTTCCAATAAAAGAAGTTTACATTTTAAAATATATCTTCCGATAGTACTATCGATATTATCGACTATCGAAACTATCGCAACTATCAATATTTCTCCAGCTCTATTGAGAAGTGTTTTCATTCTGATTATTTTTCGGCAGTCCCGCGCTTGTCCGTCGATTGCGTGACATGTGTGAATTTGTTTGTGCGCCTATAGCCATACGTAAATTTGTATTTGGACGTTTGCATATTTTCGCCTTGTCTGCTTGTGAAGAGACGATTGAGACGATTTGCTTTCTCATGAGAGCGAACTCTCTGCTCTAAACCGGTTTTTACTTTTGTGTATTTGAGTGGTTTGTGGGTGAGAGATGTTCGGGGATGTGGTATGGGAGAGTATTTTCTTATCTTCCCTGTGCGTCCCTCTCCCACAAACCAACATTGTTGTCGCGTTAAATGAAAAATGAGTGTCCTATCCACGATTTACTTAATAGACGTTATCACGTCAAAAAGAGCGGCTTGAACTAAATTTTTTCTATTTCTGGACCAGAGGTTTATAGGGAAAAAATCCTTCGAAACACGCACGTACGGGATGCGCACGAAAATAAATACATTCAGTAATTCAAAGTAGGCACCCTGAAGTAATGAAGAGGTCAATTCACCAAAAAGGAGTACTCTGAGGTTACTAGAAATACTTACGACTGGTAAAAATTTACAGTATTTTATGTACGAGAATTCAGTAGACCTTGAGCAGCAACAGACTAGAAGAAGTAGCTAAATGTGGGAGTGGTTAATTTTCAATGACCAGCCATTGTTAAAAAATACAGTTTAAGACATTGGTTGGTAAATGAAAAGGGAGTAGAGTCCTGGTATTTTTGTGACTAGCCGGGGAGTAGTTGGAATTACTGCAGGGCATTGAATAGAATCCTAGCTTCAATCTCATTGGCTACTGAACTTAAAGTAAAGTGTATGAATATTTTCGGGAGTATTCCGTGACGCACATGCACGAAAGGTTCGTGATTTTCATTTCACGACCACTCCGTGAGTAGCGTGACACGTTGTCACAATGAAAAAATCACGTCATGCGCCCACCTCTACTTTATATAACCCTTTCGGACCTGAAGCTAAGGTACTGTTTTTTTGTTTTTGGAAAATAAAAGAAAATAAAAAAAATAAAAAAAGAATACCTAAAGGACCCATACTCTGTAGTCGGCGTCGAACTAGAGAGTAAGGCCCAAGTAGGATTTATTAATATTTATTATTGTTTTTAGTTCGATTGTGATCACTTCACTAAGTTTTCACCGATTCGATTATTTCAATTGAAAATACAACCTACCTCTCCAGCTCATTTTGCAGAACTTAAACTTATAAAATCTACTTTGACGCGGAAAGTAATCACCCCCTTAATGCTTTGTAAAAGAACGCTTATGAAACTTCGAGAACCGCTCTTATTTGCTTAAAGTGAATATTAGGAATTTCCCAACAATTGTACAAAGAGATTTTGGAATGACAAAAAAAAAAAAAAAAAAATACAGAATAATAAATAAGTAAAAAAAATATGGCTTATGGTTTATGTTGAACATGTTGATTTACCAACGGAAAAATATTTGTAAGCTTTTTATTAAATTTTGAGGCTTGATTCTAGTCAAAATATTGAAAATATAAGACTCATTTTGCGTGTTCATTTAAGTAAATATTTTAACCCTTTAACGCGCATAAGAGCATTTTTTGTCTCGCTTTGGATTGCCAGTGTGTCTACGAATGTTGTAAATGGGAAATCCTATATAAATCGTTAAAACTACGTGAGGATCAATTTGTGTCTTAAGCTCTCATCGATTTTTCAATCCTATTGCTAAGATTGTCGGGGTCCGCGGCGTAGTTGGTTGAGATGCCAACGGACGAAGCGAGAGGGTCCAGTTTGGGACTAGTTCCAAGCTGGTCCAAAAAGGATTAGTTGTAGTAAGTTTTTTGAAAAAGTTTTAGTACCAAAATTCTAAGAATTTTTCACTTTTTCTATATATAAATTTTCATCGAAATCGGACGTCATGAATTTTTCGAATTTTTTTAGTTTTTGGTCCAAAACTCTCTAAATTTCTTCTTGCCCCCCCAAATTTTTTTTCGGTTAATGTCTTATAATTGCTCAATACACCACTGTGGCAAATATAAGCGCTACCAAAGCACTCTTTCTCTCGCTACGCCCTTGAGGACCCGTATGAATCCTAAGTGTGTCACCGTTTATGATGGCAGCCACACCAACCAACCAACCATAGCTAAGAATCTAAGAGGTCGGTCTAATAGGCGTATCTTTATAGAGTAATAAATACTATTTTCAAATTTTCAAGCGAATAACTTCAAAATTTAAGTAAAAAATCTAAGAACTCATTTTTAAAATTAAATTTTTTAAAGTACCCAAAAATATCTTTCCAATTTTTTTTTTTTATATTTCATAGCTATGTTTTTTTTTAAGTGTACCCCTTACATGAAGTTTTTTGAAAAACCAGTGCTAGGCTTGGAACATTACACTCCTTTTCGCCTATGCCGGCAATCGAACCTCAGACCCCGAGATCAAGAGCATAGGACGCATCCCCTACGCTATCCCAGAGCCACCATTCCTCATAGTATTTTCTAAAAACCAACTGTAGGTCCGAAATTGAGAACTTTCGGTCCGCCCTTTATATGAGGGGTGGGGGATGGGGTGGTTTGAATTTCACGATTTTTTTAAAAATTTTGTCTCTAAAATTAATTTAATTTCTTAGTAACATTGCAAAGAAACGTCCATGCCGAATTTCATTGTCCTTCAATTTTTGTCCAAGAAATGTATGTTGTCGCGACACTGTGCACCATGTAGGATGCAGGTGGTCTCCAATCAAAATAAAATGGCTTAAATATATTTTTTCCACCAAAAAATTTAAATTAAAAAAAATAATTCATCAGGTTTTTTTGTTTGTTCTCTCCAAGGAAATTCCAATGTAGTAGAAAAGAATAAAAAAAAAAATAAAATTTCAATGTTTTTATTTTGGAATATTTCTTTTCTGTTGACACAGCCACACGAGTCAGTAAACAAAAACATCAATTTTTTGAAATTTTTCACATATAAATAAAAAGCCTCCCATCGAAGCCTTATTCCAAAGTATCACATTAACTATCCACCATGAAGTTCTTCGCTTTCTTCGCTCTATTTTTGGTTCTATGCGTTTTCGATTTCTCCGAAGCCATGACTTGCCCGATGGCAGGCGACGCCCACACTCAGAACAGTTACTGTAATTCTTACTGCCAAAATTTCATGGGAAAAAGCAAAGGATCCTGCAACGCCAGCAGGCAAACTTGTAGTTGCAAGTGAACAAATTAAAAGAAGAAAATGAATGTTCAAACGGAAATGTAAAAAAAAAAAAATTATTTTTCGAATAAAATTTTGAGAAATTAAAAATCAAAAATCACTTGTGTGGTAAATGGAGTTAAGCTGTTTTAATAATAATCAATATTGCGTGTTAGAAATCAAAAATTCGAACGCATACAAAAATGATGGATGGACGCACTTAAGAAAATCCAGTTTTATCAAATAAAAAATCGGTAACAAGGTTTCCATCTGTGGCTCCATTTTGGTTGAATCACATCTACGAACAATTTGAGAACAAAAAATTCCATGCATTCCAAAACTTGATGAGCTTATTTGGTTTCACCGAAGTAAAATAAATCACAAAAAAAAGAAGGGAGTTGCGACCGAAGAAGCAGGTTTCTAGGCAATTTATGGCCGAAAAATTCAATTCTTTACAGAAGTTCGTTTCTCTGCGTCTCTTGACCTCATCCGCAGAGCAATGGTTCTTTTTCAGAAAGCATAGAGAAGCTATCTGTAGGTATTTGAACCCATGAAATTTTGATTGAGAAGATCACATATCATCCCGTCTAAGATTCATCAAAGTCTTTATGGCAAATTAAACTTCATTTTTATAGTTTGTTTTTTAATTTTGTATTCTTCTTAACGGGCTTTGTGTAGGAGCTCAAAAAATTTTAAGGTATTAATCATTCCATTTAAGTTATTTGGAGAAAAAAGCCTTAGCTGACCAGTGCCGCTTACAGTTTCATTTTATTTGTTTGTTTGTTTGTTTGGCAATGGGGGTATGTACCAATATACACACAGAACAAGTAAAATACTTCAAAATTGATAAAAAAAAATCCTAGCAAGCCTCCTAAGTGCTTATGGGGACATATACATATGACGCTTAATTCGAAATTGGTGCTCTCCTAAGAACGTCCCACAGGAGTCCGATTTCACTCGTAGAGTCCATATGAGAGTCAGTCATATATATGAATCCTTCAGCATAAGCTCATATTTTTGCTCAAATAAAAGTCTGAAGTACTCATTTCCGACTCTTATTTCCTTCTTTATATGAGATGTTTGTGACATTGTGCAGCTAGCACTGTTTTTCTTATTTCTACTTACACCGAGAGAAAAAGGTAGTTATATTAACTGAAAAAGCAGGTTAAAATAACCGAATTCACCGTTAATTGTTAACTTATGTGTAGTAGCGGTCAATTCAACAGTCCAAACACAGTCAATAAGGATATAACTACCTGATGGTTAACATAACTGTCTCGCGGTTAAATCAACTGTCACCAGCGACTGGGGAAAAAAAATTTATTTTTTGCTTTGACTTTTTTTTTATCTTCTTTAATTAATATTTTTTTTTTTTTTATTAAATTATTATAATTTTTCTTTATTTATTTGTTTCTATTTAAATCTTTTTCTCTTTCATCTCTTTAAATTTTCTCGCGTCGCCCGAGCCTTGAACCGCTGACCTCCACTTCGCTGGGCGAACGTCTTAACCATTGCGCTAAACGAACGAATTCAATTTGTTGGTCAAAATGCTCACTTGAGTTGATGGTTGCTCAAGTTTTGGGGAACGTGCTTAAGGAATTGTTTCACTCCCAAAATTTTTTGCTTGAAAATGAACCATTAAAAAAAAATTAAATCAATTAAAACCTTAAAAATGTAGGAGAAAATTTTTGTCTTCCAAAACAACTACACTCTGAACACAAAAAAAACTGTAATTAAAAAAAAAATTCAGAAAAATTCCCGCCGCCAGCAGGGATAGAACCCCAAAGCTCACGACTGTCGAGTCACAGTTTAAACCACTGAGCTATCGAAACCTCCGGAGACGGTTGATCAGAATGCGAACTTATACGTCGAAGTGAACGAAAGCGAATTTAAACATAAAAAGTAACTGTTTTTCAACTGTTCATTTGACTGCCTTTTTGAGTGCATTTAACGCGGAATACAGTTTATTTGACCACTCTTACTTTAACTGTTCTAAGTAGTTGATTTAACTGTTGTTATTTCTCTCGGTGTATGGACATACATGCAAGACTTAAGAAAAAATACCGCAAAATTACAGAAAATAAATTTTTCTGAATTTTTTTCAACTCCCCTTGGGACATGCGAGTCCCCGATTTTATATTTATCAGCCTCAAGATTTTTATATTTTTTAGACTAATTTCGGAGTCACATTTTCGACGCTTTTATTTCTCAAATAATTAGATCTCATTTTGGACTCATGCCTCCGAGTTTCGAATTTTGATTTTTTCAATTTCGAACTCAATCTTGGACTCATAAATATGACCAAATGCTTCTGGGATAAATTACAGAATATTTTTTTTTTTTTTTTAATACCCCCGAACTACGTCACTGTATCTCATCATACAACCTTTAAAGTCTGAAAATCTTTTCAATGAAAGAACTTAATTGTTCCAATCGCTTCACAAGTCAAGACAGGAATTCCTCTTGTCTCAAATTTTATTGTTCTTGATGTCAGTTATTTATCATGCGAAACAAATTCAGAGCCCGAGAAGTATTTTTAGGACATTCCAAAATTTGTGACAAAAATCTCATTCTAACAATAAAATTATCACCATAAAAGTCATTGCAGGCCATAACGATGTGAGACCCAGTTGTGGGTTAACTAAAAAGAAAACAAAAAATGGCAGCTTGAACTAAATTTTTTCTATTTCCGGACCAGAGGTTTATACGGACAAAAAAAATGTTTTCGAATCACTCTTGGCGTTTTTGATTAGGTACTACGCTTCAGATTACATAGAACTTGAATGGTAGTGGGGGCCCATTAGATGGCGGTATTTTCCGAAATGCGTCATAAATGGTCGCCAATGTTTAGATTGTTCTATTGTTTACCGCCTGTGCTAACCTTATAATTATGATAATTGTAGACAATTGCCGCAAAAGTAGGTGTGAACAGACTTAGGAACAACAACAAAGCCACTATCGAACAAGACAATCGAAGCTCTGCGGATGTTGCAACTTATATTTCAAGAAAGATCACGAAATGAAGACTACTTGAGTGTATTTTCCTAACTATCGGTGTCTGAAATCACAATCTCTCAGAGATCCGTACCTACTAAGAAGCAAAAAAAAAGATAAAAAATCAAACAAAAAATACACAGAAGGTTTTTTCTTTGAGGTCCGCGTTGGCATTGTTCTTCATGTATTCAGTACTTACATGTATTCACAAGTACATCCCAGCGGAAAATTATCTCCTGCATGACAAAGTCACCAATGATGTCATCGATGACATATAGGTGACATTGTCATGCATGATATCTTGGAGGACATGTCATCGTGGAGGGATGCTGTTCATGTGCTTGACTCTCATTCGGCTACTGAAATTTAAAGAAGGTTTTAGCGTCAGTTCAGCGTTAGCATGAAGTGGCGTAGATGATGAGTGCTCGACTCAGAATCCGAAGATCGCGGGTTCGATCCCTGGCTGAGGCGAACAAAAATTCTTAAAAATTGATTTTTAAAAATTTTCGAAACATTCAAAGAGAGGGCAAAGAAGAGAGTTATCAAACTGGTTTCTATAAATTGACATTTCGAGAGAAAAGAGCAATGTGCTGTGCTTTCAAATGCTTTTTTCGCCATCGCATCCCCTTGCATGACCAGTGACATTTTCTTATCTTCCGGTGATAATGTCACCGCTGAAGTCCCTGTCAGCTCCTGTGTAAATGTCATACAAAGTGTCACCGGAAATAGCATGCATTCCGGCTCCGAAGTCACTAGGACATCATCGGGGACATTTCCCGCTGGGATCTTTCGATGTATCTACATAAATAAAATTTTTTTCTTTTTTTTCTAAACTACGTTCGAGAAATATGAATAAAAAGTTATGTTGTTGAATATTGTTAAATCTTGTTTGCATCGCTGGGCTGTGATCTGCTCACGTGATGGGTTTTATCTTTAGATACGAGTATCTTCGTAGACGTAAGTTCTCAATTCGAATTGATGCTGCAAATTGCTTTGAATTAAAAATGGATTTCACCAATTTCCTATGCATCCCCATGCTGAAATAATCCATGTTAATTGTTGAATACATCATTTATATTTAATGTGCAAATCATATGCACAGCCAATCAGCAGGCTTTATGAGCTGATTCTTACAAATTGACATTTCGTTGCGCATGTCTCGAGCGGCTCTCTAATTACACTGGTTTACAATTAAATTATTTTCTATTTTTTTTCGGACTTCTAAATGCACTTTTCTTATTGATTTCGGCCTTTTTAACACGAAAAATTTTTATTTTTTTTAATTCTTTCTACAGGGGTTTTATTTATATTGATTTTTGAAAAATTTTAAAAAATATTATTTTTAACCCTTTCACTACCAAACTATAAGCAGAAGATCTACACACATTTTAGTGATTTTTTCTAATAGCTTTTATTCTGAAAAATAAATAAAAAAATTTTAAAAAATATCCTGCGTGCCTGAGAAAGGATTTACATCCTGGGATTTAATGTCCCATTGGGTTTTATTAACATGACTTTTTGGGATCAAATATCCCATCGGTTATGTTTATTCAATTTTTCAAAATTTTCTCGCTACGAAATCTCGCAGTGCGATACATTGGAGCTTGAACCATATGATTGAATGTATTGAAATTACTCGAAGTATTAACACTCAAAAAACATTTTCAAACAACGATTTGTAATATCAACAACCAAAGGTATTAATAAAAATCAACCAATTATTTTAAATAAATAAAAAAGGAAAAAATACCTCATCTACATATTCCATAATAAAAAATTTGAGTCTGCAAAGTCAGTTTACGGAAGATAATTATACATTATAACATCATAAACATATGTAAGCTAATTTTTTATTATTTTGTCTCTTCTTATATGGGGCATTCCACGCGAAGCGGGCAACGAAAAAAAGGTGATGTTCTGAAAATCGTTCATATTCGGCTCAATTGTACCTCTATGAGATATGAATTAGGGGGCAAAAAATTTTGGCTGAACATCCGTTAGTTTTGAAAATATAGGCTTCTAAACATTGCCGCACATGAAAATAAGGTTTTGTTTGAATGCAAATATTCTAACTAAATTTTTTTTTCTCAAAAATAAATAGTAGTGATTTGTATAGAAAATTTAACAAATTTTTTAATAATAAGAACAAAATCACAAATATAATTTTTTTTTCAGTGTAAAATCAGAGATAAAAATTTCAAAGCAAAATCTAAACAACTTAGCCTTTTTTAATTTTTTTTTAAATTTTTTGTATTAAAGCCCAAAATGTTAAGAACATACTGCATAAGTTTAATAATGGGCCCGAAAGTGGTTTGGGAGCTAGAGCACTTAAAGCACACACGCATCGCTTATTATGAATGAACAATATATTTCCCATTGTTATTCAGTATGAAAGTAATTACTTTCGATTCCTAGAGATGGCGCTTATGATTGTTTATTGCTGTAAACATCGCAAAGCATAAGCGCAACGTACCATTTTAGGGCGATGCGTGTGTGATTTAAGTGCTCTAGCTCCCAAACCACTTTCGGGCCCATTATTAAACTTATGCAGTATGTTCTTAACATTTTGGGCTTTAATACAAAAAATTTAAAAAAAAATTAAAAAAGGCTAAGTTGTTTAGATTTTGCTTTGAAATTTTTATCTCTGATTTTACACTGAAAAAAAAATTATATTTGTGATTTTGTTCTTATTATTAAAAAATTTGTTAAATTTTCTATACAAATCACTACTATTTATTTTTGAGAAAAAAAAATTTAGTTAGAATATTTGCATTCAAACAAAACCTTATTTTCATGTGCGGCAATGTTTAGAAGCCTATATTTTCAAAACTAACGGATGTTCAGCCAAAATTTTTTGCCCCCTAATTCATATCTCATAGAGGTACAATTGAGCCGAATATGAACGATTTTCAGAACATCACCTTTTTTTCGTTGCCCGCTTCGCGTGGAATGCCCCATATGTAAGTCCGCATAAAGCTAATGAGAATTTTAGAAAAATATTTATATGCACTTTCAAAAATTTCAAACAAAAATTTGGTCAAGTGTTAATACTTTTGGTATTTACTACAACAAAATAATCAACCAAATTTTTGTTCAAAATTTAATATAACGAACTTTTTCCGAATTTCGTGATTTGTTTGAAATTTTAATTTGGAACAATTAAAAAACCGATGAATCGAGTTTAACAAACGCCATTAATTGAAATTTTTCGTAGCCATTTTTTCTGTGTACATAACAAAAAAGATATTAATTTTCAAAATATATGGAAAAATAATTTCACACACGAATCCCTGGTAAAAAATGCTGTAACCTAGTGTTATAATTTAAATTAACATTAGTTCTGAAGTAAAATAGGAAAAAAAAAAAAATCATGAAAACAACCAAAACAAAGACTCACAAACTCACAAATTCACACGGGATAGAATTCTCGAAATTGTCTCTATTTGATTTCGTGGTTTATATAACCTTGATCTTGAAAGTCTTCTTTTTCAGTTGTTCAAATAATGGTGATCGGTGGTTTTGGTTAGGTTAATAAAAGCGATGGGGTAAAAGGGGAAATAGTAGCAGAGCAATGTGTAAGCTATAAGCCAGTGTAGAAGAACATTCCGGAGAGCTTTAATAACTAGAAGAGTTTCATTCGTGCTACTCGAAGAGAGAGAATATAGGAAATAATAGAAAATAGGACACATGTCGATGATGGAGCACGCAAAGAAAGCCCATCAAAGGAATCTTTCTACCTAGGTATCATTGATCTTCCGGCGTTTAATGTAATTTTTATGAATAAATTGAATAAAAAATTTAAATGATTTTAAAATGTTTTAAAGCCCGATCGGCTCAAGGTTTACTTTAAGTAGAAACTTTTTTTTTTTACCGAAGGTTACTTAAATAAATGTTGCATTACATAAAGAGTAAGTTCGTGTATTTCCCTTAAACCTTCGTTTTTTTTTTTTTGGTTTTTGTCTTGTAATGCTAATTAAACCGGATTTTATGTTGTTTTCCTGGAGTTAAAACACGTAATGGTCATGTTTTTTTTTTACTAATTTTTTTTATTTTACTTTTTTTGAAGGTCTCCGTTTGAGTCCGTTTTTCGGACTTGAACTTGCCCCTGCTGAGGGCACTTAATCAAAGCACGTCTGATATAAAAATTCGCAAATAATCAAATGAGCATGTGGATGCGCTTGTTATTCGAAATGTTTGCCGCTTCAATTCGAAAATCATTGATAAATCGTTTTTTTCATGTTTCCAAAAAAAAAAAAAAAATTATAATAATAAAAGAAATAGAAATAGATAAATAACAAATTCAAGGTCAATTAAAACACTTAACACTTTTCAAGCATATCGAACTCGATTGAAATACTTGAAATAATCCGAAAGATGTTTTCAAGAGTCTAACATCAATTGAAATGAGTTTAAAAAAAATGTGTAACTGTTAACTTTTTACCACAAAAAAAATTTAAATAAATTTAAAAAATGTAAATAAATAAAAAAAAATATAAATAAATAAAAAAAAATAATTAAAAATTCCAAAAAAAATCTTGTCGATGGGACCTTAAAGATACGAGCACATTCCCACGTAAGGCATCGAGTGCAGTCAATTGGGAATCGGCCCTGAACTTGAGATGAAAATGCGATGTGACAGTTTGAGTGTCCAGTGGTACCAGTAACATGCCACTCATGGAACATTTTTGTAAAGAAAAAACACTACTATTTCCCTGCTAACCAAAACAATAAGCATGGTGAACCTTACACACAGAAAAATATGACCACATAAAATCAATAAGATCCCCTTGTTGAGCGATTTTATAGAGAAATCTTCTTAAGGGGGTCTTCTCATTGAGCAACTTTTTTTTCGACTTTTTTTTTTTTTTTGCATTTATTTATAGCTTGGGTAGTTGTGAATATGCCCCTAAAAGGATTTTTTGAAATTCGAAATAGTTTAGAGGATATAGCCTTCTTTGTCGAGCAAGATCTGCGCTAAAACGAGTAATTTTTGCGTTGCTTCAAACTTTAAACGCGTTTATCTCGAAACCACGTTTTTCGAACTGGCGGCCATGATATCTCCAGTTCAACTGAACCGATTTTCATGAAACAAAGTGGAATCGACGCAGAATTGTCACCATTCTCGGGTGAACCTCGACCATAACTTTAAAAAATTTTTTACTAGTTTTTTTTTACACTAAACTACAAAAAAAAAAGCCCGAAATTGAAGTTTTTTATTTAATGGCCGCCATTTTGTCAAAAAAAAATCACAAAATTAAGCTTGAGGTTCACCCGAGAATTACATCTATACTGATTATAACTCCGTTTTTTTTTTTCCATTTCGGACGCTCCGGAGACCCGGAATCGTGGCCGCCGTGACGGCACCTTTTTTTTCACCACCAACTTTGAAGTCTCATTACTTTTTGAACAGCCCACGTATCGAGGCAAAAAAAATTTTTTTATTTACTTTGAACCTTTTGTAATACAATAAATAAAAAAAGTTTTCAATTATTCTTTGCGTTTTCAAATAAGAATTTTTTTAAAAAGGGTCCAAAAAACGGGTTTTCAATTAAAGCATAAAAACTTTGGTAAAATCTTTAATTTCTCAGTTTTTAAAATAATGTAAATGTTAAAAAATCGACTTTTCCAAAAAAAAAAAAAAAAAAAAAATACGCTCGCAGGGATCGAACCCGCCGACCTTGTTTTTTACAAGATTTCATATCAAAATTAAGAAGTTATCTTCTTAACTTTTCGTTCAATTTTTCGTTAAAATAAACAATAAGTTTTTCTCTATGGTTTCAATAAGACAATCTTCTTGGATAAAAACCATAGAAAAATCTTATTGTTTTTCTTCCATTTTATGTGGTATCGTTTTCTCTGTGTAACACTCCATTTCCGGAACGCAAGTGATTCTAAAACGCTCCGACAGGAGCTCTAAATTACCGCTTTCTTTCGAGAGAAATGCATGTTCCTTTAAGTAGACCAAAAAAGAGTTCTAAATTAGTTGAAAAAAAATAGATTCCTTTAGTCTCCTTAACGCTCCTAAGCGGTGTTTTTTTTTTTTTTTTTTTTTTTTTGAGGCATTGGCAAAAGGACTACTTGGAAGAGTTCCACTAGGAGTCCTTTTACTTACACCGTTTTTCGGAGCACTTCGTCAGAGTGATTTAAAATGAGTTATTTTACAATCCTTTTAGGAGCACTCCGAATATGGTTGGCTGGAGTGGGACAAAATGAAAAAGACTATTCAAATATCCATTCGATCGCTTTACTCTCAGAATATATTTTGAATATATATTTATTTTTATTTTTATTTTTGCGTTTGAGCTTTCAAGTATTTTGGTGTAAAATTTGATTGATTTTTTTTTAAATATTCCAGCACTGTAAGCATATCCGGCTGGCACCGACAAGTACCAACAAGATATTGATGCCGTTTAATCTTCGAAAAACTCAGGTTTCAGCGAAATTTCAAGCCGATTTTTGACTGGAACTTTATTCATTTTCGACTCTCAAGGATTTTGTATTATTTCTTCTTCAAAACTGAATTAAATTGAATTAAATTGTATTGAATTGAAAAAAGAAGAATAAGAAATTTCAAATTCTAATTGAAAAATCGTTATCTTTGAAACGTCTCTGAATATTGTCAAAAAAACTACAGGAATTCTATAGATTGCCATGCGATGCCAATATTCATAAAAAATTGTATTTATATTTTTTAATTTCGGACAATATTTAAGGCGAGCTTTCAAACTGAAACTTTTTATCGACTATTTAAGTATGCTGTGTATCGAGCGCAAATCCGGCTGGCACCGACAAGTACGACCTGATGTTGCTGCTGCTGCTGTTGCTGTTGGTGAATCTTCGGATAAGTTTTTCAGCAACAATCAAGTTAATTTCTTACTGTCACGAAACCCACCGCTTCTAGTGACAACATCAAACTGGCAATTGTTCTTTCGATCGACCAGTTCTCTGACAAGCGAATGTTTTGAAGCACGTCCGAAGTGCTGCTGCTCGTCGAGCGACAAGAGGAAAAAATCTTTTCGTTTTAAATATGAAGTAAAAACAAAAAAAAAGAATAGTTTTCTCATCTTAATTAATTGCAAGCAGAAAAATAGTTCCTTTTAGAGTTCATTCACATTAAGCGGATTTAGTTGGCAAATACTTAGTCATTAGTTTCTCCTCTTCAACCAAAATAAGTTGATAAATTATGGAGTCGAATAAGCTTATTTTTAGTATTACTCCCACTGCTTATTCAATTGAAATGAGTCAAGTGTCTAGGTACGTTTAGTCGAATGTTTGTATACAACATGAAATGATCTTATACTTATGATTGCCTTTCAAATTCGTGAATCTGCTCAAAAGCCGGCACTGCTGCTAGATGGGACTATTGTGCCATATACATATGCCATATATATATATGAATACAATAATAAGACCTGTAGCTACCCAGTAGTCAGTAGGTCGCCCCCGATATTTGTGACATGCCAAAGTGCCAGTCCTTGATGACTAGCCATTTCACCTACCACATGAACCTGAAAGAGTAGATAGGCCTCATCTCACATTTCCCTATTCGCTGCGTATGATTGTTTTTGCTGTTGTCTGCTTTTAGCTCGCATTCTGATCATATGTCCGTCAAGCGTTCGATAGCTCAGGGGTTCAAGCCGTGGCTCGACAGCCGGGAGGTTGGGGGTTCAATCCCTGCGGGCGGCGAGAATTTTTCCTAAATTTTTTACTTTTTTTTATAAATTAGAGTTTTTTTTTTGTTCATAGTTCAGTTATTTTAGAAGACAAACATTTTTCCCTAAATTTTTAAGGTTTTATTTTTATTTTTAATGGTTCATTTTCAAGTAAACAATTTTTGGAGTGAAAAAATTCGTTAAATACGTTTCCCAAAATCTGAGCAACCCTAGCAACTCAAGTGAGCATTTTGACCAAGAAATTAAATTCGTTCGTTTAGCGTAATGGTTAAGGCGTTCGCCCAGCGATCTGGTGGTCAGCGGTTCGAGGCTCGGTGGAGGCGAGAAAATTTTAAGAGAAGTAAGATAAAAAAGATTTAAAATAAAAAATAGAAAAATAGAAAAACAAAAAAATATAATGACTAATAAAATAAATAAATTTAAAAAAAGTCAAAACAAAAAATGAAATTTTTCTTTTTTCTCAGTCGCTGGTGCTAGGCCATTTTCCTGCCCCTTTTCGCTAGCGAAATGACCGGTTAAAGGTGGCGCATAAAAGGACGACTTGTCCCCGGCAATGAGATCGTAATGCTAAATTCGCCAGCGTCTTGGATAGGAAAGGGACCGATCCCCGACACTCAGTGACTAGTGAAATCGCTAGTGTTGTGGTGGCTCCGCTGACAACTGGGTAGTACTTAGGGGTAAGAAACCTGGACGATGACATAATTAGACGAAGAAAGTCTCTTAATCTTTGAATCGAAAAATTAATTCGCCAAATCTATCTAATGGGCAAAGCAAGACTTAATGATTTAAAAAAGGATGTGAATTCCGTATTCATTCCATAGTTTAAAAAGACAGACCAGTTTTTTTTTGCACTTACATTGATATGATCAACCTAGCAAACTGAAATCATATCTCGTGATGGCGTAGTTGAAATGTGCTAGACTTGTAATCTGGAAGGTCCGAGTTCGAACCCCGCCGCAGGCCAAAGAATTTGTGTAAAACTGGAGGACAAAACAGAACAGGCAAGTAAATTTCGAGGGGAAAAATACGGGGAGCAGAAAGTAAGTTTGGACACGAACCAATAAAAACAAATTGCTTTCGTCGGGCCTTCCAAAACGTCACGCACAAGTTCTTTCAAGAAAATCCTATAGAATTTTTTTTTTAAAATTTTTTTAAGCATAAAAACTTTGTTAAAATCTTTTATTTCTCAGTTTTTCAAATAATGTAAATGTTAAAATATCTACTTTTCCCAAAAAAAAAAAAAAAAAACGCTCGCAGGGATCGAACCCGCCGACCTTGTTTTTTACAAGATTTCATATCAAAATTTAGAAGTTTCGTTCAATTTTTCGTTAAAATAAACAATAAGTCTTTCTCTATGGTTTCAATAAGACAACCTTCTTGGATAGAAACCATAGAGAAATCTTATGGTTTTGCTTCCATTTTATGTGGTATCGTTTTCTCTGTGTAACACTCCATTTCCGGAACGTAAATGATCCTAAAACGCTCCGACAGGAGCTCTAAATGAGCGTTTTCTTTCGAGAGAAATGAGCATGGAGGCTAATATGGAAAAATTGTACCTTTCGGGATCTCAATTTTTATTTTTCAAGTCTTTGCATGTTCCTTTAAGTAGACAAAAAAAAGAGTTCTAAATTAGTTGAAAAAAATAGATTCCTTTAGTCTCCTTAACGCTCCTAAGCGGTGTTTTTTTTTTTTTTTTTTGAGGCATTGGCAAAAGGACTACTTGGAAGAGTTCCGTTTGGAGTTCCTTTACACTATTTTTCGGAGCACTTCGTCAGAGTGATTTAAAATGAGCCATTTTACACTCCTTTTTTGAGCACTCCGAATATGGTTGGCTGGAGTGGGACAAAATGAAAATGACTATTCAAATATCCATTCGATCGCTTTACTCTCAGAATATTTTTTGTACATTTATTTATTTTTATTTTTATTTTTGCGTTTGAGCTTTCAAGTATTTTGGTGTAAAATTTGATTGATTTTTTTTTAAATATTCTAGCACTGTAAGCATATCCGGCTGGCACCGACAAGTACCAACAAGATATTGATGCCGTTTAATCTTCGAAAAACTCAGGTTTCAGCAAAATTTCAAGCCGATTTTTGACTGGATCTTTATTCATTTTCGACTCTCAAGGATTTTGTATTATTTCTTCTTCAAAATTGAATTGAATTGAATTAAATTGAATTGAAAAAAAGAAGAATAAGAAATTTCAAATTCTAATTGAAAAATCGTTATCATTGAAACGTCTCTGAATATTGTCAAAAAAACTACAGGAATTCTATAGATTGCCATGCGATGCCAATATTCATAAAAAATCGTATTTATTTTTTAAATTTCGGACAACATTTAAGGCGAGCTTTCAAACTGAAACTTTTTATCGACTATTTAAGTATGCTGTGTATCGAGCGCAAATCCGGCTGGCACCGACAAGTACGACCTGATGTTGCTGCTCTGTGCTGCTGCTGTTGGTGAATCTTCGGATAAGTTTTTCAGCAATAATCAAGTTAATTTCTTACTGTCACGAAACCCACCGCTTCTAGTGACAACATCAAACTGGCAATTGTTCTTTCGATCGACCAGTTCTCTGACAAGCGAATGTTTTGAAGCACGTCCGAAGTGCTGCTGCTCGTCGAGCGACAAGAGGAAAAAATCTTTTCGTTTTAAATATAAAATAAAAACAAAAAAAGAATAGTTTTCTCATCTTAATTAATTGCAAGCAGAAAAATAGTTCCTTTTAGAGTTCATTCACATTAAGCGGATTTAGTTGGCAAATACTTAGTCATTGGTTTCTCCTCTTCAACCGAAATAAGTTGATAAATTATGGAGTCGAATAAGCTTATTTTTAGTATTACTCCCACTGCTCAATCAATTGAAATGAGTCAAGTGTCTAGGTACGTTCAGTCGAATGTTAGTATACAACATGAAATGATCTTATACTTATGATTGCCTTTCAAATTCGTGAATCTGCCCAAAAGCCGGCACTGCGGCCAGATGGGCCTATTGTGTCATATACATATGCCATATATGTTATATATGAATACAATAATAAGACCTGTAGCTAGTACTTACGGGTCAGAAACCTGGACGATGACACAATTAGACGAAGAAAGTCTCCTAATCTTTGAAAGGAAAATATTTCGCCAAATCTATGGGCCTATCCAAATCGATGAAGAAACTTTTAGGAGAAGAACTAATATAAAAAATCAACGAGTTGCTGCAAAATGATTCATTAAAGCACAGCGGCTTCAATGGGTTGCACAAGTTGTGAGGATGGGTCCTGAGAGAATCCCCAAAAATTTTTTCAATGATAAGCCTATGACAACTCAGATACAGAGGCCGATCAAAAACGAGATAATGTCTATGAAGATGGAAGTGCTATGAATATCATTAAATGGAAAATACTACACCGAGAGAAATAACAACAGTTAAATCAACTACTTAGAACAGTTAAAGTAAGAGTGGTCAAATAAACTGTATTCCCCGTTAAATCCACTGGAAAAGGCAGTCAAATCAACAGTTGAAAAATAGTCACTTTTTATGTTCAAGTTCGCTTTCGTTCACTTAGACGTATAAGTTCGCATTCTGATCAACCGTCTCCGGAGATTTCGATAGCTCAGTTGTTTAAGCTGTGACTCGACAGTCGTGAGCTTCGGGGTACTATCCCTGCTGGCGGCGGGAATTTTCCTGAATTTTTTTTTAATTACAGTTTTTTTTTTGTTCAGAGTGTAGTTGTTTTGGAAGACAAAAATTTTCTCCTAAATTTTTAAGGTTTTAATTTATTTAATTTTTTCTTAATGGTTCATTTTCAAGCAAAAAATTTTGGGAGTGAAACAATTCCTTAAGCACGTTCCCCAAAACTTGAACAACCATAAACTCAAGTGAGCATTTTGACCAACAAATTAAATTCGTTCGTTTAGCGTAATGGGTTAAGACGTTCGCCCAGCGAAGTGGAGGTCAGCGGTTCAAGGCTCGGCCGAGGCGAGAAAATTTAAAGAGATGAAAGAGAAAAAGATTTAAATAGAAACAAATAAATAAAGAAAAATTATAATAATTTAAATAAAAAAAAAAAAAAAATTAATAAAAGATAAAAAAAAGTCAAAGCAAAAATTAAATTATTTTTTCCCAGTCGTGGTGACAGTTGATTTAACCGCGAGACAGTTATATCAACCATCAGGTAGTCATATCCTTATTGACTGTTGAATTGACCGCTACTACACATAAGCTAAGAATTAACGGTGAACTCGGTTATTTTAACCTGCTTTTTCAGTTAATATAACTACCTTTTTCTCTCGGTGTATCAACAAACCGTACGAGATGGAGGCATGTCGTGAAGGAAGCCAAGGTTCATGCTGGACTATAGTGTCAAAGAAGAAGAAAACTAATGATTACTCTTTTTCTTTTCTTTTTTCGTTCGATTTCATCAGGGGAGAATCTTTTTTCGAAGAGTCAATTGACCGCTTGATCTATCACCATTATTATTGGGATGAAAACTACCAGTCTTAGACCAATCTCCGAAAAGTTCAGCTTCTTACTCTACACCATTGTGATACCAAGGAGGTTTTCTTGTGCTCCGTTTCCGCCGATTAACGGCCTAAGTGTTTAACTAAGTTTAACCTACCTACCTACTCTACACCATCCCCAACTAGCGATCCATCGAAAGGGGAGAATAGAATCGAAGTCGATTGGCGGTAATAATATGGCACAATAAAGTATTTCGTCGGTTCAAAAAGTAGTCGAAAGCTCGTCGCAATATGCACTCAAAGATTCGTATGAGATTAAGGGCACGTTTTCTTGTACGACAACTCCGACTGGGAACATTTTAACTTGTTTAATACAAGCTTAAAGGCTCGAAAAAACATAAAACAACAAACAAAAAGTAAAACCTTCCGTGAAGTCTGTATTTTGTTGTTGTTTTTTTTTTATGAAGCTGAAAGAGCGGACCCCGGAATGACGCATGCAAATCATTGCGTTACGAAATTTTCCGCGAATGCATTTGAAAAACGAAAGACTCAAGAAACGAACTTGTCATCTCAATATTGCATTAGCGAAAAGAAATCACGTATTTTCGGAAACCGTTTCTTTGTATGGATCTCTTCGTTTGAAAAGGTGCTTTTTTAAGGTTTATTATTTCCTGTCTGACATTTCGTAGAAGATAGTCTTCCTCGCAACTACGTACCTAGTATCGGAGAGAGAGAGAGAGAGAGGGAGAGAGAGAGCGGACGGGCGAGAAAATTCGTAAAAGTTCATGGGTCGCTTTCGAAAAAAAAGCAGCTGCGCTTCTCAGTTACCGATTTTGGATTTCTTTCTGATGAGTGCGGCGATGATGAGTAGCCGTACAAAATGTGGTTTTCAGCTTCAGGGTTGCCAACTTATGCAACAAATTGCAAACTTGCTGTGATGTGACGATTGCAAGCGTCGTTGTAACCTGTTGAATCTTGAAAGCTTTTTTTGGATTTTAACTTGATTTCTGATTTTTCATTAAACTCTTCATTCTTGCTATTTCGACAATGTCTCTTGGCGTGTGATTACTTGCGCCGACGTTCCCAACGACCTTAAATGCCACTCGTCATTAAGCGATGCTGTTTGTATAAAAATCCACTTACTAAATTGCTTTACAAGAAATCACTTTACGTAGCTACATACATACATACACACACACACACACGATGTCTTTTTTAAAGCTAAAGTTCTTGTTTTCATTTTAATGTGGAATAATGTTTCGCATTGGAAGACTAACAAACATCATGAGATGTTTCACAGAACGATTTAATGTCATCGGGATTTTCATTCAATTGGATACAATTTGGTCGGACGGGCTTCTTTTTCGCGATACAACATTGTTGAACTAACCCAGCTAACATTTGGAAGACTGTTTTATAAGAATTTTTATTTACGATTCTTTTTCGAGCCCTCTTGATGATTGAAAAGCGATTGATCCTAAGGTGTTTTTTGTTTTATGTACTGCTGCTTCCAGAACAGTATTCAATATGGAGATAGTTCCACTGCGCTCCACTATACAGTGAACCCATTTTGCTTCATCAGTAGGCATGGACCGAATCGGCGAACTTGGATCTTGGTGCAATCCTCACCTTATAGATACCATAGTCACCATGATAGTCCCCGAAGGGTCGTACCCAAAAGACCGGGCAGAATACTAAAACGTATTCTGGGGCTCCCGGCACCCCCGTGGTACCGATGTTTGCTTTATAAATATATAGCAGGTCATTCCCCAAAAGGTTCCCGAATCATGCATTGTTAAACAGTTGGCTAGGGACCGCGGGTTTGCCAAGCCCGTAAATCATAAATGATTCCCCTCGCGGGAAGCTCATCTCCAATTGGGAATGAGCAAATGACTAGATAAGAAGAATTCAAGAGTCTCAAATCCCACACAGGGGAATCAAAAGCACGAAATGAAAAAAGTGTAAACATATACAGCCCGATTCTGAATATTCCCGGGGAACGAATTTACTTTTACCGAGACTAAAATTCTCCTTTTTTTAAATAGATAAGGAATAAAAGGTTAGGAAAATAATGGTTTTGGGTCAAATACCCATTCCCTATTAAATTTCTTCACTCAAATATTTGAAAAGGAAGAAATTTACTCTCGAAAAAAGTAAATTCGTTCCCTGGGAATATTCAGAATGGAGCTGATAAAAACTATTTTTTTTTTTGGAAACCGATCGATTATAAATAAACATATCTCGGAAAAGACTCGAAAATGGTAACAAATATGACCCGCAAATGATGTCAAGGGCGTCGGCAGAAAGGAATTTTTATTTTGAAAGGAATTTTTCAATTTGCCATCTATAAACGATGGAGACATCTTTAAGATTACAACGGTCCTTGAAACACCTTAAAATCCTTTTTTAATAACCTTATTCAAAATTTTATATCTCAAAAATAAATTAATTAAAAATAAACAAACATTGCCGATTCTAATATAACAGGAGATAAAAATTTTTTTTTTAATTTTTACACTGAAAATATTTTTAATAAGCCTTTCCTCAAAATTTTATACCACAACCAATTGAGATAAGAGACGATCTAAACAGATTCTTTAGATAATAAAACAAGGAAGTAAAAAAAATTTTTAATTTTTCACTGAGAAAAATTTTCCCACAAAACAAAAGGCAATTTTACAATTTTTTTCAGTGTATTCCTAGTTTGACATCGCTCTACAAATTTCTTTAAAATACCTTAGTATTTGCTTTCATTAAAAAAAAAGTTTATTCAAATTAAATGCGCAACAGTGAGAATTAAAAAATCCAAGTCACATAATGTCAGTACAAATGTATCAGAAAATGTCCGAAAATAAAAACACATTACTCATACGGCATGTTTTTAAAAATTTAATATCTCCAGAAATAATTAAGATAAAAAGGTGAAACAAACGGTGACTTATTTTTAATAAAACAAGGTATTTTTTTTAAACATTCAAAAGGTTTTACAAAAACTGAGATACACTGAAAAAATTAGTTAAATTTTTATTTTCTTTTTTGTGCAAAAATTTTTCTTAGTGTAAAAATTAAAAATAAATTTTCTATATTCCTTGTCTTTGTTCCTTCCTATTGTGCTCCTTTAGAACAGTGAAAAAAATAGTTAAAATTTTGTTTTCTTTTTTGTGAAAAAATTTTTCTCAGTGTAAAATTTCAAAATAAATTTTTTATATTCCTTGTCTTTGTTCCTTCCATATTGTGCTCCTTTAGAACAGTGAAAAAAATAGTTAAATTTTTGTTTTCTTATTTGTAAAAATTTTTTCTCAGTGTAAAATTTAAAAATAATTTTTCTATATTCCTTGTTTTTCCTTCCAATATCTGCTCCTTTAGAACAGTGAAAAAAATATTAATTTTTTTTCTTTTTGTAAAAATTTTTCTCAGTGTAAAATTTAAAAATTTTTTATATTCTGTTTATTAACATAAAGTAGTTTCTTTTCTTTTTCAAATTTTTCTAGGAGAATTAATTTTTCTAGTATCTACACTATCGAAATGATCTATCTAATATATTTAAAAATTCCTTTCATGATGCCGCAACCCGCCAGACCCTTTGACTCCCCAAGAAGAGTCGTGGCTAGGGCTCCATCCATTTACAAAAGTAGAAGTAGAGGGACAAAAAATTATCACTTCTGATCAGAGAACGAACGAGTCTTTTTGTTAATGTTAGGTCAGAAAGGGTACTAAAAAGGGATCCGCTTTTGATAAAAAATTCCAAAATATTATAGGGATGTTGTATTTTTTGAACTAAGCCATCTTTTGTCGAATGCGAAAATGCTTGTCCTTTAAACTTTTATAGTTTAAAAACTCGATTATCACAATAAAAATTTCAAGCTATTGGTTTTTTTCCGGATGTTATTGCTTGATCGCTGACGTTTTGTGACTCAATGCGGGATTACTTAGAACTCTAGAACTCATGGCCATGCTGAAACAGAACCCAGAAAAACTCGCTCATTGTCCTTAAGCAATTTTAATTTCTACTAAAAAAAAAAAAATTTAAAAAAAAGCAGCATACTTGCTTCACGTCTGGTTGATTACGTCGAATTAAAACGAGAATCTTTTCGAATTCGAGGTAACCATTAAGATTCAAAAAAAAAAGAATTCTATTCGAACTGAAGCGCGTTTTTGTTTTTCAAAATTCACCCAAAATCCTTCACATTTCAAAGAATTTAGACAAAAATATTTCTTTTTTTGTTTTTGCTTTTTTTTTTTGCTCTGTTTCTGAATAAAAATGTATATTTTGAATTCTTCCATGATAGGTCATAGCACCAATCATCGATCGGGTATAACAATGACCTTTCAGTTCATATATATATTTTGCTATGAAATAAACATAAATTTGCGTTTCTTCAGCACAACATGCTTCGACCATAAAAATGATTCTTTTTTTAATTTAAATTATACAAGAATAAAAAAGATAAAATATTTAACATTTGCAGAAAGAAATTGTTAATGGAATTTCATCAAATATTTATGAACGTGAATTGATTAAATTGTCGTCATTTGTCAGAAGAGATAAAAAAAAAATAAAATTTTTTCTCAAACACACATTTTTATCTTTTATCTGTGAAGATGAAATTCAAAAGAGGAAATGCAGATGATGATCCCAACGCTTGCAAAATTAATGAATCAATGATGATGGCTCGATAATGATGAATGTGAAAAAGGTTTTCCATTTTCTTGTTTCTTTTTTTTGTTTTAATCATCATTCGAATATTCATCTTTTAACAATCGTTGCTTATCATCAACGTAATTATCGCCTATGCGCCAACAAACAACCCGAACAGCACGACGCGTTCGTCATTATGAGCTTCTTCGTAAAACGATCGTATCGAAGACTCGAATCATCTCTACAGCAGGCAACGCGTGCGCTTTGGAGCCAATTTGAATTTTTAGCTTTTCTCAATCTTTTTTTTTGTTGTCGGTTTGGACGACTTACCCCACTACTGTATTCTTTCAAAGTGGTTTCCATGCTGTTCGTGTGTTGTGTACGAGTTGTTTCAACTTTATGCGACTCCAGTGTATGGGTAACTTTATAAGTGCCTATAAAATACTTTGACGCTCGCGATTGACTTTTGTTTTCGTTCGCAAGTTACGGCGACTGGTAGTGTGGTGGTCTACACTCGAAAACAAAAACAAAAATAAAGAATAAAGAAATACGATAAAGGTAGGACCCCACGTTGTTTGCTGTATAAAGACACTGTATGAAAAGGATACGGATCTTTTGTGTGGATTATGCTATGTACTAATGGATTCAATTTCAAATAAAATAAAAGAAATATTTAAAAAAAAACAAGGATTACTCAATTTGTGCTGTGATATCAAATTTTGTTGAAGACATTTCTTGTTGTGCTCAATCGAAAGAAAGTGAAAATTTAGGAACAATTTGAACGATTTCTCAATGATATGTGCACAGATTGAACCATCTTAAAAGATAAATAATATGTTTTGTGGGAAGAAACAGTGTGTTAATTAATTGAACTGAGTTGGACTGATGAAGAAAAAATCATGAATTTGAAGGGACAACAAATTTCAGTGATTTCGCGTTCGTTGCTTAAGTCTTTTGTTTTCTGTGGTGGCAGAAAAAAATATTTAAAAAAAAAATCCTTGTGAAATGAAAATAAATAAAGAAAATATTTCATATTTTTGTAAATTTAAAATCGCACTTGATTGGTTTTTTTGCGAGTGAATCAAAGAATTTATTAAGAATATTTTGAAGGCCTCGAAATGTGTGGATGACGTCAGAACTTGAAGGACCAAGTTGAATAAATCATTAAATTATTATTCATTTTGAAAGTTTTGTTTTTTCTCCAAATTTATCAATCGATGAATGGCCAGCGAATGTGTACATTGCTTAATGATCCTTAAAAGTTGATTTAAAAAAAAAAAATAATTATTTAAATTATAATTTTGAATGAATGCAAATTTATGCATAAATTTGTGAGAAGATTTATTTTTCGCACTTATTAATTCTTTGATTTGTTTTTGGAAAATTTAAACTGAAGCTTTAAATTTTTAATTAATAAAATTAAATAAATTAATAAAATCAAAAATAAATTAAAGCTTTTTATTTAGCAATCATTTGAATTAAAATGACTAGCTCTATTTGGACGTAAAAAGACTTTAAAATCCTTCGAGAACTCAGGTCAATGTCTTCTGTCTTCTTTATGTTTGAATTCGATTATGGAATTAATTTAAATTCGATAGAGACTTTTATGTTTCGATCAATAAAATAATAATAAAAAATCATTTTGAATTCCAGCATAAAAGAGAATGTTAAAATTATAATCTTCAGAGATTAAAAGAATTTCTTATTTATGGACATGGTTGATATGCGAACTTACGAAGCGAGAGACTCTGGGTTCAACTACTGGGTGTCACTTTTGGTGGCAGCCACACTAACCTAACCTATGGACACGTCTTCGGTTCAGAGTGAAAATTTTCTTAGGCCCGATATTGCAGTGCATACTTAAGGTCTCCTTAGCACTTAAGTAAAGCTTAAGTCTGTAAAGCATTTTAACAGTACAAATTTTAAGTGCTCCTTAAATAAGTTTTCAAATTATTTTAATGAAGGAATTTCACTAATTTTACGAATTTTAAAAAAGTGTAAACAAAAAATATCGGGTTTTTCAAATGTTGCCTGCCGAAAACAATTTTCGTGAGTTTTGGATAAAAAATTGTTGCTAAACAGCTTGACACTTAAGGTGTTCTTAAGTCTTCAAGCTCGCTTAACTTAAGTATACACTGTAATATCGGGCCCAAGTCAACTTTTTTGTGAAAGAATGAGATTTTGATGGGTTCTTGAAAGAGAAATTGAGAAAAGAACGGTGTTAAATAGGATCATGCAATTCTTTTTTTTGTAAACACCAAAGCTCAAACGGACATTCATTATTAAATTTATGTTTTTTTCCAAAAAAAAAAAAAATTATACAAAGATCGTTTCAAGTAATATGCTTCAATCGATATTGCCTCAAAAGCACCCATCTTTTTCCGTATTTTATTTCCACATAGTTCATTTAAATTCGTGGATGTCGCGCATGCGGTTTAAGCTCGAATATTTTTCAAAATATTCATTGAAAATATAAAATAATCGCAGATTGAAGATGGGATTATCAATTTTCAATCTTAACGGTCGAACAATGATCTTCAATATTCAAAATTTTCTCTTCATTCTTCGGAAATATTAATTTTCTCTTCTTTCATTTGTTCTTCATATTGGAAAAATATTTAGGTCCGTTTGTTACGGTTCTGAATCAGAACTTCTGATGAAAGTTTTCGTTCCGAAAAACAATAACAAATTTGTATGAAAATGTTGACATTTTTAGAGGATATCGTGACGATAAACCTTAACCGGAACAGTAGCAAATGGGCCTTACTCATACAAAAAAAAAAACAAATTTCTTATTGTGAACTAACTCATTCATCAATATCGATTAAATAGATTTATGTTTTTTATTTAGGGTATTCCCTTTAAAGTGAAAAGATTGAAAAATGTAAAATTTTTCATACAAAATTTCCTTCAATATTTTCTAAGCTTCTTGATTTACGATTTTTCGAAATTTTCGAGTCAAATACACGTTTAAGGGAAGACCCCTATTGATAAATAAAATAAATAAACTAAATAAACTTTCATAATAGACTTCATCTTCATTCCATATTTAATGGAAATCGCTTAACAATTCAATTCGGTCTCGAAAATTTGCCACACAATGAAACCACTTCCACTGAATGTTATGAATTCCCTCATGCATTGCATTTATTGATTCTTCATGCATGCGCTTTCAAATAAACATTAACATTTTCCGCACTCCATACAAAGATTTGTCATAGAAATAAAATCTTTTCAAAGACATCCAAAATTGATTAACTTTTCAAATCGTCTCCCCCATTCGATCGGGATCACCACCATGTCTCTTTCAAAAATAAAAATAAAAGCATATGTAAAAGAGTTATGAAAAAAATAATAATGAAAAATGCCGCAACATAATAACATTATGCTCAAACACTTCAAATGCATAATGCATTTAAAATTCTCATTGTACGAATATTGAAAAGAATATTTAATTTTTTGTTAGCCAAAATCGAAGTCAATAGAGTTTATTAAGGCCAATAAAAAAAAAAATCATATAACTTCATATTCACAAGATTTATTTACTGGCTGAATAACTTGCTGACTATGACTGAATGACTGACTCGCTGGCTGACTGAATGACTGCCTGACTAACTGTGACTGACTAACTGACTGTCTGCCTGACTGGCTTAATGACTCTTCAACATTTCGGCGAACTCATGGTAAGCATTGAAGTCTTGTGCAAGCTGTTAAATATCACTTGAAGTCTTCGATTTTGGCTGCATCTCAGCCATCGTTTCAGTCTATATTGGGGAGTTACCTAAACATTTCGCATCGAGCAGTTACAGTAACAGATAAATTATGTTCGCACACACTCGCTTACCAAGTGTATACACAGTATGTGAGATGAATTATTTATAAATATTGAAATTTCCATGTTTAGAGTACGTTGTTGGCGACTGTTTTTTTTATCAACTTCAGCGATGAGCTTGCTGCAAAAAATATAAAAAAATGAAGACGAAGGAGAAGGAGAAAAAATATAATTTTTTCTCTCCCTCTCTCTCTCTCTCTCGCTTCTTCTTCAATTATAAATCACAACCGGTTTTATAAACATCCTTGACACAAAAACTATGCGGCTGCTTCTGCTGCTACTGCTTCATACAGCACCACAGCACCACAGCACACCACACCAAATCGTCGCAGCCTGTCGAAGCAAAAATAAAATAATAAAAAAAAAAAGATGCACATGCCGCAAATTAATGAACATGATGATGCCCGAATGAACCTCCTCGGGCCGAAACACGATATCGTATTAAAGCGCGTTTACGCATATTTACATTCAAATTAGCTTTAAAATTATCGGGCATTATACGCGTTATCATCGGTTTGATCAGTTATGCAGATTAGGCTTTTTTTTGTTTTGTTTGTTTTGTTTTGTCGTGATCAAAACTTGTTATGCATTGATTCGCAATAATAAAAAAAAAATTCAAAAAAAGGATGGCCTTTTCAAAATTCGGATTGAACTAAAAAAACAAAATTATACTTGAAATTTCGTGATTATTTCGGCTTTGTTCAATTTCGAATTACCCAAAAAAAACGCTTGAAGTCAATTGTAAAACAATAAATTTTTTCCGGTTCACAAAGAAGAAAAAATGTCTCTCACAATTTTTGGCCATAAATCTGTTCCAGTACTTCAAAGAAATACATTTTATCTTTCCTCGAATCGCCCACGCTTTAAATGCAAAATTTGCATTTTACGGCACGCGGCTTAAGTGGATCAGGGCCCTTTTTTGGGACACTAATGATAATAATTTGATTGTTTCAAGATTGCAGGCAATTAAATGAAACCATTTTGAGGGAAAATACAAGCCATAAAATGAATGATAATCGTACTATAATTACGTATTTTATATTCATATTTAATGCTGATGCTGAAAATTAATTCATAATTAAAAACAATTTTTATTTTCTCGACTTCGAATCTCTCGATCGCTGGTCTCAACAAAACACCTTTCAAATGGATAGCAAAAAAAAAAAAAAGCAATAGGGGTATTCACAGTAGCATGTTAAAAACGATGAAAAATCGGAAAATTGCGACTTCTTAAAAAATTTTTTAACTTTTTTTGTATCTTGCACAACATTTTAAGCAGTTAAATGATTCACGTTTCGAAATTCCTATTTTCGACGCACTTTTGAGAATCACCAAATTTAGATATCACTCGAAATACCACGATTAATCATCAATTAAAACAACGGTTTTAAAATGTCTAAAAAATATCGTCTCGCTTATACACGAACATCAACAAATCGCCACCTGTCGAAGAAAAATAAATAATAAACAAAAAAGATACTGCCGAAATTATTGAAATATGATGCCCGAATGAACCTCCTGGCCGAACACGATATCGTTAAAGCGCGTTTACGCATATTTACATTCAAATTAGCTTAAAATTATCGGGCATTATACGCGTTATCATCGGTTTCATCTTATGATTAGGCTTTTTTTTTTGTTTTGTTTTAGAAAAATTTTTCTAAAAATTGTTATGCATTGATTCGCAATAATAAAAAAAAAATTCTAAAAAGGATGGCCTTTTCAAAATTCGATTAAAAAAAAAAAATTATACTTAAATTTCGTGATTATTCGGCTTGTTATTTCGAATTACCCAAAAAAAACGCTTGAAGTCAATTGTAAAACAAAAATTTTTTCCGGTTCACAAAGAAGAAAAAATGTTCAAATTTTTGGCCATAAATCGTTCGGTACTTCAAAGAAATACATTTTATCTTCCGAATCGCCCACGCTTTAAATGCAAAATTTGCATTTTAGACGACGGCTTAAGTGGATAGGGCCTTTTTTGGGACAAATGATAATAATTTGATTGTTTAATGATTGCAGGCAATTAAATGAAACCATTTTGAGGGAAAATACAAGCCATAAAATGAATGATATCGTACTATAATTATATTTTAATTCATATTAATGCTGATGTGAATTATTAATTCAATTAAAAACAATTTTATTTTTACGAACTCTCGATCGCTGTCTCAACAAACGCCTTTCAAATGGATAGAAAAAAAGCAATAGGGTATTCACAATAGGTGTAACGATGAAATAATCGGAAATTGCGACTTCTTAAAAATTTTAATTTTTTGTTTTGAAACTTTTAGCATTAAATTTTCGATTTTTCGACTTCCTATTTTCGACGCCTTTGTGAATACCCCTAATATTTTAGATACTATTAGATCATTATTGTTAGTATGTTTGATTATAGACCTTGTTAATTACATAGGGTTACTTTTTGCCGTACAGAGGGCACTGGGTACAGAAGCCATTTCCGCTAAGCATAATCTATATCAGTTACTATATGTTAATAATATGTTTTCATCGATCGAGATTCGTCTTGATTGCCTCTATTAATGCAATCCATTTACAAAGTACAAGCATACGATCCAGCTCAAAAGCGTTCATCGAATTAAAAGGCACATTATTTTACTAACAAATTTCTTATTTTCTTTTAGATGAAAGTCACATTAGTCATAGCTGCTTTTTGCATAGCAGCTGCATACGCTGATCCAGCCATCAGCCAAGCCAGAACCACAGCGACAACATCGACGAAACCAGGCCGATTTTTGTCATTGCCAGTGCCCGCAAAATGCTCACGCCGTAAGTACATTCGAAAAATCAGAATCATTACCCAGCGGGAAATTATTTCCTGCTTGACAAAGTCATCAGTGATATCATCGATGACATATAGGTGACATTGTCATGCGTGACACCTTGGGGTGTGTTCATGTGATTGAATCTCATTGGCTACTGAAATTTGAATAAGGTTTTAGCGTTACATGAAGTGGCGTAGAGGTACGAATGCTTGACAAAGTCATCAGTGATATCATCGATGACATATAGGTGATATTGTCATGCGTGACACCTTGAGGTGCTGTTCATGTGATTGAATTTCATTGGATACTGAAATTTGAATAAGGTTTTAGCGTTTGCATGAAGTGGCGTAGAGGACGAGTGCTTGACAAAGTCATCAGTGATATCATCGATGACATATAGGTGACATTGTCATGCGTGACACCTCATCGTAGAGGGGTGCTGATCATGAGCTTGAATTTCATTGGATACTAAAATTTGAAAAAGGTTTTAGCGTTAACATGAAGTGGCGTAGAGGACGAGTGCTCGACTCAGAGTCCGATCCCTGGCTGAGGCGAACAAAAATTGCTAAAGAATCGATTTTTTAAAATTTCCGAAATATTCAAAGAGAAGACAAAGAAGAGAGTTTTTAAACCGGGTTTTCTATAAATTTTATAGTTGTAAAATATCGTTACTTTTCGGGTAAAAAGTAACGACTACTGTAGTCAGTAATCAATAACGTCTCGTTACTGATGGGGGTATCTCGTTACTAGTACTTTTTTTTGCTAACATGCCAGCTGATGGTTTCCGGAGTAATTAAGTACTAAAAGAATGAGTCCGCAAAATAGTATGGTAGTAGAGTGAGTTGAGTTGATATTTGATTACTAACTACTGAATGAAGCGTTAAAGAGCATGAGGGAGTTTTGATTAACTTTATCAACCTTGAGTTATTCAATTAATGAATGAACAATATTTAGAAAAATAGAACGAGTACTTTGTAACGAGTAATTAGTAACGATTACTTCAGCAAAAATAACGAATACACCCGAGTAGTGTTAATTTTTTGCATTTTTACAGCTCTAATAAATTGACATTTAGATATAGAAGATAAATTGAAGAAGAGTCACAGCATTATGACAATGTCAGTGCTAGAGAGATCACCAGTGACATTTTCTTAATCCACGACATGCACAGTGATTCACCGTGAATCACATGATTCACTGTACAAATTTCATACAAAATGTCCAATGAAATCGCATTCATTCCGGCTCCAAAGTCACCCTGACTTCATCGATGACATTTCCCGCTGGGTAATTAACCAGCCAAAAATAATACTTCTTGCTTGTGTTGTGTTGCTTTTTTTTTGGGTAAAAGAAATCGTTGCAAGCCATATTATTACATTAATAAGCTCCCATATAAGTATATAATATATCGATGTATATGTGAAATTTTCAAAATAATCGCGCCATCGAACATTTTGGAGCCAAAACTTTTACTTGAAGCAAAGTTCGGACGTGCGACAATTTTGGCAGTTCGACTTTTTTCATTCCTTTCAAAATTTTCAATTAAATGCGTTCGGCATAAATAATGATGAATGGAAAACGAAAGGAAAATAAATTTTCGACGTGCTTTAGTCACAAAATTAAATGAATTATTTTCATTTTTCTACCAAAGTGGGCGATAAAAATACAAAAAAAAAAAAAAACATTGAACGTGAAAAATTAAAAAAAAAAAAAACATGCGTAGGTGTTGCCGCAACATTTACGATCGCTTTCAATAATTATGAATGAATGCGTTTTTCCACTTTAAAGAGCTTTTAAAGGCCGCCTTCACTTTTATTTTATTTTGATTTATTTCACTCCGATTGATCGCTCTTGTGAAAGAAAAAAATTCTCCTCTAAGGCAACATACGACATTCCTAATGTCAATACGAATTTCAACTTGAACGGATTTCTACACCAATTCACCATTAAAAAACAACTTTTTTTCGAAAAAAAAATTACATAAGTCAGTCGGTCTCTAGGTTCCACAAATATTTTCGACATTTAAAAAAAAAAATAAATAAAGTTGTATGAAAGAACAGGCTAGGCGGCCCGCTTGTGCGTAAGAAACACGAATAAAAACCCTGATGAAAAAATTCCAGAATGTGTCCAACCGAATAAACACATTAGCAGGCAGCAGCAGTACTCACACATTTGTCAGAAGTTTGCAGTTAAAATGCGTTTGAAAGCAAAAAAAAAAAACTTCAATCTCACTTTTCAAAAGTTGAAATCGCGCCGCACAGTGGGATTGCTTCATACATTTGAGTGAAAAAAAAACTATAAGGAGTGTTCGGCTTATTTTTTATGAAATTAAGAAAAAAAGCGAAGTTTCATCATAATTGGCAACGCCCAGCAGCCACGCCCCTTACAATCTGAAATGAATTTTTCATACAAAATTGTTTTCAATGATCAGAATTTTTTTAAACTCAGCACAAAGTTTAGTTTTAATTGGAAAAAAAGATCATCAAAATGGGGCACCTCCCATACAACCCGAAGTGAATTTTTCATATAAAATTTTTTTCCTTTGATCACAATTTTCTAAAACTTTGTGTTACAATCAACTTCAATATAAAAAGAGATTCTGAAAGTTCATCAAAATGAGAAACGCCCACAACCCACAATTATCCTTAACCCTCTAATGCCACAATTTTTTTTTTCAATGAAAAGTTCAGATATGACTAATTTTGGGTAGAAAAACACGAATCTGAAATTATTATTATAAGTTTTTTTTTTTGGTAATTTGTTCCAAAAAAGTCCAGGAATTAGAGGGTTAAAATCGTTTGTCCTAAAAGTATACTAAATATTTGTTTCATATCACATCGAAAAATGCAATTGGAATCATTGAAATTTTTGTTAAGAAAATTTAAAAGTTTGTTCCACGGCCACAAAATGGCGCAGAATTTTATTGTTGAAATTAAAAGCACAGAGTCTTATACTCAATTTTTTTGCACTCCGACAATGCATTTCGATGAAGCTATATATTTTTTTGTCTAACGAAGGCAGCTCTTTGGTATCGTACATATCAATTTAACCAGTTACGTAACCAGTAACCAGTTTTAATAAAAATTTAATTCTTTCAGACATGTGCTAGAATCCGAAACCCGACGAAATCGGAATGAAAATCGACCAAAATTTCATATAGAATTTACAGATTTTGTTGGTTTTGATTTTGGGTCGGAACTGCTATTGATTCTAAATTGCACAGAGCCCTATTTTATCCCTTGTCTATGAGATTTATATGAAATTTAATAATATATAAATTTATAATAATTTAATAATATCATTCAAAATTTTTAATCAAAAGTTATGAGCAAATATATTTTTTTTTTTGCCGTGGAATTTTTGACTGACAAAATATAACATTTTTACGAGACCATTTCAGATTAAGCTTTGTCAAACAATTCTATATCAAAATGTATTACTAGATTTTTGAAAAGCAACCCTGCAAACACACTACCTGTTAATTACGAGGAGATTTAACTAATAGCGCTAACTATACTTTTTGGTAGTCAATATGAAAAAGATTCTATTAGCTTCTTAAGGGCACCTGAACTACCTGAAACAAATGTACGTGTAAGAATTTATCCTTTTCTTTCACATGAACACTCGCATTTGTTTTGGCATACAGTTGTCTTGCTTTTTCATGGTAAGCATACTGACTGTTTCACGAGTGAAATACCATATTAGTCTATTAACAACAAAAATTCGTTAGACATCACGCATATATCAGTAGTATTATCAGGCAGCCTTTTAGGTAGGTGTATGGAAAGCCTCACGGAAATTCCTTAGGCATTCCTTTGAAAAGAGGTATTGCTATCTGGCAAGACTAACGGTAGAATATTTTAGGGCTAGCATCAAAATTAAGTAATGCTGTGAAAAAAGATAAAATTCTGTAAAGAGCTGCAAGTCCAAAAAAATTCTTTCGACTTAACAATTTTTATTTCATAGTGATGCTTCATCTAGTCCAAAAAAAATTCTTAACAAGTAGTCGGTATTATAGCATGAAAAACTTTACTCTCGCATAGCACGAAGCCGCTTACATCAGCCGTCTCTTTTATGCATACGTAATTTAACAAAGGCTTTTATCCTACTCGCCCTCACTCATATCATACCCTAAACTTTTTATTTTATTTGTATTAGTGTTCATAAAATTTTTTACAACTGTATTAGTGTTCCGGGTAGGCATGTCTTGTAGGGAATAGTCGAAAAACTTACCAATTTTTTCCGGTAAAATCCCACTGTGCGCCGGTTGTGCTGTCATGTTCTTGTCTTATGACAGTTTTAATCGAAACAACTTGTCCAGTTAGGAACCAGAAACTTTGAAACCTTATACCTTTAAGACGGGGCAATCTATTTGAAATCAAAAGAGAACCAAAAAAAAAGCCATTAATAATAAATTTTGAAAAAAAATTTGCCTAGTAACTTCTTAATCCTAAATAAGATGAATTTGTAATTTCGAATTTAAAAATTTCCGAGTTTTTAATAAATTTTTATTAATGATGAATTCATGAATATTCATTTAGATTAGAGATTTAAATAAATTATCGACATCCAAATAGAGGAATTGAATTAGTAATTTTTTTTTTAGAATTTATAGATTAATTTGAAATTTCCTCCCTTTTGTTTCTGGTCGCACACTTCTTAAGCCAAGGCATCGTTTCGAGTCGCTTTGTTGAATTAAAAATTTATAATATTAACATCTTGCCGGCATCAAAACGAGACTGGTTTAAGACATATCTTTTTTTTTTTCCATATATATATATAAATATATATACGTTCACAGGCACATATTTTGTGTCAAAAAAAAAAACAAAAAAAAATCTCCCAGAAAACGTGAACGTGTTTACTTAATTAGCTTTTAAATTAGCTAAATTTCAACGAAAAATCGGAGAGGCGTAGGTACAGTAAAAGTTAGAAAACAATTTTTTGAACCGGATATGCAGCTAGACAATCGTGCAATTATTCTCTTGATGCCGCAATTGCATCCATTTCAATCAGTAACTTGGATTTTTTGTTATTCTTTTTTTTTTTAAACTCATTTTTCGTTAATGAACATACACAAGCGAATGGCGAATGGCTATATTCATTAGTCGGTTATTGTCTAGACCCAGACCGATGTGATGAGAGTCTTTTATGCTTGCTGTGTACGTCTTTACAATAGGAACCTACATACTTCAGATAATGTAATGAGGTTTCAGCTCATCTCAACTGTTGCCCAATACACAGTATGTTTGTCTTAAAAATAGGGTCATCGTCTGCTGCTGCTGCATGCAGCCAGTCATGTTTTCAAAGTACACAATACACAAAAAAAAAAAAAAGCTATTGCAACACTTTTATTTACCTCAGGCTAATTCCTGTAAACATCTTTTTTTTTTTGTTTTTTGTGCAAAAGTTTTTTTCTTTGAATTGCAATTCGAATGGCGAGAGATAAAGTTGATTTTTTTTTTTTGTTTTTAGAAAACAAAAAAGTCACGTTTTTTAAAGAGATGTTCAGAGGCATTACATTACAATGGGTATAAAATCCGGGGGTTACTTAAATATCGTGTTGAAAATAAGTATCTTTTTCCTTTCATTATTCAAATTTCTTTCAAATATTGTGGAGGCTTCCTTTGAATTCAATTCGTCTTATTTGAGTAAATCCTAATTTATTTATTTTTATTTATTTATTCAGTCAATGAAGTATTCTTCTTACAGACTTTGGACTAATAGTATAGGGGGGGAAAAAAGTATATACATTCCAAACAAATAAAATAAAAACTTAATTCAACAGAAATTATTTCAATTCACAATTTCATTCAAAATAGATTTAACTATTAACTTAAAAAAAAATAAATAATTTAAGGGGGTCTTCTCATTGAGCAACTTTTTTTTCGACTTTTTTTTTTTGCATTTATTTATAGCTTGGGTAGTTGTGAATATGCCCCTAAAAGGATTTTTTGAAATTCGAAATAGTTTAGAGGATATAGCCTTCTTTGTCGAGCAAGATCTGCGCTAAAACGAGTAATTTTTGCGTTGCTTCAAACTTTAAACGCGTTTATCTCGAAACCACGTTTTTCGAACTGGCGGCCATGATATCTCCAGTTCAACTGAACCGATTTTCATGAAACAAAGTGGAATCGACGCAGAATTGTCACCATTCTCGGGTGAACCTCGACCATAATTTTAAAAAATTTTTTACTATTTTTTTTTTTTACACTAAACTACAAAAAAAAAGCCCGAAATTTAATTTTTTTTTTTTTGAATGGCCGCCATTTTGTCAAAAAAAAATCACAAAATTAAGCTTGAGGTTCACCCGAGAATTACATCTATACTGATTATAACCCCGTTTTTTTTCCATTTCGGACGCTCCGGAGACCCGGAATCGTGACCGCCTGACGGCACCTTTTTTTTCACCACCAACTTTGAAGTCTCATTACTTTTTGAACAGCCCACGTATCGAGGCAAAAAAAAATTTTTTTATTTACTTTGAACTTTTTGTAATACAATAAATAAAAAAAGTTTTCAATTATTCTTTGCGTTTTCAAATAAGAATTTTTTTAAAAAGGGTCCAAAAAACGGGTTTTCAATGAGAAGACCCCCTTAAATCCCTTCGATTCAACCATATCCCACCCAACATTTTGGAAGACTGTTGTTATGAGAAGATTCATTTACGAGTCTTTTTCGAGCCCTCTTAATGATTAGAAAATGATTGATCACATGCGTGATTAATAGAAGACTCGAAAACGACTCTCCAATATGTTTCAAAAGCGAGTCGTATTCAAATAACAAAAACAAAATATAGAGCAATCGCCAATTAATCACGTATGGGATTGAAATATGATCATTCAAATTGTTGCTATCTTATATTTCACTCAATATTTGACTCAAAATTGAATTGAATGGAATTCGAATTTAAAGTTATAAACAGGGCTCGGATTTTGTTGACTTTTATAAATTTAAAGCATACTTAAAGGGGCAAAATTTTGTTCTAGCTAACAGTTTACGAATAATTTAAGCGAAGTTGAAATTCAAACCGCTTTTCTTACTTCAAAAAATTCATATTGAAGTTAAAAATCGAATTGAATCTTAAATTTATGCGAGTTGAACAAAATTTTTACTCCTTAAAGTATGCTTTAAATTTTTAAAAGTCAACAAAATCCGAGCCCTAGTTATAAACGTAAAATTTCCATGACTTTCGATTTGGAAAGCTTGGTGTCGACGGGTGAGCATAGGACTAGAAAACGAGGGTTCCTAGGTTCAAATCCCACATAAGGCAAGGAAAATTGTTGAACCTATAATAATAATACATATAACATATAACATATACACGAAAAAGCCAAATAAATGTGTATTGATTAAAAAAATTTTTATCTTTTTTATTTTTGGAAGAAATCGATTATAAATATGAGTCGTAGAACACTCCAAAATGATAGCAAATATGAGTCTTAGAAGACTCGAAATTGGTAACAAATATGACTCGAAAACGACTCGCAAATGATATCAAATATGACTCCCTAAGAAGAGTCGCGACTAGGGTTCGAATTTCTCCTGACAAAAGTATCATTTTTGATCAGAAAACGAGCGCATATTTGATCTTTTTAATCAGAAAGGCGACTCGAAAAAGACTCGCTTTTGATCAAAAATTTCAAAAAAAA
Source organism: Chlorops oryzae (assembly GCA_020466095.1). NCBI lineage: Eukaryota > Metazoa > Arthropoda > Insecta > Diptera > Chloropidae > Chlorops > Chlorops oryzae. The sequence continues at coordinate 112,155,655 of CM035807.1, forward strand.
ATGCTAGCTGGGATAAGACACAAATGGAAAGGAAGTATTAGTTATGTAATGCTTGATTAACGCACTTTGATTCATTCACGTCAATTAGTTTAAGAAAACAAACAAAAATATCTATTCGTTAGCTTTCAATCCGGTCGATTTACGACTCTGTGTTGTGCTGGCTAAAGTCACAAATGCGAATGGCAATCGGTAATGAGTCTGGTTGCAAACATGTTTAATTGATTTTATACGGATAAAAAGCTAACGAGCATCAAATTGGCTTTTAGGCTGTGATGCAACATGATGCATTTGCAGTAGGAACTATATAACATTGATTTTCAAATTTTATAACATTATCTATCGATTTTAAAGTGGAATAAAATAATTAAAAATAATCTTTATATTTTCTTTTTTGTTTTCCATAGGTCCAAAGGAATTCTCTTATCGTGGCAGGAATATGTTTCTCACTTCGCATGTACCAGCGTTAGCCAATAAGAAATACGATTGGCTCGATGGTCGTAATTTATGCCGTGAATATTGTATGGATCTGGTTGCTCTGGAGACCCAAGAGAAAAACAATTTAATCTTCCGTGTTATCCAACAAAATGATGTACCATACATTTGGACAGCTGGTCGTATTTGCGATTTTGCCGGTTGCGAGAACCGTCCAGACTTGGAGCCCAAGAGCGTTTACGGTTGGTTCTGGTCTGCAACACGCGAGAAGATTCAGGCAACAAACCGAATTCCACAAGGTTGGGGTTACAATCCATGGTCGCAAACTGGTCACAAGAAACGTCCACAGCCCGATAATGCTGAATACGAGATCAATCAGACAAAGGAACAATGCTTGTCTGTATTGAATAATGTATACAATGATGGTATTGCATGGCACGATGTTGCTTGCTATCACGAGAAGCCTGTCATCTGCGAAGATAACGATGAACTGCTGCGCTACGTTGCGGCCACAAATCCAGGCATTCGTCTATAAGCGATGGACGATGAAATTATTTTTTAATATTTTTTTTGTTTGTTAATTTTTAATTTCTATTTTATTTTCTTTTAATCTTTTTTTTTTAACTTTATTTTTAAACAAAAATAATAGACTTTAGATTTTATAAAATATGTTTTTTTCTTTTAACTTTTCTTTACTTGATTTTTATATTTCTCAATTTCACTTTACGACGTCGACATTTTTATGGAGTTAAAACTCCAACTGCCAATCTTCGAGAAGCTTCTCATTGCTCTCTTTTCAAGCAGCTATTCGTGTGTTTGTTGTAAAATATTTATTTTTCTCTTATAAAAAAAAAAAAAAAAAAAAAAAACAAAACTTTGCAAATACATCTTTCAGATGAGTCTCGAAAGTCTTTTGACTACTTTTCTTCAAAAAAAAAAAAAAAACACAAAACAAATTTTGATAATGTTAAAAAATAAAAAAGTTTTATAAAAAGAAATCGATTTGCATTTGTGATTCAATCCCAGCTAGCATTTTTTCGAAATTTTTGATCAAAAGCGAGCCTTTTTCGAGTCGCCTTTCTGATTAAAAAGATCAAATATGCGCTCGTTTTCTGATCAAAAATGATACTTTTGTCGGGAGAAATTGGAACCCTAGCCGCGACTCTTCTTAGGGAGTCATATTTGATATCATTTGCGAGTCATTTGCGAGTCATATTTGTTACATTTTCGAGTCTTCTACGACTCATATTTGCTATCATTTTGGAGTCTTCTACGACTCATATTTATAATCAATTGCTTTCCAAAAATAAAAAAAAAATATTTTTTAAATCAATACACATTTATTTGGCTTTTCCGTGTGTATATTATATGTATTATTATTATAGATTCAACAATTTTTTTTCCTTGCCTTATGTGGGATTTGAACCTAGGAACTCTCGTTTTCTAGTCCTGTGCTCACCCGTCGACACCAAGCTTTCCAAATCGAAATTCATGGAAATTTTTCGTTTATAACTAGGGCTCGGATTTTGTTGACTTTTAAAAATTTAAAGCATACTTTAAGGAGTAAAAATTTTGTTCAACTCGCATAAATTTAAGATTCAATTCGATTTTTAACTTCAATATGAAATTTTTGAAGTAAGAAAAGCGGTTTGAATTTCAACTTCGCTTAAATTATTCGTAAACTGTTAGCTAGAACAAAATTTTGCCCCTTTAAGTATGCTTTAAATTTATAAAAGTCAACAAAATCCGAGCCCTGTTTATAACTTTAAATCGAATTCCATTCAATTCAATTTTGAGTGAAATATTGAGTGAAATATAAGATAGAAACAATTTGAATGATCATATTTCAATCCCCTACGTGATTAATTGGCGATTGTTCTATATTTTATTTTTGTTATTTGAATACGACTCGCTTTTGAAACATATTGGAGAGTCGTTTTCGAGTCTTCTTTTAATCATGCATGTGATCAATCATTTTCTAATCATGAAGAGGGCTCGAAAAAGACTCGTAAATGAATCTTCTCATAAAACAGTCTTCCAAATGTTGGGTGGGTATAAGGCGTTATGAAGGTAACCATCTAAGAAAGCATTTTTTGGGATAACAAACTTACCCAATTTAGAACAAATTGCCTCGGGCATAAAAAGCGTCATATTAATTGGTAAAACTTGTTACTTTACTCTCGTCCTTTAAGCGTGACTACATACAAAAAAAAAAAAAAAATACAATTTTAATGTTTCCAGCTTAGCTTGATCCTTAAAACAGTTTCACCTCTTCGATTTTTTCGATTTCTTTCTATGCTTTTTGTGTCTTTTGCTTTTATGTGCGGTCTTCGAATTCGATTTTTCTTTTTCTTTGCTGCTGGATAATTTTTTATAATCATCCTCACTACGTTGCCGTTTATCCTTTCCTCGTTTTTTTCGCTCTTCAGAGCCTGTGCGCGAACGTTTGTTTTTCCTACTTGGAGAAGACGTTTTTGGACTTTCTTTGCTGGCGGATTTTTTTAAACGCTTCGCTTGTTTTGACTTCTTTTTCATTGATTTTTTCAAGCTCTTTTGTTTCGGGGAATGACTGCTCCACTGAATTTTCCATCTCAGGACTTTCAGACCAACGCCAGTTTCGCTGTTTTCCAGTCTGATCTCTATCGCAAATGTCATTCCAACTAAGAAAGAAGAAACGAACAAGATTATTGAATTACAACATTTTTTTAGAGTATAGTTTTAGGCATTACCTTAACAGTTGTGTTCCCTGATTGAGAGCTCTTGATGTCACGACTACATTTTGTCGATTGTTATTGCATTCTAAAATACAATTAAATTTGCTTCCAGGATTCTTAAACAAATGAAAGAAATAGCATTTGTTTCCTCGACGACATTTTCTTGAAATGGACATGCCTTTAGGATGTTTTCAAATATAAAATTGAACTGAGTTAAGGATTATATACTTGGGGAAATATTAATAAAAGTTAAAAGAAAAACATTTCGATTGAAAAATTATTTTAAAAGGATACAATATATTCCAACGATTCGCATTGCGCAATTGACGTACCACAGACTGCTGCGCGCCATGTCCGTAAATTTGAAAATTCAACATTTAAACGTTTCATTGCGTAGAATCGGCCTTGAAGCTTAATGAAAGCTCTTAATGCGGATCTATAAAATAATTTATTATCGAAATTAATTTAATTCAACCAGCATGATGAGCAACATCTTCCTATTCGTAACCGGTTTCAAGGTACAAGCAATTTAACTTAAACTGGCAATTTGAAAGCAATAAAAAAAAAAAAAAAAAAAAAGAGCCAAAAATATATCGAAATCAATTTTGATTTCTTTTGTGTCGGCAAAACTTAATGGAGCATTAATTATTTTTACCTTTTATCTTCGTATTCAACAAAAACGTTGCCACGCAAATGTGCCAATTCATTTCGCAGTGTGCAAAAAGTCTTTATTCTTCCGAAGCTCTCCAACTCCGGCACAACGTCTTCGAAGAAATCATCGTAATCATCACGTAAATCGCGTTCGCTCGACTCTAAACGTGCATCGGCACCAACGGAGGAGTAGTCCGTATTATCGCTCGATTCGAGCAATGGATGTGAGAAGAAATTATGAATCAATACAATCCGCGAGATCATCGGTCGGCGATGATCAAAGATGCAAGTATTTCCAAAACGACAGAAATTCGTCGTCTCATAGCTTTTACAATATTTTTGACCCGGTCTTGTTTGAACGTAACGCTTTAGTTCTTTCGGTGTTTCGACATCCAAGTCGTTTAAATAATTATCCATTTTCAACATAATTGATTCAAATTCTGCTTCTGCTTCGACTTCGAGTCGACGTTTTTCTTCCAGTAGTTTCCGTTGCTTTTCTTTACGTTCTTCCAGCTCTTTTTCTGCTTGTTTTCGTAAAGCTTCTTTCGCGGCTTCTTCCATTTCGCGACGTTCCCGATCCAATCGGAATTGTCGCTGAGCTATAAGCTCACGTCGTAGCCATTCTTCCTCTGCTTCGTTGCGCTTTTGTTGTTCCTCCAATGCTTGGATTTCCTCCAATTCGGCTAGTCTCTTTTGTTGCTCTTGGTAGGCAGGATCATTTAATTTAACTGCAGCTTCTATATGTTCAAATAACCATTGATGATTCGTATATAGTAATCTGGAATTTCAACATATACAATAGCTTACCCGTTTCCAGCTTTTCGTCACGTTCCTTTGCTATGTTTTGGCGCCTTTTCTTTCTGTGGAGCTTCTTCACCAATTTGCGCCATTCTCTAAATTCAAAAAGAAGTTATTTGGGAAGTTTACTTGGGCTATTTTATACAAACCTTCGTGTGGGCGCTGGAGCTTGCATTTTATTTTTTTGCTTTTCCTTCACCGGTTCGTGTTTACTTTTTTAAAAATCAGCTGACTAACTAGTGCTGCATAAAGTATTGTTCTACCTCATATCTAATTTTCGTAAAGTAACGAGTTATTTGTTAGTCTGTTTTTAGAGTTCACAACATAACATTATGGGAATTCATTCGAACCCTCGAAGGATTGAACTCCCCAGCAAAATCTGCTTCGAAATTTTACCAACACAAATGGAAGTATTTTGATGTTCACTCACACATATGCGATTTCCAAGTGCAAGAGAGGGACAGTTGCTACATGTACACAAAATGTTTTCGAATAAAGTTCCCGATGCCCATTTAGCTTTACCAAGAGACATTTCTGGAAAAATTTCGAGAAAATTTGGAAAATTTACCAGAAACGTGATTTGCTGGGTCTGAGAACTTCTTTGCGTTAACTGTAAAAATACATGGACGATTTAACTGCTGTTTAAAAAGTTATCAAAGTTCACTAAGTTCGAGGTCTGAATGAATACCCATATTATCACTTTGGTAGTATAGTTTTTACACAACGCGTATTAACCGGTTATTCTGAAAAAATTGTACCTCTGACTGTTCTAGAAAATGGCGTTTCGAGAAAAACGCCTTTAAGTTTCAAAACAAGTCGCTTAGGGCCGTTATTGCACAATTGTTAGCTGTTACTTTTTAAATACGTAGCATTTTGGTTTGATTTTTCACAGCATATTTAAAAGGTTTCCTTCGATAATGAAAGAAAAAATTATTTTTAAAGAGATTTTAAATAACCCTTTTATAAGGTGACCGCATAGTATAACAATTTTGTTCAAACAAGCGTACAGTAATTTCGCTATATAAGAAAGTCGATTTTGCCAAGAAATTTCTTCTTTATATCCGGTTTTTTCTTATATAAAAAAACCTTTTAAAGAAAATTTTTTTTTATAAAAAAAAAACCGATTATAAGAAAATTCTTTCTCAAAAAAACCCTTTGAATTGAAAATTTTTCAATTTTTAAAAATAAAGTTTCCCTTTTTTTAAAAGAAAAGTTTTTTTAAAAAAAAATTTAAATTTTTCTAAAAAAATTTTTTTTTTTAAAATTTTTAAACGTTTTTCAATTTTTAAAAACAAAATTTTTGCAAATTTAATATAAATTTTTGGGAGGTTTCTTTTTAAAAAGGGGGTTTTTTATAGATTTTTTTAAAATTTTTAAAAAGGGTGGGGCAGTATACAACAATAAAAAAAAAAAATAAAATTCAAAAATCAGTTTTTAATTTTGTTATATTTAAAAATTTTGTTCCTTAAAAAACGTAACCGAAAAATTAAACAAATTTGAAAGTTTAATTTTGAGAAAGAGGAAGAAAAAAAATTCCTATTGGGAGCCACCTCGATTTCCACAAAACAACGGAAAACTTGGTTGGGCCCCTAAAAACATTTAACTCGTATCTTACCACCCGTTGTCAAAGTATGGTATCGGAAACTAACAAAAGTAACCTTACTAAACTTTGAAGTCAATTTTGTTCCAAGTAAATTAAATAAGGCTCCCAAAAAAAAAAAAAAACTTGAATAAAAAATGGCCGGGACGTTCATAAATAAGTTTTTACTCATTATTGGATTTCAATTTACCCAGCACTTTCTCCGAAATGTAAGGAATAAAATTTAATCAAAAAAAATTAGAAATGAGTTTTTTTTTTTTTGTTTTTGGAAGATCGCACATATTTACGACTAACGGAGCAGGATTGGGATCATTTACCGCTAGACGTGAGTAATTTTTTACACTATCCAAACCGATGTTATACTCAATTGCCTTCCAAATTTCAGATAGTTGTACAGACAATATTCAGTTTGCTATTAGTTATCTACAATCTTATACAAGTCGTTGCCGATTTTAAGGAAATCCGTGCGACCGTCGACATGCAAGGGAAATCGTGGGATACATTTGGAAACTTGCCGTCGTTCTACATGTTTAATCATCGGGGAAAAGCGCTTAGCCCGTTATATGAGGACACAGCGGATATTGATGAATAGTATTAATTTTTTTTTTTTGTGGTTTTTTTGTTCGATGGTAGCTTTAATGAAGAAAAATATATAGAGTATGGAAAGGTAAATGTCGAGTGAATGGTCGATTTTATTTATTAATTTCGTATTAAACAATGATTTCAAATATAAACTAGCATTTATTTTTTTTTCTGCACTTCATAAAACCATCGATGACCACCCTCTAAGAATGAAAATTCAACAGATTGTTTGTTCATCACAATAGATATTTTGTTTTAACAATTTATGTTTGTATTCGAACATTTTAATCGTATTATTATTAGATAAATTTGGAAAATGTTCAAGCTGCTTTTAGGTGCGTTTTAGCATTAGTTTTTGGCAGTGTCTGGCATTCCGACTGCTACGATATCAGCAAAACTCATTTTTTCGATAACAGTTTTTGATGGCTTCTCGTCATCAGCGGCCTCAGCACTGCATGTTGCAACACTTAGAGCACTCAGAGCATTGGTGGTATTACAAATTTTATTGGACTCCTTAGAACGTTCGGCTTGAGTTTTTTCCCAAGCTACATCGAACGGATAAGATAAGGGTTTAAACTCATCTGGACAATCCGTTTGATCGGGTGCAGTTGCCACTTGTATTGAGGCGCCTCTTGTATGAATTCGTTCCAACAGGCCAACTTGAGTTTCAGGATCCAATGAAGTTATATGATGAAATAGCTCTTGTTTCGTATATACGTTTGGAAGACCACGCTTCGTAAAGAACTATGGCAAGTGGATTAGATTAGATTAATTAAAATACGAAATCGCCCTAAGGATCCCAAATAAAAATTACTCACATTAACAATATTCCCACAATCACGCAAGAGAAATTCCAAGGCACTTGGATGTTCGGGTTCAACGGCTTGAGCAACATCTATGAACCAGCATTTGCCATCGTACCACAGTATATTGTATTCGCTCAAATCGGCATGAACCAATTTAGCATTATTGTACAGCTTATACATAGCGTCTATGATCTCCTCGTAGGCACAGCTCAATTCAGCATCACTTAAGCGTGCATCCTTCAATTTGGGTGCTGCATTATGATTATCTCCAATGAATGACATAACGAGAATATGCTTTTTCAATGTCACAACATCGGGGCAATTAATTCCAACCGCTTTCATGCGTTTTAGATTATGCATTTCCTTTTCGGCCCAAAGATTAATGATGTAAAAATTATCCTGGCTACTGTAACGATCCTTAAAGCGAAAATCATCTTTTATATAACGATCACGTTGTTTGAACTCATTTAGGGTCGTCCGAAAAATTTTAATTGCACATTCCTTTGGCAGTTCAACGGCTACGGCGGCCTTCTTTTCAACAATTTCCTTTTCTTCATTCGTATTTTGCTTTTTTGGACTGCCTTTCTTGTGTACATGATGATCAGTTTCAACATAATTGGGATCTGAGTTGGCATGCAAAATTAATGCTTCCTTGCCAGTTGAGACGATTCCATTGATTTGTTCCAATAGCTGTTTATTGATGAGCTTGTAAAGCAAAAGACGTGTCCGTGCATCCACACCCATTTCGGCAGTGGCCATGTTCTCCTTTCGGTTATACATTTTCGATTTCTTACTGTGTGCATTCGAGAAATCACGACGATGGGAGTACGACTTCAATTGATTGTAGACCTATGATGGAAAATCAATTTTTTTTAAATATTTATTTCCCCTTCTACGGATTCTTACTAGTGATGCCCCGAATAGTGGATTTGGCCGAATACCGAATACCGAATATTCGGTCAACCTCTCGGCCGAATAACGAATATTCGGCAACCGAATATTCGGCACGTAGTAAAGACAGCTTGGGCCTACTCGCGACTAGCTGGAGTCAAGACAAAAGCTGCCGCTGAAAAATTTGCCCACTGTTTATAATGTTTTCGAAGAAAATTTAGAAGAAGCTAGCGTACATTTAATATTTCTAAAGAATAAAATGCAAATCTGCTGTATTTTTAGTTCTCGTTAATTAAGTTTTTTTACGTTATTGTGAGAAAAATTTAATTTGTAGTTAGTGTTGATTTTTTTAATAAGTTATTTCTACTATTCGGTATTCGGCCGAATATTTTAACTATTCGGCCGAATACCGAATACTGAAAAATGACGCCGAATAGGCCGAATACCGAATAGTGGCCGAATATTCGTGGCATCACTAATTCTTACCCTATTCGATAGAGACATTTCGAATCCAGCTGCATCGCCAGTCGATAAGTGTAAAGGAAAAGACATTACGCGGCAAGCATTTCGAACTCCACATAAATGGGGATCATGCTTTGTCACCATTTCGCCTTCTTCGTCAACTTTGAAACCACATTTCGGTATCTTCTCCAACTTTTTCTCATTCGTTTCGAATCGATCCCAATCGCGTTTTGTAAACTCATCTTCGTCGCTTTCGTCGTCGTCGTCGTCTTCGTCATCATCGAGAAATTCCAAATCGCCATTGCGATGAAAATTTTTCAAAGAAATCTTGACTTTAGATTGCTTGTTGCGTTGCGTCTCTATTCGACGCAGTTCCACGTTGTATTCATGATCGAATTGGGATTGCAGCATTCGTGCGATAGCTTCGTCAGACTTATCCTCATCCACATTTTCTTCCGTTAAAAGAGCACTATAGTCTTCCCAAACCTCTCCTCCATTCTCGATTTTATGTTTTATATTAGTTGTTGTTGGTGTTTTGACTTCGCTGGACGATGATGATGATGATGGATGATCCTCGGAGTTATTTTCTCGTTGTTTTATTCTTGCTTCCAAACGTTTGTTTTCCCTTTCTTGGACTACATGAGCATAATCTTCGGAGAGTATGTCAGCGAAAGAAACTGTTTCTACTGTGTTTTTGTTAGTCTTCCATGGGCACTCCATTACTTTATAATGCTTAGGAACAATGATGAGGCACAACAGATTAAAACTAACAACCGTTGTTGTTCAATTTGGAGTCTAATTCGATACCAAGTATTACTTCTTCGATACGATTTACTACGAATTGTGAAATTCTATTCTTCTTCTCCTTCTTCTTAACTTGACACTCAGCCAAAGTGAAGGGCGTTGACACGAACGCTCTTGTTTGTTACGTCAAGCACACACCGTGCGACTTGATGTACAACCGGTTTGTATAGAGATCGCAACGTAAACTTGGCTTACTCGCCGTTCATATTACGCGACAAAGCTGGTTTGAAAGCGAGGTTCGCTGCTGATTTCTCGCCTAATGTGCCCTTTTACATTAGGGCAACAATTGCCGGTAATTTTTTGGTTTATAGGCGAGACGAAGCGCGGAAATGTAGAGAAACTATTTCCACGATAAAATATTTATTTGAAAATATTTTTCTTTTCCTTTTACTCTTTGCGAATGCGTTTTCAAGTACAAATATATATTTGGCAAATTACACTGTGCAACATTTTAGAGGTCATATTTTGTAAACAAAAATTTGACGACTGTTTTTGAAAGTGCTCGGTGAGTATAACAACGCCTCATACTCAGTTTTGTTAAGTCATCTCTACTTTTTTTTTAAAATAGACTTCAAAAATGGGGCCGAGAATTAAATTACTCACTTACTTATGGCTATATCTCGTAATCCGTTCAATATTTTAATTTCCTTTCTATCACAATTTATCGCTCTGAACTCATTTTAAATAGTTTTAGTACAAACCGACCCGAAAAAACTCGATCTAGTAGGTGCAAATTGCAAAAATTCATAAAATTTGACGTGTTTTTTTATCATATTTTATTTTGTATGGCCTATAGCTCCCAAGAAATAAACATTTTATCAAAATTTTTTGAAGAAAATATAGAAAAATTATAATTAAACAACTTCTTCATATGCACGAACTACATCCGAGCAATACTTGATACCGTTTTGCCGCTTGAAAGTTGAACAATTTTTACCAAAAATCGGAAGAAAAAACGCAAAATCATCCTTTAGGTATGCACGAAATTTTTCAACCCAACGCAAAAGGTTCCGAACCATGAAAATAATACGTAATCAGTGTTGCACTATTTTCTTTTCTGGATAATCTGACAAGGCAAAAAGGCATTTAGGGAGTTTTTCCTTAACAGATTAACCTGAAAAAAACGGTGCAAACAGTACGGCAAAGTCCGTACTCAAAAATTTTGTGTTCTTTCCTCTTCCTCTTCTCCCCTCTCGACAATCAAGCTCAAGACTTTGCAAATAAATATTTGATCGTGGAAATCGGGACTGAACTGAACTAAGTTATCATAGATGCTCCTCTTTGTGAGATATACCATGATACGAAATTTTTTTATTTCATCCTGACCTGCAAACTTGACTAAAAACGAAAAATATATCAATCGAAAAATTTGTGTGCCACTTCAAAATATTCAAATTTTATTTTTTTTTTGTTTTTTTTTGCAATTGCCAATTAAGTCCGCTCGCACCACATTTCGCCAATGTGAAAAGCCGAATAAATTGCAATATGCTCTTCTATGACTTAATCTGTTCCAGGAAATATGAGCAAATCAATTTAACAAAACATATGCCCATATTTATTTGACTTATCCATTGGCTTACGTAAATTATGACAAATGCCTTTCCATGTTTAATTGGTTTGAATAAAAAAAAAATGCAGGAATTAAAGAAAGACCCAATGCGCATATCTGTTGATCAATAAAATGATAATTCAAGATCAAAGCAAGTGACGTTGGCCATACGAGAATTGTTGTCTGGAATTCGTCTCAATTAAGATTTGTTATTCTAAACCAAATTGGTTAGAGATTAAAATAAAACAATGAAACAAAAAACAATTTATTAAATTACCTACTATAAAAATTAATATTCGATTTTCAATTAGTAAATATGGTTAGGAAACAACTGCAACTTTTCCTTTTTATTTTCCAACATGGAGACAGAAAATGCGATCACTTTCCAATTGCCTCCACAAAGTGCCTGCGTATCCCAGCAGGAAAGGCACCCCGACAAAAATGACATTTGTACCCAAACTGACGTTGTGAATTTGTCACGCATTCGTCAGTGAAAAAAAGCATTTGAGAGCTCCACACCGCTATCTCCTCTCTAAACGTCCCAGCCGGAACTGTGCACGAGAGGTGCTCGAACATGTGCATAGCACGAAGTATTATGTGCACAGCACGCTGCTAATATACAAGTCCTGTCCACTATTTCTAATACATTTCCTAGGATCCCTGCAGAAATTTCAACTAGTGCTGTACTAGTACTTTACTAGTACTAGTTCTTTTCTATACCCTTGCCCATATAAAAATCTGTAGAAAATCAGTACAACATCTGTACAGGAAAGCACTAGTGCGGTAGGTACCAGAACTATTCTAGTACTTTAAATAGGCAATTAGGTAAATTTACACCAGTTAAATACCAGTGCTGTTTACGGGGAAAAGGTACTAGAATCGTTGATTTTCCCCCCCTATTTCCTTAAGTAAATAATGGGAAGAAGCATTTATGTTCAGTCACTATCGATTGATTTGTAGTTCAACTTTGATGAACGGATACGAGATTATTCCAATTATCACTAGTATAGTTATGGTGGAAGCTTATCCAAAAATTGCACTGGTTCTTCTAGTTCTGGTAAAGGTACTAGTTCTTCTAGTTCTGGTAAAGGTACTAGTTCTTTTCAGAGAATTGCCCAACTGTTTAATACAGGGATGTGCCGTGGTGTGAAAACTGGGTTCACTGTGTATAGCATTGGTATATTGAAATAATGAAAATTACCGATTTAGTTTGGTTCGTTCCATACACAAGCTATATACCGGGTGTATGGCATTGTATACAGCTTGTGAAATAATTTGAAAACTGTTTTTTTTTCTTATGTTGGCCTATCTACTTCTTCATACACTTCGTGCCCATACACCACAACACCCGGCTGGGGTCTATTTATAGAAATTATTCAATGGACTGGGTCATTCTTTTCTTACTCTAATTTTTATCTTTTTTTTTTCAATTTTTGTTGCCTGAGCGCGGGCCCTACTCGAGCACCTCAGATTTTTCGGTGGTCAGACTACGCCACGGTAATCCCCACCGCGCCCGAGACAAATTTGAAATTTCCTATTAAAGGTTTAATAGCCAGTGAGATTGAAGAAGATGAATATCATCCCTCTACGATGAGATCGTCCTTTAAGGAGTCATGTCACCTATATGTCCCGATCCCGATATGTGGTCACAGATCACTTTGTTAGAGGTTTGAGGTAACAGGTGCTCGGCCAAGAGGACGACCAAAACAAAGATGGCTAGAAATTTTGAAAAGGGACCTCCAAGCAACGGATCTAAGAATCAAGGATTCAGTGGATAGAAGGAAATGGAGAAAAAATTCAAAACATGCGGACCCCAGTATAAGCCGGGAAAGAACACGCTAGAAGAAGAAGAAGATCACTTTGCCCTGCAGGAAATATTTGCCTGCTCTCACATATCTACCTACCTTTATATTTATTAAATTTATCGATACCATCGCGCATGAGTCTGCCGGTTTATTTAACGTGTGTCTGTGCGTGAGAAAAAAGGGGCTCGTTAAGTTTGGCCCCAAAATAGAAAACAAGAAGAATAAATAAAAAAAAAATAAAAAAAAAATAAACAAAAAGTGCCAAGAAATAAATCGTAAAAAGATTTATGAAAACGAAAAAAACCTACCGTGAGTATTCTGTGTAGGTGTGCGAAGAATCTGTTGGGCGTGATTTTGAAGATAAAAGAGATTGATATTGTATGTACTTAACGTACAAGCACGTTCATGTCAAGAAAAGCTTGATAAGCGAATGCAAAATAATTACAAAATTTTATGATTCATTTTTACGATTGCAGAATAATGGAATGTTAACAAAAATTTTTAAGTTTATTTTAACATTTTTATTTCATTTAATGTTGTTTTTGCATTAAGTTCCGTTCTTGTCTGACCCTGTTATCAGAATCAAAAATGTGAATGCGTATTTATACATATTTAATTAAAATTTAGAATTTATACCCTCGATTGGACCTTTTTATCAGCTTTGATTTTTTTTTTTTATGTCAGACATGTGTGTGTCCATGAGGTCGAATTATTTAAGAAAGAAGATTTTTAGAATAAATAATTTAGAATGGAAATTATCAATTGTTTTAAAAGCTTCACGATTCGGTTGCAGCGGATTTTGAGATTTATTTATTTTTTATAGAATTTTTTTCACTCGTGAAATGTTGGATGTATTTTAGAAGATCAAATGCATTCGATTGCACATTACCGTTAGAAATTTGAATATCCATAAGGCATATTGACTACACACACCCCTAACTAGAAGAATATATCAAAATGGGTAAATTCTTTCCTATTTTTAGGGGCTCTCTTCAGGTCTGTTAGAAATGAAAAACTTCATATAAAGAAAAAAAAAACGCTTCAGAAATGAATCAGAAATTTTCTGAAGTGTTTTTTTATATGAAGTTTTTCATTGCTGTTTAATTTCTGACAGCTCTGGAGAGTGGAGAGTCTATTCATAAAAATAATTCAAAACAAATATTTTTTGAAACGCATTATTCACTGTTTTCGCGTTCGTTTTTTGAGTCCTTCCTGTGTCTCTCTCGCTCTGTATGCATGCAAAGACTGAAGACACGAACGCGAAAACAGTGAATAATGCGTTTCAAAAAATATTTGTTTTGAATTATTTTTATGAATAGAAAACACTAACTGATTTTAATGGTTATAGTCTTTAAAAACTCGTCATAGATTAAGGTTTACGGCATTTGACTAGAAAATTTAATTTTTTATGCTAGGAATATTATTTGGCCAGTTAGGAGAAGGAACCCAAAATGCAGTTTTAAAAAAAAGGTAATAATTATAACATATTATTAAAACATAACAAAAACTAATCCAATAATCTTCATATTAGGCTCGTTTAAAAGGTAGTTTTGTAAATTTTTCGAATATGCATACTGAACATGTTCGTTCTTGTTCCTACGGCATCTATATCATAGATTGAAGTTCGTGAAGTATTTTTCTTTAATTTAAGCCTAATCTTGTATGGAGACCCCCCTAAGGAGGGGAGATAGAGGGTAGGCATGTTGGAAGAAAATGTTTAGGGTAAAAAAATAATGGGGGTCGGTCATACATATCATCTCCCTAGGAGGGGTTTGACTGTAGTGACGGCCATTTTTAATGAAAATTTGATAAAATGAAGGTAATTTTGTATGGGGGCCCCCCTAAGGAGGGGAGATAGGGGGTAAGTATATTTGGGTGAAATGTGTAAAATAAAATAATAGTTGAGATTAGTCATACATTTTAACCCATTTATGCCATTGGTGCGTGGTTTGCCCCAATTTTATAAAAAGGGTACTTTTATATGGGAGCCCCCTTAAGGAGGGGAGATAGGGGAAAGTTTGTTCAGATAAAATGTTACGGGTAAAAAATTAATGGGGGTCGCTCTCACATTTTACCCACTTTCTGACCTCCCTTACAGAGTTATGGCGACATTAGTAAGATTTGGCGGGGTTTTTGTGAACTTTGACCCCCGTGGGGCACGTCTAAGCGTCGTCCTACAGAAAAAAAATTTTGGCCCATAAAGTTTTTCGAGGAACCCTACAAAATGAGACCACCCCACCTAAGAAATTCCAAAAAGTCGTTTTTAACGTCATGTCTAATATACATACATACATGCCTTAGGGAGTGAACAATTAATAAAATAAGGAATGCAACAAGTCATTTTTTGACTTAATATCGCCGAAAAAGTCGAGGTGACTTGACAGTCGAAATTAAGACAAAAATTTGGTCCATATGCCTTCAAAAATTTACCTAATTTGCAAATCAAAGTTAAGTCACTATTAGGGGATTTAAAAGGGATTTTTTATACTCATTGCCTTTAAAAAATATCCTTAAAAGTCGGATTTACTTTGAAGGTCTTAAAAAGTTCGAATTAAGGTTTCTCCGATCACGAAAAACATACTTTAAAGTCAGGCCATTTTTGGGAAAAAAAAATGTTTAAAAATATGTTAAACTTAACAAAAATAGCATTTAATGCTTTTCGAATTTCCCTATTTGGCTTGTTGGGACAAAAGAACCGATCCAAGAGAGAGAGCCAATCTCCTTACTTCTTTCACTACACTTAATTTAGTGGCCAATAAAATCATTCAAAGTCCATTCAGATAAGTATTTTTCTCTGTCAAATTTCATTTAAAAAACTTCAAATCAACCTCAATTAATAAACTTCATTTTTATGGAGTATTCATGTTTGTTTACCATTTCAATGAAGATCCATAAAAGCAAAGTATAAAAAAAAAAAAATAAATGAAAATGATATCTATTTTGGCTTATGGCAATTTATGCTTGCTCCTGCACACATTTTTTTTTGATTTTTTTTTTTTTGTTGTTGTCAATAAAACACACATACCTCTGTGTTAATGACATGTTAAGTGGTTATCTTGCAATAAAGAGAGGCTCGTCGAGTTGCCAAACGAGAAATGCAAAAGCAGTTTCCCCACACAGCTCGCAGAAAACAAAACGAATCAAAAGTAATGCGCATGCGTAGCCAGCCCAATGACCAACGTTGCATTTACCATCCAACATTGAAGTTGGGCTTTGTAAATTTTTAATTCTACAGTTTTTCCTGTTTTTAACGATTTGTTTTTTTTTTGTTTTGGTTTATTTACATTTCTATTTTTATTGCACTTTGATTGCTATTCTGGTATTTTAAGCATGCGTGCAACACACTTTTTCGACTTGAAGTAGGATGGAAATCTTCGCCACTTAAAATAGCTGAACTATTTCTGTTTTTCTATTTTGCTTTTTTTGTGTCCATCTCGAAGACCAGACTTGTTTTATCTCGCAACTCATCGTTGGGTTGTTTTCCGAGATTGGTCTTCGAGCTCATTAGCCTCATTGATCGATCTAACTTGACTTGTTACGCATTGCTGCTGCTGCTAGACCGGCGTTGATGTTCCTCCCTAGTCCCGATCTATATTAAAAGAATTAAGGTGCGATCGTTGTCTTTGGTTAGGAGCGATTCTATTTATAGTTCCTCCGAGTGGATTCTAGCGTGCTTTATGAAGATTCTTCAATAAATGGTATCGTCGAAGCCCTGTAGGAAGCCTGTCGCCATATGGCCCCATGTCTATACTGACGTCAATATAGACAAGAGAACTAGTTCCAACGTCAACAGTATTTATAGGCGGTCTCATTAGAGAAACTGTACTGTCAAGAGGTATAGTTCATCTTTATTGACCATGTCAACAACGTGTCTCCTTATAAAGCGAAAGAGTACTCCTTTTGTCTACATAATAGTACCGACGTCAATAGTTCGTCAATAGTTTTTCGGTCTACTGTTGACATTCAATGACAACTCAATGTTAAATGTCAATAACGCAAAGCATTGCGACGGGTATAACTGGTCAGTAGTACTGTTGACGCAGTCAGTAGAGAAAGAGTATAGATTCACTATTGACATTTCCTGCAGGGAGGTTAATGCAACGCAAACTAATGAAAGTGAAACGTTCCTTTTTTTCTCTTTGTAAGCTCATGTTTAGATGAGCTCTCTGTGTGCTAAACGAGGAGGTATGTAGGTATATTTTTAGATTTAATGGTTTCTGGAAAATGCTCAAGGAATTCATATCGCCTTTTTGAATAACCAATGAAAAATGACAGAACTAATTCTATGACATTTATTTTTGTAATAAACGCAGGTTTTTTTTTCCAGAGAATGGCACTTGGGGTTTTCCATTTAAAAATTTTAAGGATTTTATGGAGAATTATAAAATTAATGGACTAGGTATAATTGGCTTGAGAATAAGAAGACGAAAGAAGGGATTAAATATTGCCTTGCCTATAAGAATGGGGTATCTAAAAATACCTTGTCTTTTAGATTGAGAAAAAAAGAGTACCTATACAGTGGAATCTCGTTTATTCGGATCCGATTATGCGGACTCATGACTTCATGACTCTAACAACCAAATTACCATATTAATCACAAATTATTGTCAATAAAAATTTTTGAATTACGTATTTTACTCGATTTGTTACACCTGACACATTCGAACAGGGTAAATGGCGTTCGTGATAGATCAGGATAATCGTCTGCCTTTGTACAGCTGCCCGTCTTTTTTTCTTATCGACCGACCCAGTAGGAAAAGTCACTCTGATAGAATCGATGACTTCCGAGTAACTTTGAAGCCGGCATGCATGACATTTCGTACGACATTTTTTATGACACATGGACACACAAATTGAGAGCGACTTTCCGGGTGGCTTTGTCGTCCTATAGAGTTCGATGGCGGAAAAAGAACTGCTCTCTAAGTTTCAGAATTTCTAATCAGTGTTGCACTGTTTTTTTCTGGATAATCTGCTAAGGAAAAAACTCCCTAAATACCTTTTTGCCTTGGCAGATTATCCAGAAAAGAAAATAGTGCAACACTGATTACTAGAGCTGTAAAAATGCAAAAAATTACACTACTCGGGTGTATTCGTTATTTTTGCTGAAGTAATCGTTACTAATTACTCGTTACAAAGTACTCGTTCTATTATTCTAAATATTGTTCATTCATTAACTGAATAACTCAAGGTTGATAAAGTAATCAAAACTACCTCATGCTCTTTGACTCTTCATTCAGTAGTTAGTAGTCAAATATCAACTTAACTCACTCTACTACCATACCGTTTTGCGGACACATTATTTTTGACTTAATTACTCCGGAAACCATCAGCTGGTATGTTAGCAAAAAAGTACTAGTAACGAGATACCCCCATCAGTAACGAGACGTTATTGATTACTGACTACAGTAGTCGTTACTTTTTACCGAATAGTACCGATATTTTACAACTCTACTGATTACGTATTATTTTCATGGTTCGGAACCATTTGCGTTGGGTTGAAAAACTTCGTGCATACCTGAAGGATGATTTTGCGTTCTTTCTTCCGATTTTTGGTAAAAATTGTTCAACTTCGCACCGGCAAAACGGTATCAAGTATTGCTCGGATGTAGTTCGTGTATATGAAGAAGTTGTTTAGTTATAATTTTTCTATATTTTCTTCAAAAAATTTTGAAAAAATATTTTTTGCCTTGGGAGCTATAGGCCATACAAAATAAAGTACTTATGTTAAAAAAAACACGTAAAATTTTAGGAACTTTTTCAATTTTCACCTACTAGATAGAGTTTTTTCAGGTCGGTTTGTACTAAAACTATTTAAAATGAGTTCAGAGCTATAAATTGTGATAGAAAGAAAATTAAAATATTGAACGGATTACGAGATATAGCCATAAGTATGCGAGTAATTTAATTCTCGGCCCCATATTTTGAAGTGTATTTTAAAAAAAAAGTAGAGGTGACTTAACAAAACTGAGTATGAGGCGTTGTTATACTCAACGGAGCACTTTCAAAAACAGTCGTCAAATTTTTGTTTAAAAAACCTCATGTCGCACAGTGTTATATGTCCCGGTAAAATCACTGATGATTTTGCTTTACTGGCGATTTGTTCCTGCTGGGGAATTAAGCAATCTTGACGATATGCGTGTTAGCGGAGACATTGTATGTAAATAAGACCAGACCTTAAATACCTATTAGGGTCTATTATCGAATTATAAAAATTGCCCTGAAACCTATTTTTTTCAGAGATATTTTGATGAAATTTGAACATGTGTCAAGGCCTTTAATGCCATTACCGAAAAAGGAAGTTTATGAATATTTTCTCTTAAATATGATAACTGGATAACTTGGAACTAGAGCTTGACTTGTAAGTAATAGTCGAATAGGTGATCTTCGGGGATATTAAAGATCACGTACTTTAATTCCTAATAGCCTTGAAACAAGTCGGAACATATACGAGGGCGGTTCAATAAGTACCCGTGTTTGAAATGAAGACACCATTTTAAAAAAAAAAATTTTTTTATTTTTCAACATAGTCCCCCTTTTCGCTGGATATCCGGACTCACTCGTCTTGATCATGTTCCAAACGTAGACATCCGTAGACGCTATGGAGTTGCGCCAATTATTGGGAAAATGCGGAAGCAAGGCTACGCTGGTATGGACACGTCCTGAGAGCAAATGAGGAGACTTTGGCAAAGAAAGGCTACGCACTGGAAATCCAAGGTTGCAGAAAACGGGGGCGTCCGAAACAGCGCTGGATGGACACAATAAAATGGGACCTAGCTGGGCTGTAGGACTTACCTCGGATGATGCAACCGACAGAACAAAATGGAGAAACTGGTCGCGTTTTGCGGACCCCGGGATAGTTAAACACGCAAGAAGAAGAAAAAAAAAGTCCCCTTTTATAAAGAGCACTTCTCCCAAACATTGCTGCCATTTTTTTAACCCCTCCAAAAAATAGGATTTGTCAAACTCTCCAAAATACGCCTCCGTCTCGGCGATGACTTCCTCATTTGAGCCAAAATTTTTTTCCCCCAGCCATTTCTTCATATTAGGTAACAAGAAACAATCGCGTATGTACCTACATAACAGTATTCTTCCTATAACAGAGAAAGTATTCTATCTGCTTGCGGAGACATCACATGGCTAGGTATTTTTACTGCCACGCGGTCCGTTGGCAGCAGTCTTTTACTTTCTTCTATTTTCAATAAATAAAATAATAAGAAGAATAAAACAAAAACTTTTCGTGCTTAAATAATTCTACAAAATGATGCTAAAAATATTCCATCAATTCTTTTAAGGCAAACATTAATTGAACGAACACTTAATTCTCTTTACATAACAGGCCCTAGACAATGGGCCAGTAGGTACGTGTGACTTTGGGTAAATATTTATTTATTTGTATGGGTGATTATATAAAGAAGTTTTGCTGAAACAGCAGCTTTCGTTTGCTCTGTCACCCCCCTTCTTCTTCGCCTCGGTTCTTTTGGAACTATTTGGAACTGCGCAAAAGTAAAATTCGTTCTAAAAAAGTAGAAGAGATTCACTTGGATTTTTTTCTCTCGATGTAGCCTCGCTAATCGAATCCCAAACTTCATCGAAAGTGTTAATCATTGAAATTGAAAAGTAAAAGACTTGACAAAGCAAGTTATAATATGTATGTACATATATTGACAAATATATATTTATCAATTAGCAACTTGAAGAATTGTCTTTGAGCATTTAAGAGATTCGAGGTAAAGTAATCATTTGAAAATAAATGTAATAAACCTGAATAAATTTGTACAAATTACTATAGTCAATAGGAATAATTTTTTTTTTTTTTGTATTTATAGACTTAAGTGTTACTCACCGGCGTTGCCAGACGTCTCGCTTCGATTCAAATATTTTTATTGGAATTTTTTCCCGTGACCCTTGGCATCGGATCGCGATGTCTGAATCCGCCCACTTTGTCACGCAAATCGAAATTCTTCTAATTTTGAAAACTGCGGACCGCGGAATAGGCCTGGACATTTGAATATGCCAGAAGAAGAAAGCTGGCAACTCCCGCTACACATAGCGAAAAATGTCACCTAAAATAAAAAGAGATTTCCGTCTAAATCAGTTTGTTGACTTAGGAGAGAGACTTAGGGGTCAAAATTGAAGAAATATTTACTAGAAAATCTTTTTAATTTTATGTGAAATTTTACCTTAAATTTATTGAAAAGCAAATCGGCTTAAAATAAGATCGGATTGTGAGGCAATGGCTCTCAGTTTTTTTAAAAAAGAATTCCTTCTTATTTCTACGAGGAATCATTTTAATTTTATTGAAAAGGAATTCATCCTAAAAATTTAGAACAAAAGTTTTTATATGAAAAATTATACTAAGTTTTGTCTAAAGTTTATGGGTATTTTTGGATTTTACAACGATTAATAATAAACAAAATTCGTTGTTACCAAACCTAATATTCAATTTTCTCGATAACCGATTATGTAAGAAAACTTTAATTGGAAATTATGAAAGCATGATGATTTAACAAAGCATTTGAATTTTCGAGCCATTATATCGTGTAGTTTAATGGATTTATATTTTTTTTATGAATAAAAGGAATCTCATCTTTATTCCTAATAAATTATTTTCGAAATTATCCAAGATTTTCGGAAATTATTGCAAGATTTAAGCTCAATGGCCATTGAACTTTTTGATTTTTTTTACAGCTTTCGTTGATTTCTAAATCTAATGCGAATTTACAAGGTTTGTTTTTCAAATAATTTTAACTTTTCAATATTTAATACGATTTGAAAATTCTTTTTAATGGTTTACTGTGTAAATAACTGTCAAATTTAAGTCGTTAAAATCCTTTTTTGTTTTGAAGAATTCAGATAACACCTGTGAAGACATGAATCTGAAATAAAGATTTCGGACCACCTGGTTCCAATCCTTTCAATAAGCGCTATTACATTATGATGACTGGAAAAAAACTAAGTAACGTGATCTATCTTGAAAAAGTTCATGTAGAAGAAGAAGCATTTTTTCACAAATATTCCATAACTAGCTGGGTGTACCAGCTCTCGTTGACTGAGAGTAGAGCCCGATTCCGGGTTTTTTGCCCCCCAATGATGGCACTAATGGGCAGTGGCGTGTCCAGAGAAAGAGTGCTTTGATAGTGCTTATATTTTCCACAGTGGTATATTGAACAATTATAAGACTTAACCCAAAAAAATTTTTCAGAGGAAGTTTAGAGAGTTATGGACCAAAAACCCAAAAAAATCCGAAAAATTCATGGCGTCCGATTTGGATGAAAATTTATATATAGAATAAGTGAAAATTTCTAAGAATTTTCGCACTAAAATTTTTTTAAACTGGTCCTTTGACAGTTTGCTGGTCCTTTTTGGACCAGTTTGCTGGTCTTTGGACCAGTTTGCTGGTCCCTTTTGGACCAGTTTGCTGGTCCTTTTTGGACCAGTTTGGAACTAGACCAAAACTAGACTAGTTGTAATCCGTTTCTTGAAAAAATTTTAGTGCTAAAATTCTTAGAATTTTTTACTTCTTCTATATATAAATTTTCATCCAAATCGGACGCCATGAATTTTTCGGATTTTTTTGGTTTTTCGTCCATAACTCTCTAATCTTCCTCTAGCCCCCCCCAAAAATTTTTGGGTTAATATTCTATAATTGTTCAATATACCACTGTGGAAAATATAAGCACTATCAAAGCACTCTTTCTCTGGACACGCCACTGCTAATGGGATACTGTTTTTCGCATATCTCTGTGAAATTTCCACCCCTCATTGTCTCTGGGAAATTGTCCGGCTTGAAACCTCCTAAATCGCGGCTGAAAGACACAAAGACACGACGTGAAGTTTGTCAAATTTTTTTCCCAACCAAATGACAGCATCAAAACTTGCCATATGAACTGTACGTGACTGAAAGGAAAGTTAGAATCGTGTACGAGGAATGTTCCAAATTTTGGAACGGGTCATTTCATCCCGAAATTTTCGATATCACACTTAAAAAAAAAAAACCAAAAAAAAAAAAAAAATTAATTAATTCTAATTGTTTTAATGCTTCCCTGTAAAATTATCATCGAAAAATATTTTTTTAAATTATTTTATGATGCAATATTGTTACTCCAAAATTTGATACGTATTGAATTTTTTTTTTAAGCGAAATTAAATTTTTTAGGGAATTTACACGAATTTATGTCATCATCATTTTTATCGACAGCTGAAAAATTTTATACATTTACTGATGATATAATCAAATTCTTGTGCACTTATGCGTTCTTTGGATTAATCCGTGCATATTCTCATGAGAACGCATAAAAAAGGCTTCAAAGAACCTTGCACTTATAGAGTTTTTGCATTTATTCGTGTTGCATTTATCCGTAATTCACTGTAGTAGAAAAAAATTTATGCCGTTATACATATGTGGCTTATATGGGCGTGGCAGTGGGGGCCTAGCAAGAATTTTTGCAAATTTTTTCTTAATTTAAATCCCAGAAATTTCAATTCTCTACCACCACACCTTCAATTTTTTAACCAACAAATGTTTGAGGACGTCACACTGTGCGCCATTAGGTAATCGGTTAACAGTGCTACTAACGACAGAAATTTTGACATTGGAAATAAAATGGGACCTCGAGGCTGTAGGACTTATTTCGGATGATGCAAACTACAAAACAAAATGAAGGACCTAGTCGCGATTGGTGGACCCCGGGTTAACCCGGGACATTTAAAAAGCCAGAAGAGGATTTGTGTATTATTTAACCCGTAAACATAACTAAGGAAAAGATTCCAAAGTTTTTATCTGTCACCAATCAATGTCACTTATAGAGACAATGTGTCATACCTGCTAATTAGTGTTAATTTTATATGAAATTTGAGAAACAAAGGAATAATGATGATAATTGAATACATTAAATACTCGTTTGTTAGATAACATCGGCAAGACGGAAGCTGCTCATAGTACGCATTGGATAGAATTCATTCTTCTAAGATCCATCTATGATATATAGTGGACCATTATATTGAAGATGGAGTAGCATATAGGTTGACCATGCTATGTTAATTGCAGTACCAAAATATTCGTTTTATCGACGATTCGGAAATTGGAAGGTCTATACGAGTGATGACTTCCATTATAGAAGGATCTGATTAAGGATAATTATTTTGATAAAATATTTTTTGCCTTGGGAGCTATAGCGATCAAATAATTGTAAAAAAAAGATAAAAATAAAATATGATAAAAAACATGTCAAATTTTAAGAATTTTTGCAATTTTCACCATTTTATCTACTAGATAGAGTTTTTTCAGGTCGGTTTGTATTAAATATTTAAAATGAGTTCAACGATAAATTGCGATAGAAAGGAATTAAAATATTGAACGGATTGAGTATAGCCATAATATGCGAGTAATTTAATTCTCGGCCCAATTTTTGAAGTCTATTTAAAAAAAAAGTAGAGGTGACTTAACAAAACTGAGTATGAGCGTTTTATACCAAGGAGTACTTTCAAAATCACGTCAGATGATTTTGTTTCAAATCGTTTGTAACTAAACTATTTTAAAAGTGAGTTCAGAGCATAAATTTGTTGAATTAGTTAAACTTAACATTCAACGAATTACGAGATTTAGCCATAACCCTTTGAGTAACATTTCACTGGCCCATTTTCTAAGAATTTTAAAAAAAAGTAGAGCACTTTAACAAGACTGAAATATCAGGCATTAAACAAACTTAACTGAGCAATTGCAGAAAAAGTCGTCAAATTTTTGTTTACTAAAATCTGTGTAATCAAGGACGATTATTGTGAGTGCCAGCCTAGAGTCTTTTTTAGAATTCTATATACTACATCATACTAATGGGAATGATTTACTAATAGACCCTTTCGGTACATTTCACTGGTAAAATTATTCTCAATAAAATTTATAAAAAAAAGAGTCCGATTGGTTCCCAGAGTAAATCACACTTCGAGCAAACGTATACTATGACAATTGCTGGTAAGGTAGGTTTCTGAATTAATTCCGTTATTTGCAACAATGGACAAGTTACGAGAGGCATTAACAGGCAGCTTGGTATTTATTGCTAATCAATGTGTCAATCAATATAAAAAATCATAAATGGATATTTTCATTATGTATTAAAATAATGAAAAAAATAAAATAAAATCAATAAAAAGACAATCGAGTCTGGTTGGTTTGAACCTCGGATAGATTTAACACCTCGGTGGCATGACTAACCCTTGTACTAAATTTTATTTACGTAGTTTCTGAATTTATTCCGAAGTTGATTTTGATGGGCCATGGTTACGGTGACCATCATATCTGTTTTTAGCAGAGGTGTTCTGTTTTTTAGGCGCTTGTTCTGCGTAATTTTTTTTGTGGCAAATAGCGAAAATGTCCAAATTCGATCGTCATTATCCTTGTACCAATTGAAAGGTCCCTTTCTGTGACAACCTCGTAAAAGATTGAAATAAAATAAGTTGAAGACTAAAAAAAATTTTTTTTTTCTGTTTTTTAAATTTCCATTTATGGTCACCGTAGCCATGGTATCAAACTCTCTGTAGGCTTGTAGGTCTTTGGATTATAGTGACGTATATTTTTTTTTATTATTACGACTCATCTAGACTAGAGAAAACGCGTAATTGAATAGACAATTTCGATTCAGTTTTGAAAATCTACAACCGATTTTAAGAATTTGTGGTTTTTTTCCTCACACATACACATGCACACAAAACGACCCCAGCGGGAAATGTCCCGCGGACATCCCCGATAATGTCCTAGTGACTTCGGAGCCGGAATGCATGCTATTTCCGGTGACACTTTGTATGACATTTACACAGGGTACAGGGACTTCAGCGGTGACATTTCGGTCATGCAGGATGATGCGAAAAAAGCATTTGAGAGCAGCACATTATGCTCTTTTTCTCTCTAAATGTCAATTTATAGAAACCGATTTGATAACTCTCTTCTTTGCCCTCTCTTTGAATGTTTCGAAAATTTTTAAAAATCTATTTTTAACAATTTTTGTTCGCCTCTTGCCGGGGATCGAACCCGCGATCTTCGGATTCTGAGTCGAGCACTCATCATCTATGCCACTTCATCCTAACGTTAAACTGACGCTAAAACCTTCTTTAAATTTCAGTAGCCGAATGAGAGTCAAGCACATGAACAGCATCCCTACAGGATGACATGTCCTCCAAGATATCATGCATGACAATGTCACCTATATGTCATCGATGACATCATTGGTGACTTTGTCATGCAGGAGATAATTTTCCGCTGGGACGGTCTCTCAAAACCAAAACTAAAGCGGTTCAAAGCAGTTTTTTTTTTTTGTTTTTTTTTTTGGGTACCACTGTACTTGTGATGAGGATTTTCAAAAGAGAATCTATACTAGCTCTAGGAATATTCATTTAAAAACAATTTTAATGACAACGTCATTTGGAAAATAAGTACATCAAAATACCCAAATGGACTTGATTGATAGGTACGGAGATAGGTAGGAAGGTAGGTAGGTATGTACATATGTAGGTAGGTAGTCAGATAGGCATCATAATCTGCGTTTCTTGGCGGTGTTGTTCCGATGATCCGCACTGCAACATCTGTCAATATAAATGGCTACAACAAACGCTATAAACGCGAACGTCAAAACGACAAAACAACGCCGAAAACATCAACATTAACATTAACAGCAAAACAACGACGACAACGAGAAACAACAACAACAACGTCAACCGAACGAGTCGCCGAAGTCGCGAAGCTAAAAAGGCACAAATGAAAATTTTTATTTTCAGTTCAAATTCAACGTTCGCTGCTGATGGCCATTTCGCTTCGGCAAGAAACATTTCTATAGTTCGCCAAAAACTTTTGTTATAGCACGACAAAAAAAAATTAACAGAAATTCAAATAAAATTTAAGCTGAACCAAAAAAATTAAATAAAAAAAAAATTAAAAAAAACTTCTTCAAAAAGAACAGCAAAGAATTTGAGGAGAAATCCGAGAAAAGCTCGTGCCAAAAAGAGGGAAAGCAAAATCGTAAAAGTGAAATAAAATTTTTATAAAAAAATTAAAAAAAAAAAAATTAAAAAAAAAATAATTTATAAAAAAAAAATTAAAAAAAAAGAACAGAAAAAAATATATGCACATATATCACTTAATATTGACATTTAAATAATTTAAAACAAAAGAATTACTTAATAGCTCAGTCGGTTTAAGAACACTCCGCAGCTGTTTTTTTTTTATTAAAAGAGTTTATTCTTCCGAATTTATTTTGTCAGCGGTTTTCGCAATTTTTTTATTTATACATAATAAGAACTTGTATATTTTTTGCCATTATTTTTCGCGAGTGCAAATCAATTTCCCCCGCTCAATTGAAACGGAAAGAAAACTCGAGCGTCTCACATTAGCCAATCACCAGTAAATATATATATATCAATATAAATATAAATAAAAATATATACGCATACATTCGTCTATATATATATATAAAAGAAAGACTTATATATTCGCCTGCGAGCAAACAAACACGTGGATGGTTCGAAGAGACACATATCAACAGATGTAAAAGACTTGAGAGTGTTTTCCCGGCTGCCCAAAAATAATTCATTTTTTCTCGTATTCACTTCGGCGGTGCCGCTGTTGTTGTTGTTATTGTTTTTGCTGGCCGTGGTCGCTGGGTATATATTGTAATCGTTTTCTCTGCATCTCCTGAAACGACGATATCGCTGATAAAACAAATCAAATCGTGAGAAATAACATACCTACATACATACGTACCTACATTCTGTAAGGCAAGAAATTCCATCGAAGGATTTTCGTGATACACACATACATACCTACCTGAAGCGTCAGAAGGAGGTGAGTACGATCAAAAAAATATCGATTCATTAGGGTTGATTAACTATTTTGAAGATCATTTGAATTCGAAGATGACAAAAAGAAAAGAAAATTTGAGATCATGAAAAGCTTTTCAACGCCTTCCGCATACGACATTTTCTGATTAGTATAGATTTCTTTGAAGTTTTTTTTTGTTGAATGAAAATGTATGTAAGAATTCCGTGACGATAACTATAGATCTGTTCCCGTACTGCACGAAACTGCCCAATTTTCATACAATTTTTCAAAAAATTGGGCAGTTTCGAGCGGTAAGGGAACAGACCTTTTATAATATAAAAGGGTCTTGCCGACTGCGGCCCAATGAAAGGGATTTTAAGGTTTTGTTGATTTTTGAATAGATACTACCCTAACACACTGTAGGAACCGATTTTTAGGTTTCTATTTCCCAGTGTCCTTGAAATATCCTTACAAAACCCTTTTTATTAAGCCCTTTTTCAAAAATTTATATCTCAAAAACGAATTAAGATAAAAAGATGAAACAAATGGCCGCTGATAGCTTATAAAACGGAAAATTAAAAAAATTTTTTTTTTAAATTTTACACTGAGAAAAAAACTTTCAAAAAAGAGAAAATAAAAATTAAAAATTTTTTTCAGTGTATTCCCGTTTTCGCGTCACTTTCTCGCTACTTCTAAAAAATACCTCTGAGTATGACCTTTAACTAAAAAAATTTTTATCAAAATCAAAAGGTAGTTTTAGGAGATATTAACAAAAACGTAAGCCCATATAGACACTCTCAGTACTGATATGCTTTTCACTTTTGTAACAATATTTTTTGTACAGTATAAAAAAAAACTAAGGCCAGTCTCTATATAGATAAAAGATCAAAGGGGATATTTTCCCGCTTTAGTGCTGATTTCACTTTGATCCTAAATGGCTGATCTCGTATGAAGAGGTTTAAACTAGGGATGTGCCGGATATCCGGTAACTATCCGGATATTAAAACAAATGAGAAATATTTAAATATTTTTTATAAACAAATCAATAGCAAAAGTTGACAATTTTAATAGTTTTCATTATAAATATCAGCTTTTCAGCATTTTCTGGTAACAATCTGTTTCTATTTTCTGTATACATAGAGCTTGTGGCACTAAAAAGTTGTTCGATTCCACTGATGAAGGCGGTGGGCAAATGTTTTTCATAGCAATTTTCTTTAAGTTGGGATATTGGATGCCATTTTGTTTCCACCATAATAAAGGCGATTCTTGCCTCGGAAGTAACGGAAAATTTATAAAATTTTCAAGTTCCATTCAATAGCTTGCCGTAATTTTTTTGCGCCGATCGCTGCCTTGACTGTCGAATTTTATAGAAGTAGCTGATCGTATCACTTGAACAGCGTTGCCAGAAATTTTATTTAAGTCTACCTGTCAATTTGTGTTCAGAGCTGCCAGCTAATTTACAATTTCATACAAAAAAGTTATATAAAGACATCCGGTAAAAATTTTGTATCGGATATCCGGTATCCGGTTATCCGGCAAATTTTCTATCCGGCACATCCCTAGTTTAAACCTTTTTTTAATTATAAATTTTGTGTCGAATTTAACCCTCTAATGTCACAAATTTTTTCTTTCAATGAAAAAAGTTCAGATATGACTAACTTTGGGTAGAAAAACACGAATCTGAAATAATTATTATTAATTTTTTTTTTGGTAATTTGTTCGAAAAAAGTCCGTCTAGAGACGGTTGGAGGATTAAGCCACAATTTCCCTTACGAACATACCTAGTTTTCATAAATAAGTAGGTACTTCTGTATGCTGCCAGTCAGTCATAGAAATCAAAATGAAAGGTTTTGAAAGATATCGACCCTTAAAGTTCACAGGACTAATGTCAAACGAGGTCTCATTACTCATTATCGAAATGAAATATCGTCACATTAATTAAAGCGAAAATGTTGTCCAATCTGCTTGTCACGTCCCTGATAGATCCAATATCATAAACTTTAATTTGTTTTTATCTCTTGATTGACAGCTTCGAAAGTTTTCGATGTTCAGCATTCATAAATATTAGGTCTGTTCCCGTGCTGCCCAAAACTACCTAAGTTTTTGAAAACTGTATGAAAATTGGGCAGTACGGGAACAGACCTAATATGAATATTCTTCTTTAATTCTAACATTTCACATAATTACTGTTATCTTACCAGTATGTTATCCCAGTGTTGGGGTATCATGGAATTTTTCCTGTTCTTGTGACAATTTTAAAGCAAAAAAAAAAAAAAAAAATAATTCAAATGTGAAAATTGATTTACAGTAGACTTTGGATCGAGTCAACTAATTTTTACAAGGCCTCTTCACATTACCAAGGTTGTTCACACTATCGAGACACTATTTTTAATAATATACATTTGTTAAATATGTGCACGAATTGACTTGGAAGGGTTCCAAAAAATTTTTTTTATAAAAAACCTCAGTTTTTTGAGAAGAAATCGTTAGGGACATTATTTTCTTAGAAGGATTTTTGAACGGCCTTCTCACGAAAAATTAGAAAATATCATCGTGATTTGCTTTATAAACCGTAGTCCATATATTCACACCACCGAGGTGGTCACTCTATCCGGGTTTCAAACCATCCAAACTCGACTGTATTGGTTTTGCATAAGCGTAATGGTCGAGAGATGAATGGTTAACACTGTAACAACCCGGGAAAAATATCGATGGAGCAATAAAGCGTTCCTGAAGAAATATACCTTTAGGGTCGTAGTCTTCAACTCGGTTTAAGAAGTTCGAAAGTTTAAATTGTCGAACATATTCCTTTAGTCTTCGCCCTATTTTAACTTAATCATATGCCTTTGCTATATTTGAATTTTTCAAAACATTTTCATATGAAATTAATAAGCCTGATTTAAACTCTCTTGAGGACTATCATTTGAAAGTTTAAACCTAAAAAAGTTTAAGCTAGGTTGAAGACTATGAGCCTTAGTGTCTTCTGGATATAAGCACTACAAAAAATGCCCGAAAACTAATCGATATAAGCGGGGGAAGCTTGAACGTAATGGCACAAGTTTCGATGCTTTTAAGAGGGCAATGCTTATATTCGGGACGCATATATCGGAGGAATACTGTAGGTACATAAGCCAGTGGCAATTTTTGTGACTTTTCTTATTTAGAATGAAAGGGAGAAAATGATACCCTGTAGGAATTTGAACTAGTGCCGTACTAGTACTTTACTAGTACAAAAGCCACCAGTACTACTAGTTCTTTTCTATACCCCTGTCCATACAAAAATCTGTCGAAAATCAGTACAACATCTGTACAGGAAAGCACTAGTACAGTAGGCACCAGAATTATTCTAGTTCTTTTCGATCCAATCGGGTAAATTTGCACCAGTTAAATACTAGTAATGCTTACGGGAAAAAGGTACTAGAATCGTGGATTTTTTTCAGTACAAAATGGAAATAAATATTTATAATTATAAATTTTTATTGTATAATAAAAGAAAACCATTCGGTTGTGTTAATTATTTATTTATAACGCCTCAATGAATGCAATTTATTCCACCGATCACAATATAGTTATGGTGCAAACTTACCCAAACATATCACTAGTTCTTTTAGTACTGGTAAAAGTACTAGTTCTTTTTGGGTAAATTTCCAACAGTTTTCTACAGGGTAATTTTGGGGCTTTCTGCGGGATATCCCTATTTGCTGTGCTTCCAACCATCGGATTGTAATTCACAAATTTAGTCTCTAATCATTTTCGGCGTATTTAAAATTAACTTGTTATGAATTCGCGTTTTAGGGCGTCATTCATGACTTTTATACTTTAGTACGCATTAAAAAAATATAATCATGTAAATGAAGACGTTAGCAGCTTTAAAAGCAATTTCATTGTTTTTTTTTTTTGATGATCGTCTCGATTTTATGTCAAATCAAACACACTCGTGACTAATGAAATTAAAATGCTGCTTCGGTCCAAAATGAAAAGCTTCTCATTGTCCGATTAACAAAAGGCGCTAGACGTCGTCGATATTTACGTATTTATTTAGCTTAGTCAGAGCTTTATATTGTGTTGTATGAAATTTTAAAACGAATTCTTTTTTTTAGGTTTTTTTCTGTCACGTGGAATCATGTCGAATTTGGAAAAGAAGCGAGTCAATAATTTTACAAGTAAGTGAAAAATTCTGTACCGCCTTTTTTGTTTTTCAAAACAAGCCGAGCAATTAGGTAGGACCAACAATGCTATGTAAAAACATTCAGAACAATTCAATGCTTAGCAACAAGTGTTTTCAGTCTGGGGTTTTTTTTTTTAAATTTTTGTATTCCATTGTTTCTGTTTTTCTGAGTGGAAATGCGAAAAAATTACTTGAAAAAAAAAAATCGTATCAAGGAATCAAGCAGAAAAATCGGTCGTCGTATTTTGATTTTTCAGACACACACAATCAAATATGTATGTATGTTTGTATGTACGTTCATTCGCATTTACATTTCAACACATGATGAACTAAAAAAATAAAAGGCAAAAAAAAATGCGTGTAAAATGCTCCAACGATACATGAAAAACGACGCCAAAAACAACGGCGAATGACGAGCCTCTTTTTCCACGATTTTAAAAATACTTGCGGCGACAAACGAAACTAGGCGCGATTTTTATTTTTATTTTTTTTTTCGTCTTTCTTCGCATGCGATTCGATTGAATTTCATTATTTATTCGAAAAGCTGTCGACAATTTGATGGACGCGCATTTGTTAATTTCTTTTTTATTCAATTTTATTTTTTCCCCCTCTGCTTCGCTCAACATTTCCATTGAACGAGTTGAGGTACTGTCCTCTCAGGGCCCTAAATCAGATCATTCACTTATCAATTTGTATTCATTCGATCTGACGGCGCACTTTCGATGCATTTTAAATTGAGTAAGTCGTTTAAATATTGATTATTCATTATCAATTTGTATTACATTCGACATGCACGGGAATTCGATAAAAGTCTTTGGGAGATTGATCAGTGTATAATAGTTATTATTATGTTATGATTAGATTATGTATGTTAGAATGTTATGTTATTTGATGTATGTTATGTTATGTTATGTTATTTATGTTATGTTATGTTTATGTTATGTTATGTTATGATATGTTATGTTATGTTATGTTATGTTATGTTATGTTATGTTATGTTATGTTATGTTATGTTATGTTATGTTATGTTATGTTATGTTATGTTATGTTATGTTATGTTATGTTATGTTATGTTATGTTATGTTATGTTATGTTAATGTATTTAGTGTTATGTTATGTTATGTTAATTTATTTTATGTTACTTTATGTTATTTTATGTTATGTTATGAATCCGTGTAATGGCTTTTGGTGGAAGTATCCCACGGTCCTAGAAGAGATCACTTTCAGATAGCTCCCTGATAACTTAAGCTAGTGTCGACATAATTAGCTGCAATTGGAGTGAAGATCCCACCATACAAACATATTCATATAACATATATCATGACGCCCTAAAAAATAGCGTTCCGACTCTTATTAATTCACCTACACCCACTTTTCCTTTGGAATGGGTTAGCCAATCTCTAGCTAGAGAGAGGCTAGATGTCTTTGCTCATGGCTAATGACTACCTTATTTTTGCAATACATATGTACATAACTTAACGTTAAAACTTCTCGGAAGACAATTTTTAATTGACCACTTAACCCATTGACAGCTGCTATACCCTATAATGTTACTGTGCCTTCGTTTTGAATGGGTTAAAAGAGCTTGCACATCCGCCTAACAATTCTTCCGTTTCATTCAGTCAGTTTAAACAAGTATCGAAAATAGCTCTTCCAATGCGACACATTCGGCCAGAATGGGTTAAGTTAAATATGGCATATCGCCAAGCAACAAAAACTTAGCGTGGAGCTCATTCATAAAACTCAGCGTAGTTGTTAATTTAATTTAAATTCGAGTAAATTACATTCTATTGAATAAAGTGCCGGCATTTATTTAGATAAGGTTTCGAGAATGCATAAAATTTCTCATTATTTTTATAGTTCACCCAATTTTGTAATTACCGCATACATATTTTCATTCATTGCTGTATGAATCAATAATTGCTCGATTGATTCTTGAGAAAGTCATTGGCCCCGCCGCATCAAGGTCGTTTGTTATGGAAATTAACGCCCTAATGACCGTGGTGGTTTCAAGTTTACATTGTCATTCCTTTTGGTCGGCCACACCTACGCCGGTGTCCTTAACGGTCGCGTACAACTTGAGCTTTTGTTTGAAAAAAAAAGCAAAAAAAAAACAAATTCTTCCCTAGACTCTCATGTTGCCTGCTTTGTGATTTTCATTGAAAGAGGCTTTGTTATATTATACGCACGAGGGAGGTGAAGAATCCGTCACGCTAACTTAGCTACTGGCGTGCGCTGGTGAAAATTTTGATTTCTATACTAAAGAAAATTGAGCTCATGACTCAAACGAGCAGTAAATTATGACGATAGAATGACACAGACACACTTTGGTTATTTTACAAAAGACATAAGGCGATGGGCTGAGTGCCTACATATATAATTATAATTAAGAAATAAATTATATATTACATTGTATTTGATCGTTATTTAATAATCAATGGGTTATTACGAAGGCTTCTTGATTGCAAGGCGGTGCCGAGATATTCATGGGGCAATTTTATAAATAACCAACTTTTTTCGATTGCCAGTCGTCGATTGAATCGTTCTAACCCAGCGGGAAATGTCCCGCGGACATCCCCGATGATGTCCTAGTGACTTCGGAGCCGGATTGCATGCTATTTCCGGTGACACTTTGTATGACATTTACACAGGAGCTGACAGGGACTTCAGCGGTGACATTATCACCGGAAGATTAGAAAATGTCACTGGCATTTGAGAGCAGCACATTATGCTCTTTTTCTCTCTAAATGTCAATTTATAGAAACCAGTTTGATAACTCTCTTCTTTGCTCTCTCTTTGAATGTTTCGAAAATTTTTAAAAATCTATTTTTAACAATTTTTGTTCGCCTCAGCCAGGGATCGAACCCGCGATCTTCGGATTCTGAGTCGAGCACTCATCATCTAAGCCGCTTCATGCTAACGCTGAACTGACGCTAAAACCTTATTTAAATTTTAGTAGCCGAATGAGAGTCAAGCACATGAACAGCATCCTCCACTATGACATGTCCTCCAAGATGTCATGCATGACAATGTCACCTATATATCATCGATGACATCATTGGTGACTTTGTCATGAAGGAGATAATTTTCCGCTGGGAATGTAGTAATTTTGGTTTGCCTTAAAAAAAAAACTACACATTGTTTTGCTCGATGAATAAATCAGTCTGGAAATGAATGTTTTTTTTTTTGTTAACTCTTCAATTTCCATTGCCAGGTGATACATACACGAATTTTTTTTTTTCAAATTCTCATCAATTTTTTATAACTGTATACATGTAGTCAAAGTAATTAGAAACACTACTTTATTATTTTTTTCTGGCAACACTGTCATTGTTTTTAGAATCTAATTTAGAAAATTTAGATCTTTCTTACGACAGTAGCAATAACTTTTAGCATTATTGCCAAAGCTTTGAATATAATTCATTTTAAAATTTTCTCTTTTTTTCAAAATATTTCGTATTGTCTGTAGGAGGTCCCATAATTCAAAATAAAATGGGTTAAATATTTATTATATTTATTTTTTTGTTACCAACAAATTATTCAAAATATAAATACTTTAGTGAAGAATAGAAGCTCATAGGAAATAGGAGCGAGGAAATGAGAAGTGAAGGGTTAAATCGTATACAGAGTGTTGAATTTTTTCCGCAACTGCAGATGTATGCAAAGTTTTTTAATTGATATTTTTGACCAGGATCAAAAATTTTGTCACTAAAGATCGTCTGTTCTATTCTGATCTCGTCCCAAACGGATGAGCTTATCAAAATAATATTAACGAAATAAATTCTGTGATATACCCACTTTGTTTATTAAAAATGCCTTCAATTTATATGAATATATCGCACTTTTGCTAATAAATCGGCACAATTCAAAAGTTTTTTAATAAATTTTTTTATTTTCAATTGCATTTTTCTGTAAGAAACCCAAAACCTTGAGAATCAAGGCTTATATTGACTGATGCAGCATTCGATTGAGAGTAATATAAATTTAGAAAAAATATTATTTCTCCTTAGTTTCAAGAGAGATTAATAGCATGTTTTCACATAGTGAATTAACTATATGCATTAGTAGCTAAGCGCAGATATTTAATTATATCGTTTCCACTTTCGATTGGCTTATTACTAAATCAGTTATTTCGTTATCAGTTCTGCTGTAAAATGATGACCATCTTTCCCTCCTCTCATAATATCTTTACCAGATATATATGGGACCATTATAGCGATATATTACATTCTTCATTTGATATTACAATGTCTCGGAAAGAAGCTGTAAAATAAATTTTATTTTTTACGACTTGGATTTCCATTTTCAATTTGATTTTAATGTCTAGCTTTATTCTTTATTGCTTTAATTTGAACACAGAAACGGTTGATATTTTACGTACTTTTCTATTCAGGGGTGCAATTTTTCGTAATCTTCGCAAGCAAGTCCAAATGCAGCCATGCTGTTTTATCTGCGTTAAATTTGGTAATTAACTTAATATTTTTGTATGAGTAATCACATTTTTAACCATGCGCTAACGAGTTAAAGCAGGTAATTGAGTTAATGCACTATGTGGAAACATGGTATAAATGATTTTCGAGAAATTCAAAATTTTGAATTGAGCTAATTTAGTAGCAAGGGTGCGATATGTATGTTTCAGCGTTTCCAGACGTCTTGCCTTTTCGCCTTAAGTCTTTTTCGCCTTTTCCATTTTGCGAAATGTCATGCCTTATTTTTTTCCCCTCCCCATAAAATCTTCCATTTTCGGGCAGCCTTTTATACAAATAATTCCAATAAAAACAATCACGGAAAGGAGCAAGAGAAGACATTAAAATTATAAATGTTTTTGAGCATATTTGGTGGGGGGCAAGGGATTTTTGTTTGAGAAAATGTCCAGCAATTTTGGTCAAATTTTGAAAAAATCTTGCTTTGGAAGAAAAGCAACCGTTTGACAACGTTCTATACAGTTTCTGTAGTTATAGTTGAGTCGAGATTTTGAATCCCGTAATTTCAACAGATTGTGATCTTGAAAATCCCCCAACGATTCGGAATTTCTGTATGGAAATCTCATAATTATATGCTTACATATCAATAATTTTTGAATTAGCTCTGAAGTTAATTTTGTGGATAAGAGTTTTTGTTTCGATAGAAAATCAAACATACATACATACATATATCATAAGAAATTGGGATAAAATAAAGAAAACGATTGCTACTTGAGTTGGAGGTCTTTGTCACCAATTTGAAGTCTCCATAAATTTTTTGTTTTGGCTTTTTTAAATTATTTTTAATGATTTTAATGGAATTTTAATAACGAAAATATTTTGTCTGATATTTTATATTAAATTTTTGATGGTCATATCAAGGTTGATGTGGGTAGATCTAGTTTACAAAAGGACCAGTCAACTCCTTGCTCTGGGACACTGCCTAATAGGCAGGCATGCCGAACGCCTTGGCGTTCCATACAATGACTTCTGTAGAAGTTGCAGATCGGAGGAGGAAGAAGAATTAGTGAGCCACCTCATGTGTCACT
Source organism: Chlorops oryzae (assembly GCA_020466095.1). NCBI lineage: Eukaryota > Metazoa > Arthropoda > Insecta > Diptera > Chloropidae > Chlorops > Chlorops oryzae. Next base: position 112,193,232 of record CM035807.1, read on the forward strand.
GCCCGGGCCTAGCCAGGAGAATATCCAGGCTACTCGGCTCCTTCTTCTTATCCTCCCCATATTTGGTTTTTGTTCAGAAATGTAACATTTTCAATGAAAAACAGGATGTGATTGATTCTCAAGGATGTCAAATTTTGAAAACATTTAATTTGAGTTTAGTATTGAAAAAACATGATTTCTGCTGATAAGACCCATTAATAGTCTGTGATGGGTGTGAATTTTGGGGTCGATTTATTGTACCTCGAATGTCCCGAATTGAATTTATGAGAGTGACTGATATGAAACATTTTCATATACCCTTTATTCTGCATTTATGTATGTACGTAGCTACAAGATTTCTTTTCACTGTTGATAGTTTTTTTTTTTTAGATTATATACTTATTTTTAATGATTATTTCAAAGCAAGTCCAAAATATCTTTTTAAAATCTTCTGAGAACAAATACTTCTTCCCCTGAATATTCCTCCTAAAGTATTTTTTCTCTTAAGTTTCCCCTAATTGATCCAAAAATTGCTTTAATTTTGAAGGAAATTCCTCTAAACTGGAAACAGTGATTCTCTGTTCAATTGACTTTTAATGATTGCCTTATTTAAATATTTTCGAGGAGAAAAAAATTTCAAAAAAAAATTTTTTTTCGAATCGGAATGCAATTTTCGCAACGCAGACGTGAAGCTGTTTGCAGCTAATTAAAGCGGTTTGCACGAAAATGACGAGATTTCTCGGAAATGATTTCGTTCTGTTAAAATTGTTTACTGTTATCAACGCGATTGCACAACTACTTAATTTAAATTCTTTAGAGTAACGATTCCGGATTCAGGCATTTTTCTGTGGCTGTTAAAAAATTTTATTTTTGAAAAAATGTGTTTTTCAATGGCAAGAAAAAAATAAAATTAATAAATTAAAACGCTAACGACGTGACTCTTTGAAGAGAGATTTCTATATCGAATTAATGAAAGGATCGGAATAATTTGAGTTTTTTGAACGCTATAAGTTCTAAACATTCATAAAAAATGGATGAAAATTCATGGCATATTTAAAGGGTCAGTTCTTTTTTCAATTCATTTTGTTCTGGTGTTGAGTAAAAGGGTCTGGCGGGTTAGGCAAAGGCATGCGGCATTATGAAAAGAATTTTTAAATTTTGTTGATCTTTCGATAGGTGACATCTAAAAACGCTGTGGAGACTACTTTTTAGATTAAGAACGCTCCTTGAAATATCCTTGAAAATCCTTTTTTAATAAGCCTTTTTTCAAAGTTTTATATCTCAAAAACTAATTAAGATAAGAAGATGAAACAAACGTTGGCCGATTGCTAATATAATAGGAAATCAAAAAAAATTTTTTTTAAATTTTTACACTGAGAAAATTTTTTCCACAAAACTAAAAAGATAATTTTAACAATTTTTTTCAGTGTATTCCCAGTTTGACGCCGCTCTACAAATTAAAAAAAAGTTGGCCGATTGCTTATATGACAGGAAATCAAAAAAAAATTTTTTTTAATTTTTACACTGAGAAAAATTTTTCCACAATACTAAAAAGACAATTTAAAAAATTTTTTCCTGTGTATTCCCAGTTTGACGCCGCTCTACAAATTATTTTAAAAGATACCTCTAAGTATTTGCTTTCATTTAAAAAAAAAAATCTCATTCAAATTAAATGGCGCAACAGTGAGATATTCAAAAAATTACAAGTGCACATAGATGCTCTAGTACTAATATCCAGTAAAAATGTACGAAAATGATAGAAAACACATTACTCATACGGCATGTTTTAAAAAATTAAATATCTCCAGAAATAATTAAGATAAAAAGATGAAACAAACGGTGACTTATTGTTAATAAAACAAATAATATAGAAAATTTATTTTTAAAAACTGAGAAAAATTTTTGCACGAAAAAGAAAACAAAAATTTAACTATTTTTTTAACTGTTCTAAAGGAGCACAATAAGAAGGAACAAAGACAAGGAATATAGAAAATTTATTTTTAAATTTTACACTGAGAAAAATTTTTGCACAAAAAATAAAACAAAAATTTAACAATTTTTTCAGTGTATTTCAGTTTTTATAAAACCTTTTGAATGTTATAAAAGAACACCTTGTTTTATTAACAATAAGTCACCGTTTTTCTCAGTGTCAAAATGGTATCAAGGAGTACTCGGATAAAGTTGGTATACTCAAAGGAGCTGTTCAATTATTGAAAAAAAATTTCATGAAATTCGTTTCGATTTGTTAGCTATGGGGGGCCGGATATGTTAAAATGTGCCGAAAAATTTTTAAGATTTTTATTTAGATTTTCGCTATATGCGTAACTCGACGAAAAACGGTCCTTAAGGTCACACCCGTCACAGCCATTCCGAACAGAAATTTTGAAATTTCATTGCTTAACTGTAGTCGAAAATTTTCATAATTATAAATCCTCGAGAATCACATCCTGTTTGTGAAAAATATTGTGAGCTCAGACCTACAGACTCAGCTCAGCTCAGCTACAACTCAGACCTGATTGTGACTAAATGGAATTGCCCATACATAGCTTCTAGATGGAGGTTTTTCGGATCAGTTATTAGTAATATTCTTTTCTCCATGTCTAATTTGAAAACTTTATTATAGACAGGGAAATAAAACATTAAACAGTTTAAGAGATATAGCCCCAAGTAAAGGAATTGACGTTCAACTAATCTGGCAAAACCAAATATAGGGAACTTCAACCGCAAATTTTAACTTGACACACAACCCATGGGAGCCCCTTTAGAGTCTATCGGTCAACTGAGAAGTTTTTTGGGCACTAAACTGTATGTCCCGCAACGCTACAGCAAAGAAAATCACGTATAAATCGGGATGAATGTAAAAGTGCCTATAGTAGACAATAATATCCGCTCAATTAATGGAGATTAATCTTGAAAATCTCGAGCCCGCCAGTTATGATTCCTTCAAAGACGGATAAATTCCATGCCCATTTCGAATTCAATATCATCCAATTCATTAATTATTTAAACTAACTATTCGTCCCACATCAGTTGTAGAGAAAATCTCTCAGCAGCAGAATCGACAGTGTGCGCTCAAAATTCGGTTTGTATTTCATTCAGCTTCCTTTAAACGAAAAGCCCCCGTCTTTTTATTTAATTCGTTTAATCTCTTCACATTAAATTAAAATTAAGCGACTAGACTGGACTGGACTGGACTGTGAAGCGGGAAATTCGAGCATACAATTTAAGTGCGCCTCTTGATATGCCGACGAGTGACTTTGACCTGCAGTCTGTCTGGCTGCCTTACTTTCGAACGCACTTGCGATGATAAGAGCAATGACACATATTCGATAGCCACGCACACGCCGAATCGTAATTTACGTATTAATTATAATAATTATTTAGTATTATTGTTTTTTCTTTAATTTTTAAGTAACTATATTTTTTAATAATTTCTTTTTTTTTTATTTTAAGTCGAAGTAAATATTTATTTGATGACGCCATGCCTGACTGCGTGGCGTAGTTGGTTGAGAAGGCCCAGGGTTCAACTCCCTGTTCGATGGTGGATTTTTGAGGGTTTTCTTCTGATCTATTTTTCCTCGGTTTTCCGTTTCGGCCAATGGTCTCTTTTGCCAGTGTGACCTCTATGTCTATTTGGGTGTATGATTAATCACATACCCAACTGATATAAACAGAGAAAAAATATTTAAGAATTGCTGTCAGTGGCAAGGGCGTAACCAGAGAAATATTGCTTTGGTAGCGCTTATATTTGCCACAGTGGTATATTGAGCAATTATAACACATCAACCGAAAAAACATTTGGGGGGCAAGAAGAAATTTAGAGAGTTTTGGACCAAAAACCCAAAAAATCCGAAAAATTCATGACGTCCGATTTCGATGAAAATTTATATGTAGAATAAGTGAAAAATTCTAAAAAAAATTCGCACTAAAATTTAAAAAAACTGGTCCTTTTTGGACCAGTTTGCTGGTCCCTTTTGGACCAGTTTGTTGGTCCTTTTTGGACCAGTTTGGAACTAGACCAAAACTAGACTAGTTGTAATCAGTTTTTAGAAAAAATTTTTGCCCCAAAATTCTTAGAATTTTTCACTATTCTACATATAAATTTTCATCCAAATCGGACGTCATGAATTTTTCGGATTTTTTGGGTTTTTGGTCCAAAACTCTCTAAATTTCTTCTTGCCCCCCTAAATTTTTTTTCGGTTGATGTGTTATAATTGGTCAATATACCACTGTGACAAATATAAGCGCTACCAAAGCACTTTTTCTCTCGCTACGCCCTTGGTCAGTGGTGTTTTCCCCTTAGTTCAACTCGGCTTATCAAAATTAGAACGGAAGAAGACTGTCTCTGGATGTTTCCAATATTTGATAATTGTCCACAAATGTATCACAATCCCTGACTACCTACGTACGTCTGACTATCAATGACGTCAAGAGAAAAGCCTTTTGCGTATCAAGCTATCAGCATCAAAGACGGCGAGCCCCCTATCGTCGAACTTTTCCAGTCACTTCTTGCATTGACATTTCGATTCTTGGGACTAAAGTACACATCATTATCACATAAGAACGCAAATAAAAATTTATAAAAATACACAAAAAAAAAAGCATTGATTTAGTGCAAAATAAAAATACATCATTTTTGACAGTTTGCCGCCTTTGCTGCCCTTTGAGCAAAAAAATATTTTTCAAACTTTGATTTCCTTTCAATGGCAGAGATTAGGTTTTGACTTCCGAGGCATGGAAACGTTTTAGAGGTCAGTGGTATTTCATTCTTTCTCAATTTCGCATCAGAAGAGATCACCGAAGATGGACTTTAGTCTTTTGAATTTAAGATTTTTTTTCTTTTTTTTTCTACCCATTCATTCGATTGCACTGTTGACTCGACGACCCGAGAAAAACGAATCAATCATTACGGCGAAATCTCTTCGAATGAATATTATCAGGCCTGATTGACGTGCGTATTTTCCTACCGATTTCATTCAAACGATTCCACTTGTTGCTTTCTATTTATAGAAAATATTCTCGGCAAGACACAAAAGGAATTGTACATTGTATGTGGAACATGGAAATTTTCCAAAGTCTAGCGTGGAAGGAATATAAATCAAATGAGCTTGTGAGAGGAGTGCTTAAAAACTAGGACATGTACATAGGTCAAACAGGGCATTTACCCTATTCATCAGCATGAGGATAATGTAGATTAGGTTTGATTAGTGCGGGCCCGTTGTGATGCCACGAATAATTGGGAAACAAAGAAAATCAGAAGCAGAAAAAAACGACCTGAGCTGGGATTTGAACCCAGAGGCTCTCGCTTCGTAAGTTGGTATCTCAACCAAATACGGCACAGAGGCCGTCGAGGATAATGCATTAAAATTGAATTTTTAACACACGAATGCTTACATTTGAGGTTACTTTGGCAGTGATAGGGTTAAATAGTATGAAAAAAATTATTTTCCCAAAAGGATAATCCATTTATACAAAATTTTGACTAAAACATTTCAATTTGTGGGAACAGTTGGCAATGATTCGGTAGTGAATGGGTTAAGGAAACAATTTATTAGAAATTTTAAGCCTGCATGTTTTAAAAGAAGAATAATATTGATTAGGGTCAGGCCCGTAGAGAGAAATTTGGGGCCCAGGGGATTTTTTCCAGGGTCCACACAGAAATGTGAGACAAAAAAAAAAAAACAAAATCCCTTTGACGATTGTGGGCCCCATCATAAGGCCCGGGTCCAGGGGAAAATCCCCCTTTTCCACACCCCTCTCTACAGGCCTGATTAGGATGTCTTTATTTTACCTGGGCATTAAAAAAGTTCTAAGGACACACAAGGCCTTGATTAGCACATTTTCCCCATTTTTCCTTGTCGATTGGCTGACTTGGAATAACTTCGAATTAGAATTTTTCCGGAGGTACCTTCTCAGGATTCTAGTTCCACCGATCAAGTGGGCACATCCAATGTATGTATTATTTTTAATAGACTTTGAAGAGTATCCTTACCTTGTCATTAACCAGCCCCAACTCCAGAGAGACTCCCACAGAACTGCTCTTGGGCTTCCGAACCCCTATGTACCAAAATCCATTAATTTATATATCTATCGTTTTGTTGATCTTTCATGTATTGCCAATTCAATTTAATACCTGTTTTATCCAAGCTGGTGAAAGTTTAGCTAGGGTCCGCGGGTGCGCTATGCCCGTAACCGCCAAAATGCGGTCCCCTTGCGGAATTTTGTCTGGGAACAGTGTTCCATATTCGTTTAGCGTCTCGTATATAAACATGGTGCTTCACGCGACGTTTTTATATTTTCCCCCGGGGATTCCACCATAATCCACCGGGTTCCCATCTTGCCTTCTCAGTGAGTATGGACTGACTTGGCTATCTTGGGTGGAGATACGCTGCTATCCTCACCTCGTAAATTACCAACAGCCACCACGATACTCCCCGAAGGGCCGTTCCCAATAACCGGCGGGATGCTAAAACACATCCCGGGGCACCGGTTCCCGTGGCACCATGTTACGTCTAGCTAACAGCTTGAATAAAACTATAGTCAGTATAGTCAGTATGCTAAGTATAGGTTGTATGGTAAAACCGGTCACACCGTACTATGACGATGCTATCACATTTGTGACTCCATACTCAGTCGGTCTGTATTGGCCATCAGTTGGCTTGGGTCCGCGGGGTTGCCAGTTCCCATAAATTACACAGATTCCCCTCGCGGGATTTGGGAACAGTGTGACCAACAGTTAAGCGCCAGCTCTGAGCGATAGTTATTTTCTACGAAGGTTATGGAGGGAATTTATTTGTCATAAGCAAAGGAACTAGAGGATGGGGCTCGTTTGAAAGCACCTAGCAATTGAGAGTAAATCTAGAGAGTACCTTATTTGAATTAACAGACTGGGCATAAAAATAATTTTTTTTTAAACCTTACTATGGTGAAATTCTACCACTTGAAATCGAAAGAGGAAATTCTTTAATACATCTTTCTGTGATATAAATGGTATCACATTTTTCTAAAATCCACGAAAAAATCGACTTTATAAACAATAAGGGTATTCACAAAGGCGTGTTAAAAACGTTGGAAAGTCGGAAAATCGGAAAAATGCGGCTTCTTAAAAATTTTTTTAAAATTTTTTGTATCTTTCACAACATTTTAAGCAGTTCAAATTTTCCGATTTTCCTATTTTCAGACGCCTTTGTGAATACCCCAAATAAAACTAAAATAAAAAAATTCAATAAACGAAAGCAATTCGTAGAAGAAAAGCACTCCCTCTCGATTTGTATTTATTTATGTATATATATATCAAAAACAAATCACATAAACTAACAGCGAAAGTCTTTAATTATTATCGAGACAATCGAATTCACATGAATTCGTTCGGACAAGGTTAATTCGACGCGAACAAAGTGATCGAGCTGCACAGCGGAAACGATTAAACATAGTCGTATAATAAGTAACGACAGGAAAGATACAATAGAAAAATTCCAAACTGATCAACAAATTGAACAACAATTTTGTGTTCATTGATTCCACAAGCACAAGGACGGAATTTCTAAAGCATTGCAAAGACTAGAACCAAAATGAAATGAAAAATAAATAAAATGTACAATTACAGCCACGGCACGTAGCCAGCAATTTGTCGTATCGAAACTGAAGCAAAATGAAAAATGCAGGAATAAAAGCAGATATAAATAGGAAATAATCAAAATTCAATGTGGAGTAAAAATAAAAGTGCATTAAATCTATTTTTTTCATAAGAGCATAAATAAAAAAACAGCCAAAAGACTACCCAGCAAACATTTTGAGTCCTAAAGGAATCATATGTGACTCCTAGTTTGGAGTGGGAGCAGTGGCGTGTCCAGAGAAAGAATGCTTTGATAGTTCTTATATTTTCCACAGTGGTATATTGAACAATTATAAGACATTAGCCGAAAAAACTTTGGGGGGTGTCTAGAGGAAGTTTGGAGAGTTATGACCAAAAACCAAAAAAATCCGAAAAATTCATGGCGACCGATTTGGATGAAAATTTATGAATAGAATAAGTGAAAAATTCTAAGAATTTTAGCACTAAAATTTTTTCAAGAAACGGATTACAATTAGTCTAGTTTTGGTCTAGTTCCAAACTGGTCCAAAAAGGACCAGCAAACTGGTCCAAAAAGGACCAGCAAACTGGTCCAAAAAGGACCAGTGTTTTGAAAAAATTTTACTTCTAAAATTTTTATAATTTTTCATTTTTTTATGTATAAATTTTCATCCAAACCGGACGCCATGAATTTTTCGGATTTTTGGGGTTTTTGGTCCATAACTCTCTAAACTTCCTCTAAGATGCGCCATAAGACGATCTTTCTTTGGGAAAAACATTCTTGTAATCTGTTAATATACAAATATTCTTCGAAAATAAGTACATCATAAGACTCATTTTGTCTTGGGAGCTCTTGAATGACTCATAAAAGTCTTTCAGCATCATGTTTCCTTGCTGCCAATTTCCTAACGCTTTTGAAGGTCTAGAGCAAATTGAGTCCATATTGAGCCCTTGTGATGATGGAAAATTCAAAATATTTTATTATCAGTTAACATATTGATACGTTGATTTATAAGGACTTGATATAAATCAGCTGCATTTAAAGTGATTTCAAAATATTTTTGCCTGATTTACCATTTCAAAATCAAGGGCTCATATGACCCATTATCAGCACTTCATATTTTACCTTTAAAAAGTAAAAATTTGAGTCGATATTTATATGAAAGCTTTAAAATATCTTCGGCTTTTCCGATTTTATTAATAAAAACTAATATTTTTCCATATTTTTTTTATTCCCCTTGGTGGGATTTGAACATCGGAACTTTCGCTTTCTAGTCACGTGCTCATCCACCGACACCGTGTTTGCCAAATCCAAAATGGCTGGATTTTTTTCGTTTATTAGTTTAAAGTCGAATTGAATATTATTCTATAATTTATGTTAGGTCTGTTCCATACTGCACGAACCTACCCAAAACTGTCCAATTTTCATACAGTTTTTCAAAAATTGGGCAGTTTCGGGCAGTACGGGAACAGACCAATTTTCTATAGGGGTCTTCCCTTAAGCCTGACGTCGATATTTTTCGTCTTCAAAACATTTCGAATTATTTGAGTTTTCATGGAACCACCTTGGGCTCAGAAAATATTGCTAACGAATATTTGTATGACAAGATAATTTATACACATTATTGTTTTTTCAACTTGGTCTTATAATGGAATACCCATATAATGCAATTTTTGTTACTCTCTGAATAATATTCTTAGAACATATTTTTAAACAAAATTCTTTTTTTCATTTTGAATCTCATTTCAGACAATATTTTTCCAAAGCCACTCACAAATGAATTTGCTTAAGACGTAATTTTGACAATATTTAGGTATCCCTTAAAAAATATATGCAAATTTAAACAGACATCATTTCGACAGTGCTTAATCAACTGTTACATAGAACTTAAAAATTTAAAGAAAATCTTGTTTTGCATTCGACATAAACATCTCTTATACGTACTGATCGAAGCAAAATTTCTTGAAAGATTTACAATTTCAAAATGTTAAACAAAAATACATTCGCCGAGGACATCATCGAAATATTATATGGAAGGCTTCATAATGGTGACAAATGCCATTATGGCTGCTAGACCAAACCTTAAAAACGGACGGACAATTTGAAGTGTTGTTTTGGGATTTTCACGTAGTCCATAGAATTTAAGGTAAAATATCAGAAAAATTTATCAGAACATTTTTTTTCGATTTCCAAAAATTAAACAGAAATCTTTGGACCCTAAGCGCGAAGAATATGAACACAAAACCTAAGAATATCAGAAAATATTTCATTTGACCGGTGATTTAAAATATTGACAGGGCTCCGAATTTGCCAAGCAATTTCTTTCTCCTAAAAAGGTTCTACTCTAAAAAATCCTCTTCTAAATAGAAACAATTTTGGAAAATATAAAAAGAACGAATATCAATAAGTTCTATTTCGACGATATTTTTTTTAGTACCGAAGAATTTCAAAGCCTGAAAATTTTTAAATAAAATATTTCTTTAACGGGTTGCTTGTCTGCTGACATAAGGAGGGTGTGTCTGATTAGTAAAAAAAAAAAAAAAAAAAAAAAAAGAATTTTAGCTAAAAATATTTTCCTCTCCGGAATATTAATGATCAACGGAAATTCGTGTGCTTAGCCGCTGAGCGAGTAAATAAAGTAGACGAAAAATACATTTAAAGGTGTTGAAAGAAAATTAAATTTAAATTTATAAGTATTTGAAATTCGAAAGAAATAAAAAAATTCATTTCAAATTTTAATTTTTTCTGTGGGGAAACTTGCCTGCAAGGGCTGAAATAGATACAATAGATTACAAAAAATTGACTTCGCTGAAACACATTTTTTTGACTAATTCGGGGTTGCTTATGGACTATGCCTCGGAATTTGAATATGTAAAAAAATGAAAAAAAAAATTCAAAAAAATATTCAAAAAAATATTCAAAAAATATTCAAAAAATTTTCAAAAAAAATTCAAAAAAAAAATCAAACAAAATATGCAAAAAAATTCAAAATATTAAAAAATTCAAACAAAAATGCAAAAAAATTCAAAAAATATTCAAAAATTATTCAAAAAGTACTCAAAAAATATTCAAAAAATATTCAAAAAATATTCAAAAAATTCCAAAAAAAAATGCAAAATATTTTTTAAAAATGCAAAAAAAATTCAAAAAAAATGAAAAAAAATTCAAAATATTCAAAAAATTCACAGTCAAAAACTCCAAATTAGTTCGATTTAGTATGGTAGGTAGGTTGAAGTGGCTGCCACTTAGGCCGTTAATCGGCCCATTGTGATACCAAGGAGGTTTTCTTGTGTTTGTGTGAGTGTATGTGTCTTTTTATGTAGTGTGCCCCTAACATGCGATTTTTGAAAAACCAGTGCTAGGCTTGGAACATTACACTCCGTTTCGCCTGTGCCGGGAATCGAACCCCGGACCTTGGGATTCGATTTAGTATGCCTTTTAAAATTTTGAATTGTCAAATTAACAAAAAAAAAGCCTACTTCAGTGAATAAAATATTCAAAAAGCACAGTTAAATCAAAAAAATTCAAAAAAATTCAAAATATTCAAAATCCGAGCTCTACTTATGACGAAAAAACTATCCATTAATATTTTTTAAAATATAGCCGAAAAAACGAGCTTTTTTCCAAGCGAAAATTGATGATTCAATTTTAAGGGTACGCCCACTCCTAGCGTTGATTACAAAAATCGCAAAAATTGTTTAAAATCTGAACTTTTCGAATTAATTCAAATTAAATTATAAATTTCAGCTTAATATCAAGCCTCTGATTAAATTGGAAAAGCGCGATCCTCATAGAATAATTGACCATAAGTCGCCATATGAGGCTCCTTTATGCTCTTCAAAAATCTCCAGAATACTTGGCTCTTTAATTGTTATTATTTTTTTTTTATAAAAAGAATAACTTACTATTTTTGGGCTCAAGAACACTTGATTTTAATGGGTTAATACAAGATGATCAAAGAAAATTGTCCACATTTGTAAAATTCTTAGGCTGCCCATGGACAATGTTGCATCATACTTTCTTGTGGCTTCGTTTGCCTGCATTTCTTTTCAGTCGCATAAAGCCGAAGCACTTAAGATATTTATAGCAAAAAATCTCCAGAATACTTTGCCTTAATTGTCGTGGTTTTGGGGTCCGTTAAATAAAAAATATGCAAATATATTAGACGTTTATCTGTGCCAGGTATGGTATTGTCATGCTCGCCTTACTATAACACCCTTAGTTTGAACACGGTTTTAAGGAACGTGCAGCAATTCGACTATTGAAAGTTATTAAAGAAAAACCTTCAAAGCTTTTTTGCTTTTAAAACAAGAACATACATGAATGCACAAATTTGCAATTGCGTCACATAAATACGTCAAGAGTTTTTAGAAAAAAAAATTGGTTTTTTTTCGCCAACAAAAAAAAAAAATTAATAAATAAATTATTCTATTGAACATGGCGTTGAATTAAAAAACAAATTAAGAAAAATAAAACCCAGCTAATTCTAATTTATTTGATCACTTTAATGTCTGAACGAAACAACAAATAATACTTAATAATTTAAATATTTGTCAAAAGTGTTTTATTCGCATCTGAATATTAGTATATTTCATGGTTAAACGTTTCATTCAGACTATCCCTATAGCTTGTGAGTGACTGACTCATAAGCGTTTCGGCGATCTTCGAAAAACAAAAAAAAACCCAAAAAGATAAATTGAAAACAGAAAAAGAGAAAAGAAAACGAAGAACGTCTTTTTGGATCACGTTTCACGATCGCAAACGACGAACGAAGTCACATGATTTTTTCTCCAAAGAAAAAACAAAAATTTAAATAATAAACAAAATCCCCAAACTTTGAGGTCTCGTCGCACGCGTCTACCGGTAAAAATAACCAGACTTCTGCGACTCGTTTAAGTTCCGCAGACACCTACCTATGTATGTATGTATGTACGTCAAGTGGTCGTATAAAATTAAGTGTGATGGCAATCATTTGTGCGAAAAGCCGTTTGCTTAGGTCTTTGTTTTTTTTTTTGAAATCTTTATAAAATGCAAATGAGCCGCACGCATGCGACGAACGTGTTAAGGAAATTGTGTCATAAACGATTTATGTTCATCGTGTGCCTGCGTTTGTTTCGGCGTCAATGCCACTTGAACGAAGGATTAAAATAAAAACATTTTTTCCCCCCCCCATTCTCATCCGAATTTAATAACGAAGCGATTAATTTAATAGTTTAAAGGGCAAAAATTTATTTTTCAAACTTTGATCACTTTATTAACCATTAAAACCAGAATTTCGAAATCAAAACGATTTAATATTTTATGTAAAAAAAATTATCAGAAAAAATTTGTTGATTTCAAGAAACATATCGCAGGCATAGAAAGCACAGTTTACAAATTTCATGAGAAATTCAAAGATTGAGTACAATTTATGCTTATATCAATACTTATCTATAAGTGCTTCGGCATTTTGTTGATTTTTATATAAACAACGCAGGACAAAATTTTTGATCCACAAGAAAGTAGATGCAATCATTGTGCACTTCACTATGAATTTTTAAATAGTTTGAATAATTTTCTTTTCGAAATATTCTTAGAAAATATTTACCCATTAAGTATAAATATAGAAGTCATTCGAGCTGATAAGTAGAGCGTGATTTTTAATTTTATAAATTAAAGCATACTTATGGAGACAAATTTTTCTATCTTACCAAGAAGAAATAAACGAATTTGACTTCATATGGGATTTATCTTTGAATTAATTTAAATACAAATAATGATTTGAATTTAACTTTCTGTAATATTCGAAAATTTTTTGCCCCATAAAGTAGCTTAAATTTATAAAGCTTAAAATACACCTTTTTGTGATAAGGCTAACAATTGTAATTTTACTTATTTTGCTTCGACTCCCTTGCTTATAAACAGGGCTCGGATTTTGTTGCATTTATAAATTTAAAGCATACTTTATCGAGTAAAAATTTGTTGAACTCGCATAAAGTTGAGATTCAAATCGATTTTTAACTTCAATATGCATTTTTTTTCAGGGTAGAAAAGAGGTTTGAAGTTCAAATTTGCTCAAATTATTCGCAAAATGTTGGTAAGAAATTTTTTTGCCCCATAAAGTATGCTTTAAATTTATAAATGCAACAAAATCCGAGCCCTGCTTATAAAATATGTAATAACTTTTCCAATTTTCTATAGATTTTGAAAATTAATATCATATTTAATTGTTGAATGGACCAACTTTAAATGAAAAAAATTTTGAAAAAATAATTATCTGCTTGCGATCGGTTTTTTTTAGATGCCAATGAAAGGAGAAAGGGTATAGCATTATAAGCATAGTGATTCTGCCCCGGAAGCCGATTTCAATTTTAGTTGTTTTGCTGTTTAGGTAAATGCAAAACATTTAATTTTCGTAATTTTTTTGCTCTCGATCCCCTATAATCCTTGAATATCCTTGAAAAATTTGGTTTTTAAGATTATTATATCTAAGACAACTATAAAGATAGAATGTTCATTTAAAAGCATATATATAGAAAATTACTCAGAAAATATTACAAAAATATTTTTTAGGTAATTTTGGTAAAACCAATACATGCTCCCGTGGAAGAATATTTTTCCATGAAAATTTTTTTGTTGTTCGAGGTAAGCGACTAGCTTCATTAAAACTCTCGAAAATAGAGTTTTATACCAGGATTAAGTATGCTGGGTTTCAATACGCTCAGGCGCCTGCGATATCCTTAAAAATGGCAAGTTAAAAAAATGTTGCATACTTTTCGGGTATACTTGTGATTGTTATGCATCAATAGGTATGATTTTTCCGTATTGTCATATCATGTGAATTTGTGTAACAAACAACAAAGAAAAATGAAAAATAAAAATTGATAAACTATTTCTAAAAATATGAATTTTTTAATGTTTAAAGGTTTTCAGAATCTTAGTTTATTGACCGATATTAAAACTATATAGGAAAAAGAGTTAGAAGAGTTAATTTTCTTTAATTCGAGGGATGAATTGTATTAATCGAATGATGCATTATCAAGTTCTGCTTGAAAAATCTGCATTGCTTTTTTTTTCAAAATTCAATATAATAAAAAAAAAGCTCAGCTTTAATTCCTTGAAAATTATCTCTTGCCTTTTCAATAACCTTTTAAAGTTCGGAAGATTTTTAACGATCACAATTTTGTGAAAAAAATTGTTTAAACACCTTTTGACTTCTGGGAAACATGCGGACCATTTATAGCCTTGATCATTTGTTTAGATTTAAGTGCGTAAATCTAAAAACCGCAAACTTTAAAATGTTTTTTTTTTTTGCTTTGTTTTGCTTTGCTTTGTTCTTTATTTGGCCAAACAAACTTACGAGCGAATTCGCGAAAAGGCATTTTGGACGAGAGAAACCAAAATAAAAAGATGAAACAAAATATCGGGTAAACACGTTTTTTCCTCACATTTGCAGCTGAATTTGGAGTCAAGCTTAAATATGTACATTCAACGGTCAACTTAAATGAGCCGGATTTATCACACGAAAGAGCCGACAACAACGCCAGACGCGAATGACATGTGAACAGCCAAAAAAAAAAATAAAAAGGAGTGCAATAAATAAAAATTAAAAATATCTTTCGGTCAAAGGAAGCCAAACTTTCGAAAGTCATTCACCCATGGCCCTCATAATCGTTATAGATTTTCGCCGGATGTTCAATATGGACAGGACGAGTTTATATTTTTGATTTTCCTCAGAGCGAGATAGAGAGAGAACGAGAGAGAGAGAAGAAGAGAAAAAGAGCGAAAGAGAAAGAGAGAGAAGAGAGAGAGAAAGAGAGAGAGAGAGAGAGAGAAAGAGAGAGAAAGAAGAGAGAGAAAAGAGAGAGAGAAAAGAGAGAGAAAGAGAGAAAGAGAAGAGAGAAAAGAGAGAGAAAGAGAGAAGAGAGAGAAAGAGAGAGAAGAGAGAAGAGAAGAGAGAGAGAAAGAGAGAGAAAGAGAGAGAGAGAAGAGAGAGAGAAGAGAGAGAGAAGAGAGAAGAGAGAGAGAAAGAGAGAGAAAGAGAGAGAAGAAGAGAGAAAGAGAGAAGAAGAGAGAGAGAAGAAAGAGAGAAAAGAGAGAGAAAAAGAGAAGAAGAGAGAAGAGAGAGAGAAGAGAGAGAAAGAGAGAGAAAAGAGAAAGAGAGAGAGAGAAAGAGAGAGAAAGAGAGAGAGAAAGAAGAGAGAAAAGAGAGAGAAAGAGAGAGAGAAAGAGAGAGATAAATAGAATGAGAAGAGAAAGAGAGAGAGAAAGAGAATGAGAGAGATAAAGAGAAAGAGAAGAGAAAGAGACAGAAAAGTATATTTTTTCAGGGACGATATGGTGTTTCATCTACTTTATACTTTTTCCCGGGAGTCAATTCAAAATTCCTATGATATCCCAACACTGCGCCATTTTGAGAAGACCCATTTGGTTCCAATGGGCCAAATTCTTTTCGAATACAATTTAATGAATCAAAAATAAATTAAATAAGTACTTAATTAATTGTGAGAAAATGTGTAATCAAATTTATTTTCCATTCTTCATATCGAAAAGCGGCTGAACAAAGAAAAATATTTTACACTAGGCAACATTAGGCAATAAATATTTTTGATTACAACAGTTCAACGAAGTAGAGACGTGGAATTCGATGGGGGATTTACATGGAATTTTTTTTTTCTATAATTAATTTTAAATCAATTTGTAATATTATTTTTTTGAAAAGATAATCTCTAATTCCCTCTCCCTCTTCCTCTCTAACTTACAGATTTTCTATCATGCCGTCAAGTTCTGAATATTTTAACAATGCTCGGCTTCATGCTGAACTATGCGCTCCGGGTGAATTTGACCATAGCCATAGTTGCAATGGTAAAGCCACAAGCTAATATCACATCATTCCATGCGCAATTCAATCGATCATTGGATGCATTCAACTCAACGACCACCACCGAGAGTACTCCACTGGCTGCAGTGACTGCAGATCCAAATGACAATGTGCACAATGATGATAATGATGATGATGATGACCGGTTTAACTGGGACACTTATCAGACGAACTTTGTGCTGGGTTGTTTCTTTTGGGGTTATATATTAACTGAGCTACCTGGCGGTCGATTGGCTGAGCTAATCGGTGGACGACGTGTTTTCGGCCATTCGATGTTATGGGCCAGTCTATTGACCTTGGTCACACCATTGGCTGCGCACATAAATTACGTTGCCTTGATTGTTGTACGCGTTGTATTGGGCTTTATGTTGGGAGCGACATGGCCAGCTATACATCCGGTTGCTGCTGTTTGGATCCCGCCCATGGAACGGTCGAAATTCATGTCAAACATGATGGCGTCCTCGTTGGGCGCCGCAATAACAATGCCCATTTGTGGCTATTTAATCTCGATAGCTGGCTGGGATAGCGTTTTCTATCTGACTGGTGAGAGAGCATGAAGAGAAAAATAATATAAAAAAAATCCTTTCATTCAATCCTGTTTTTTTTTTAGGTGCAATTGGATTGGTTTGGTCAGTCTGTTGGTTCACCTTCGTCTATGAGACTCCAGCCACACATCCGCGCATTACATCGGAAGAACGTCGCTATATCGAGGAATCGATTGGCAGTTCAACATCGAAAAAACGACCCAGTCATGTACCTTGGCTCTCGATGCTCTGCTCAGCTCCAGTTTGGGCTATTGTCATTACACATGGGCTATCTGTGTTCGGCTTCTTTACTGTGATAAATCAATTGCCAACTTATATGTCGCAAGTTCTTCAATTCGATATCAAAAAGGTTATTAATCAATAAATAAAATTATTAGTGGTACTCATGCAGCTTCGCAAATACCTTCGCAACTTTTCCCATCGCGAATTTTCATATACGGGCATGTGATAGAAATCGAATACGACATTTGTATGAAAATTTAACCGAAATCGAACGTTTTCTGTCGTATTCGATTTCTGTCACATGCCCGATTTAATTTTGAAAAATTTCTCATTCCCCATAGTTTGCGAAGCTGCATGAGTACCACTATTGAAAATTAATTTTATAATTTTAATTAATTTTTTTTTTTTTTTTATTTTTAATCCGCAGAATGGTCTGTTTTCCTCGCTGCCATATCTTGGAAAATACGTGATGGCCTTGGGATCATCATATTTTGCTGATTATTTGCGCCAAAAAGGAGCGCTTTCGACAACGGCGACCCGCAAGATCTTTACATCCTTCGGTGAGTATTTCATTGAGCTAATTTTGTGACAAAAATAAATTTCGTTCGCTCCTTCATTTTAGCGCTCATGTCGCCTGGCATGCTTATGGTTTGCCAAGTCTTTCTCGGCCGTGAAGCTGCCTGGTCGATTACCATCTTTACATTGGCACTGTTTACGCATGGTGCTGTTACCGCTGGATATCTTGGCAATGGACTTGACATTGCACCAAATTTTAGCGGCACCATATTTGGTTTGGCCAACACACTTTCATCCTTTGGAGGCTTCCTGTCAACGTGGATGGTCGGAGCACTGACATACGAAGACGTAAGTGATGACCAGGGCTCGGATTTTGTTGACTTTTTTAAATTTGATGCATACTTTCGGGAGTAAAAATTTTGTTCAACTCACATAAAGCTAAGATTCAAATCGATTTTTAACTTCAATATGCATTTTTTTGAGGGTAAAAAAGAGGTTTGAAGTTCGATTTCGTGAAACTGATTCGCAAAATGTTGTTAAGAAAAATTTTGGTGCCATAAAGTATGCTTTACATTTTTAAAAGTCAACAAAATCCGAGCCCTAGTGATGACCTATCTATATTTTTCTTTTTCATTCGATTAACCTTTTTTTCATTCCAATAGAAATCCTATCATCAGTGGCAAATTGTCTTTTGGATCTTAGCTGGCACTTATATATCCGGCGCAATAGTATTCGTAATATTGGGCAGCGGTGAATTACAGCCCTGGAATAATCCACCCGAAACTAACGGTGATGTTATGACTGAAGAAGGCTTGCCATTAAAACAAGAAAAAATGGAAAAATGAGCCACACTAATCTTTAATAAAAATCCATTTAAGAATAGCAAAAAAAAAAAATGTAGCAGAAGATTTTATAGCGAAAAGGTTAAGCGATTAACTTTGCTGCTTTGCTTAAAGAAATAACGGTTTTTTTTTAAATATTTTTTCTTTGAATTTGGCAGCAACGTTTTTTTTGAGATTAGAACGCAAAGTATTTTAAATAACATTTCAAAATGTGTTTAAGCTAATTCTAATTGTGAGAAAAATCGATCTTATCCGATATTGAAAATTAAAAATCTCTCAAATATAAGTTTACCCATACATATAAAAGACACACATGCATATATATGTATATGTAAGATCATTCATCCTCATTTAATTTGTTCCATTAGCTCTTAAACGAAATCATTTTTATATCTATGTATATAGCTTGTAATCTTAGCCGTCATTAGGTTCTATAAGAAAATTTCTCGTTATTGTCGAAACTGTTTTTCAAAAAATTTTATTCTCTTTTTATTTTGGTCTCGATTATTTTCAAAAATCATTTCAATGTTTAGGAGACATTTAACTAGTTCCTTCTACTTGATCGGAGAGTCTTCTTGCTATCGAATAAAAAAATGTACAGTAATTTCTCAATTTGATTTCAGTATTTTAGTTTCCAGCTTTGTTGACAGATTTGAAAATGTTGAATAAGATTAGAATGTAATTGTAGACTGTAAATTAATGTATGTATATTTTTGTGAAGAAAAAAAAAAGTGTAATTGTATCAAAAAATTTGTGAAATAAATAAAAATTTACCAAGACTTTATATCAATTTTTCTTTTGTTTATATAAACTTGGAAAATATTTGAAGCAGAAAATTTGACTTCATTTCAATCAGACTTTGGTCAGTGCCGGGTTTTGCACTACCAGCGGACTCTGGGCAAGAGTTTTTCGGCGCCCCCTATCTTCAATTGAGGGAATTCACGAGTAAAGCCCAAAATCCAATATTGCGAGAGCCCGCGAGACGAGACGCATACAAATTTCAATACATTAAATCGTATGGCTCAAGCTCCAATGTATCGCACTGCGAGACCTCGTAGCGAGAAAATTTTGAAAAATTGAATATTTCTCGTTGCGAGGCAATTTGACAGATTAATGATGTAGCTATTTTTTGAGTACTCGCCATTGGGTACTCGTTGAAACTAATAAAACAAAAACTGTTCACTGTTCCGTGAAAAAGAGCTTTTAAAATATTTCGCGAGCTTTGGTTCATTTTGAAAATTTTTGAAAATTTTGAATTAAAATTTAAACTCAAGTGATAACGTATAACTTTTATGAGTACTCGGTACTCGATAGATGGGTACTTGGTTCAAATATTGCATTACTAGAAGCGAAATTATGCTATCATCTGCGTCACGCAAAACATTTTCGTGACGTCGCGCACTCTCGCATCGGGCTCTCGCAATGTTGGATTTTGGGCTTAAGTTTAAAAGCTCCCCTTTATATCCGGCGCCCTATGCGGTTGCCCAACCTTGCCCTACTCAAACGCCGCTACTGACTTTGGTCTTCTTAAAACGCAAAAAATATTTCTTTTAATCTTTCTGTAAGCGTTTTTTATAGTCCACAATCCCAGAGCCGCCAGACCTACGTCATTTTAGCGAAGCTGAAATTTTGAGAATTTCTAGTCTCTGCGACTCTGGGATCTTTCCCTATTATATTGATGTTAGAATATCAATTTTTTTTAAGGGGGTAACAATAAGTCACCGTTTGTTTCATCTTTTTATCTTAATTATTTCTGGAGATATTAAATTTTTAAAAACATGCCGTTTGAGTGATGTGTTTTGTATCATTTTCGCACATTTGTACTGGATATTAGTACTAGAGCATCTATGTGCACTTGTAATTTTTTGAATATCTCACTGTTGCGCCATTTAATTTGAGTGAAACTTTTTTTTAAATGAAAGAAAATACTTAGAGGTATTTTTTAAAAAATTTGTAGAGCGGCGTCCAACTGGGAATACACTGAAAAAAATTGTTAAAATTGTCTTTTTAGTTTTGTTGAAAAATTTTTCTCAGTGTAAAAATAATAAAAAAAAATTTTTTTTGATTTCCTGTTATATAAGCAATCGGCCAACTTTTTTTTTTTAATTTGTAGAGTGGCGCCCAACTGGGAGTACACTGAAAAAAAATTTTTAAATTATCTTTTTAGTATTGTAAGAAAATTTTCTCAGTGTAAAAATTAAAAAAAAATTTTTTTTAATTTCTGTTATATTAGCAATCGGACAACGTTTCTTTCATCTTTTTATCTTAATTAGTTTTTGAGATATAAAATTTTGATAAAAAACGCTTATTAAAAAAGGATTTTCAAGGATATTTCAAAGACCGTTCAAAATAAAAATCTAAAAAGTAGTTTCCACAGTGTTTTCAGATTGCACCTATCGAAAAATCAACAAAATTTAAAAATTCCTTGCATGATGCCGCAACCCGCCAGACCCTTTCTCCTTTCATCGGCATCTGAAAAACCGAATTCTTTTTTTTTGAATTTTCATTTAAAGTTGGTCCTTTAAACAATTAAATATGATATTAATTTTAAAAATATTTAGAAAATTGGCAAAGTGCTTATCTTCTAAGCAAGGGAGTCGAAGTTAAAATAAGCAAAATATTACAATTGTTAACCTTATCACAAAAATACGTTGCATACTTTAAGGCTTAAAAGTTGATTTGAACGATTCACACGCACAGCAGATCTAAGCACATAGGCTTTTATTTTTTTTTGATCGGAATTTCTTTTAGTTTTTCTTAATTATAATCTTATACATATATTAAAATATAATATATATATATATATAAAGGTAGTTTGCCCTTGGTTTAGTTTGGTTTATGTGTGCAGATACACCCTTAAAAAGCATGCTTTGACGAAGAAGAAAAAAATTCAAATTTTTTTAGAAATTTTTTGACGTATATTTCTACCTTGTGCAAGCAAAAAAAAAAAAAAAAATGGATAAGTCGCCATCAGCGACAAAAGTCGATATATTAATAGTTGGTGCAGGTTTATCGGGTCTAACGTGCGCTATGAAACTAATTGAAAAAGGGCCATCTTTACGTGTGCGAGTCCTTGAAGCGTCCGATGAAGTTGGAGGTCAATTGCGAAGCACTCGTTTGGGAGAGATCGGTGCCAAATGGATAACAGCAGATCAGGTGAATATGCATAAAATGCTGAAAGAGCTCAATATTCCGATTCGCCGACGAATCGTATCCGACCCAACGAAAAGACGATGTTGGGACATTGACGAGGGCATATCTTCGGCACTCGTTAAGAACGAAGTTGAACGGTATATTCAAGAGCTGGACATGTGCTGTCAATACTTTCGACCAAAACAGTCCAAGTACGTATCGAATTGATGCTGCAAAATTGACCAAAAGTTTTAATAATAAAACATGTTTTGACTTGATTTGATTGTTGATTTGATTTGATTTGATTTGATTTTAGTCCCTACAAGTGTGGCGGAAGTATGGATTGTCACATTAACAAAAGACTCTTCTTTAATCAAAGTAGAATATTCGTGAAAAATCTTGTTCTTCTAATAAGCGGCACAGAAGCAGCTAATATTCTTTTCAATGATTTTATGGCACTGTGCTTTTGGAATGGCGGACTAGGTTCGTTGCTGAACATGTAAGCTCAGGATTGAAACAAGCTTTTAAAATTTAAGAATCCGATTTTTCTTCTTCTTTTTTTTGAGGTACCTTGAATGTTCGGAAAATCTTATGGAATTTCCAAGCGGAGCATTGCTAGATGAATGTTTGAAAAAACTCCTGCATGTCGATCTGCAGCTTCACAGGAAGGCGCAAAAAGTCTACAATATGAGAGATAGTGTGGAAGTGCATGATTCGGAGCGAACGATTCATTTGGCCGATGTACTTGTTTTGGCTATTCCATGGAATAATGTTCAAGAGTTACCGATAACGCCGGCACTGCCGCAAGATGTAACAAAATGTCGAAATTCAAGGAATCTCCCCAGATATGTGATGACCAGTTTCTTGGCAAAATATTTGCAAGGCCATTGGAGGCAAGCCGGTTTCTCGGGAAGTCTGTTCTTGAACGAACCTTTTTTTGTCATTGGACACGAATATCGACCGAATACATATAGTGGCTATATCATCTATCAGCCGAACAGTGCGACAACATCTATACGTTCCATCATTTTGGAAATACTTGCTGAAAAATTTGGTAAAGAAATGCTCTATCCGCTCGAGTATGTTCAACAAACGTACGAGATGAATCCGATGGAGGGTAGAGCATTGACGACACCATGCAATCGCATTGTTTGGGCATCTTCATCATTGGCTGGCACTTGTTCGCGGGGCCGACTCGCTGGCGCGGTTCAAAGTGGCCTGAGAGCAGCAATGAATGCATTGCTCATTCTGAGACCCCAGACGGTTGGATGGAAAGATATTGCCGAGACGCAATGCCCGGATTTATTAAATAATACGAAGGCAACCAGATGGAGCATTTGGCTGAGCTCGTGGAATGTAATTAATGTCGGTTTCTATGGCTTATTACTAATGGGGACGAGTGGTGTATTGGGTTTTTTACACAACAACGATTTTATTTAGAGAGAGAGCAGTTTGGTTTTTTAAACCGTTTTAACGTTTTTTATTATAGAGAAATGCACTGAGGGCAAATTTTATTTCGAAAATCTTACATTTTTCTACTAAAAAAAAAAATAAAAAAATAAAAATAAAAGAATCCTGTAACGCCCATAAGATTAATTTAAAAAATTATGATGACTGGGTTCTTCGTTGATCCTCGATTTCAAGAATATCCCTTACAATAAATATATATATTTGATCAACCGATACAAATATGATTTCAAAGGGTCTGGCGGGTTAAGCAAAGGCATGGGGCATCATGAAAGGAATTTTTAAAATTTTGTTGATTTTTCGATAGGTGCCATCTGAAAACACTGTGGAGACTACTTTTTAGATTTTTATTATGAACGGTCCTTGAAATATCCTTGAAAATCCTTTTTTAATAAGCCTTTTTTCAAAATTTATATCTCAAAAACTAATTAAGATAAGAAGATGAAACAAACGTTGGCCGATTGCTAATATAACAGGAGATAAAAAATTTTTTTTTAATTTTTACACTGAGAAAAATTTTTAATAAGCCTTTTTTCAAAATTTTATATCTCAAAAACTAATTAAGATAAGAAGATGAAACAAACGTTGGCCGATTGCTAATATAACAGGAAATAAAAAATTTTTTTTTAATTTTTACACTGAGAAAAATGTTTAATAAGCCTTTTTTCAAATTTTTATATCTCAACAACCAATTGAGATAGAGAGACGATCTAAACAGATTCTGTTAGATAATAAAACAAGGAAGCTAAAAAAATTTTTTTTTAATTTTTACACTGAGAAAAATTTTTCCACAGAACTAAAAAGATAATTTTAAAAAAAATTTCAGTGTATTCCCAGTTTATGCCGCTCTAAAAATTTTCTTAAAAAACAGTTTCATTCAAATTAAATCGCGCAACAGTGAGATATTCAAAAAATTACAAGTGCACATTGATGCTCTAGTACTAATATCCAGTACAGAGTTTGTCGGGTATAAAAATAGTAGGTTATACACAGAGAAAAAAATCAACCAGTTAAATCAAAAGGAAAAACATACAAAACGGCTTCAACAAGGAATATTTTTAATTTAACAATTTTTCTTGTTGAAAAGAATAAAGATTTTCGTTTTGAATCAACCATATTTCAGGTTGAATTGACATGATAATTTTTAAAAATGGATTTAAATTTAAATTTTTGAACTAACCACGGACGTAATTGATATGATAAAATATTTTTAAAAAAAACTTCTGAACATAACCCCAAAAATAGCCATCGGAAAGACTTCATCCGATTTGGTCACTCCGTTGTCGTGACTGCTTTCGCAATGCTTAAAAAGTTCTAAGATGAATGAATATCTTATATGTCATAATTTATAAACCAAATGAGAAATATACGAAACGAAAAGAATTGTAATTAAACATATTTTCTTTAAATCAAACAAAAATGTTGTTGACTTAACAATTTTTCTTTTGAAATTTTCGTTCTGTTCGAAAATCAAAAGGACTTTGAATAACAATGCGCATTTAAAAAAAAATCATGGTAAATTTCGCTCAGTGTACTAATATCCAGTACAAATGTGCGAAAATGATATAAAACACATTGCTCATACGGCATGTTTTTCAAAATATAATATCTCCAGAAATAATTAAGATAAATAGATAAAATAAACGGTCACTTATTGTTAATAAAACAAGGAATATAGAAAATTTATTTTTAAATTTTACACTGAGAAAAATAATAAATAAAATAATAAAAATCTAAAATTCAACAAAATTAAAAAATTCCTTTCATGATGCCGCAACCGGCCAGACCCTTTATCTGAAACTATGAGGACAACAAATTACACTAGTTTGCAGGATTTTTCACGCGACATCCAAATACACTTTACACTTTACTGTTAGAGGGGTTAATTTTCTTTAATTCGAGGGATAACCTGTTGAAATCGGATAGTGCGAGATAGTCGAGTTCAACTCGAAAAAGGTTTTTTTTCTTTAAAAATTAAAATAAAAACAAAGCTTCCAGAAAAATGTGTAAACTAGTGTTGTGTCTCAATCTAATCTGCAAAATTAGGTTTCGTGAATTCTTTTATCCAAAGGTAGATTTTGCAATGGGTCCACTGAAGCGTTAAATAAGAAACGCTTGCAATAGTTGGCTTCTGGAGTTAATGCGAAAGCATTTGGCCTATAAAATGTGACAACAATATTGAATTCAGAATCATTGATTGACAATGCGGCATTGTCTGCGGTTGTTGATTTTAGCCGCTTTGCTAATTTCGTATTCCTTGGCAAATAAGCACGAAGAGGAATCCTCCGAGGAGCACGAGGAAGAAGGTGAAAAGTATCACAAGGAGAAGAAAGCCGAAAAAGAGCACAAAGGCGAAAAGGGCCACAAGGAACATAAGGAATGGGAAGAAGATGAAAAGAAACATCATGAGGAGGAGGGTCACGAACATCACGAGGGTGTTGAAGGCAAAAAGAAAAAGAAACATTATGGCGAACATGAAGAACATGGTGAGCATAAAGAACACGGCGAACATAAGAAGGGCGGAAAGCATCATCATAAGAAGAAACACAAGAAGGGACACAAGGAATTGGAATACCATAAGAAATTCAATAAAGATGAATACGTAAAAGAGAAGAAATTCTACGACGATGAACACAAAGATGGACATCATAAAAAATATGGCAAGGAACATAAGCACCATGAGGAAGAAAAGGGCGAACACAAGAAAGGCGAACATTATGATGCTGAAAAGAAGAAAGAACATAAGAAGCATAAGGAACACCATCAAAAAGGACACCACGATGAAGATCATAAGAAATATAAGAAGGAGCATAAGAAGAAAAAACATCATGAAGAGCACGAGGAATATGGTAAAAAACATAAAAAGAAGGGTGGCCATAAAAAAGGACACAAAAAGAAGGAACACCATGGGTAAAGAAATAACAACGAGCTAACACGTATTTAGTATACAATAAGGGAATATTTGAAAGACAGAAGGAAAAATATTTTGTGATCAAATACCAATAAAATAAAAAATGAAAAAAAAAAAATTGAAACAGTTATTCTAATTAACACTTTTTCCATGGCTAATGGTGACGGAATATAGTCCGTCTTTAGATTAAGAGAGACACTGGAAGGAAACACATGAGAGTGACAGAGACGAAAGACATTCCATCTCCGTCTTTCCCATGTGTTTCCTTCCAGTGTCTCGCGTTTTGTCTCCCTGTTTAAACGGAGATATATTCCAAGCCGATAGCTCTGGCAGGTAGTGCTTTAAGGAATTGATTAATAGACGTAAATAGGAATTGTCTGATCCTGTACGTGTTCAAATATATAATTGAATAACCTTTCATAGATTCTCCAGTAGTTAACATAATTATCCTATGTATTGGCTAGGGTCCGCGGGTTAGCCGAGGACGGTCCCCTCACGGGAATAGTAATTATTTTAGATATACAAGATTCAAGCAATAGGATTATCTTATGAAGGGTTAATTCGATTGAACCGCCTTCATGTAAATCAAAATGATCCTTTAGACAAAACATATATTGATTCAGTTATAAAATTGCAACAAAAATTTTATTCCATCGTTAGCTTTTTTTGGAACTTAGAATTTTTTCCAACATTCTAAAGTAACAATATCGACTGTCGTATTCCATATCATACCAAAAATTTACGGCAATGCATCGATGACTTTGACTGACATGATGAAACCATAAGTTTGGCAAATAGAGCAAATCTCCAGCGTTGACTCGTACTCGTAAAGGTTTTGCTTTCAGGTATTGCGGATATGCATTATAATCGGGCATTAAAGGGTCAATACTGATCCATTCAGTAAGTAAAGGCTCCTCCGAATCTTCAACCAATATAGGTTCTATGTAAAATTGTTCCGGATTGGTTTCTTTCCGCTTGTAAACGCCCGTTGGATAATTCTTTCGAGGCAAACAAACGAGTTGATGTGGTGGCAGCAAAATGAAGTCCTTATAACCAGCTATGACACAGTATAAATTATCATATGGGTCCTTATGCATAGATGTGACTGCACGTTCATCGCCCATCCAAAAGTTAATAGCATCCGGTTTCTTTTCAAAACACCTTTCTGCGAATTCCAGAACACTCTGGTCAATATCATTAGCGAGTTCGGGAAAATCAAGTGTGAAGTTTGAATTCTGTTTTTGAATGTAGTGAACTGCTCCAGCTGGGTCATTTAAGCTGCCTAAGAATTTCTTCATCGACATCTTCTCTTCCAAGGGTAAAACAAAATACTCCTTCCCTAGAATCATTTTTTTTTTTTAATTTGAATTCACCGGGAAAAGTTGAAATTACCGTTTTGTGTTGCAATACCATCGGCAAGTCCATTCGGTGTAATGGCAACATCAACCCATTTTTCACCCAACTCCTTCTCCAAGTACTCAGGATTCCATTTCGTTAGAGCTGGCCAATCTTTTATAGCATTCCTTATAACGAGCGGTGTATTCCGCGCATAGAAATCCTTTGCGAACGTTATGGCATCTGGAACATTTTGTAATTCTATAACCTCCGATCCGACGCAGAGTTCTTCAGCTTCTGTCAGCAAGACATCAAAAGCGGACTCAATTATATCCATATATTAAGCTGGAAATCATTACCGAGTATCGAATCCTATCGTGACGTGACGTTGTTTACAGGTAGCAGTCATGAATGAATTAAATGTTTATTTGATTCATGGGTAGCAGTTAGTTAAACCGGCGACGTATCAGCTGTTGTTATGTAAATAAATAAAAAGCGCGCGACGTTACACGTTAACACATGATTAAAGCGAGCCCGACATGGTACTGAATTCAGTAAGCAATCCTAAGGTTGAAAACACACCAAAGCCAACAAAACGATTTTTTGTCGTACAGCCAAAAAACACTTTTCGAAATAACCCACACCAACGCCAACAAATTTGTCAAGCTCAAACAAAATCCAAGCCAACAGCTTTCCGCATGCTTTTGTTTTGCTCGTGTCGTTTTCAGTGTGCGTTGCGCCGTAAGCTTACATGAGATTATCGACGTCGACAAGCGTTCGCAACGTTTTGTCGAGTTCGGTGTGGGTTGGCTGTATGGAGTGCCATGTATCAACGGCGTTCGAACAAATGCGTTGACCAACAAAATGTTGTGTCGTACTCGGTGTGTGTTGCTAGATAAGAAGCAAGTACATACATTCTACATCACTAGTGGCAGCACTGATTTCAACTTGTCAAACAAAATACAACAACAAAGACTTCTCGCCGGCTTTCTAGAAGAATTTACCAATTGACGATCTTTCAGTCAATTATAAATTAAACACAATCCAAAATGACTGCATTCGAAGAATTCGGTGTCTTGCCTGAAATAGGAAAAGCCATTGATGAAATGGAATGGACGTGAGTCTTCCTGTTATTTCATATAAAATTTTGATCTGTGAGTAAATCATTTATGTATATAGTTTGCCCACTGATGTTCAGGCAGAAGCAATTCCCCTCATCCTTGGCGGCGGTGATGTTCTAATGGCAGCGGAAACGGGTTCCGGAAAAACGGGTGCTTTCTGTCTTCCCATTCTCCAGATAGTATGGGAAACTTTGCGTGACTTGGAAGACGGGAAGGCAAGCAAAGGAAGTGGGAGTGCAAGCATCGCTCCTTGGACAATGTCGTTTTTTGATCGTGGATCAGCTTTGGCTGTCACTCCAGATGGTATGCGTTGTCAATCGAGAGAATTTAAAGAATGGCATGGATGTCGTGCCACAACAGGTGTTAAAGGGAAAGGGAAATTTTATTACGAAGCAACTGTCACGGATGAAGGACTCTGCCGCGTTGGATTTTCAACGCAGCAAGCTAATCTTGACTTGGGTACTTGTCGGTTTGGTTACGGTTTCGGTGGAACCGGAAAAAAATCGAATAATCGTCAATTCGATGACTATGGCGAAGCATTTGGAAAGAGCGATGTAATTGGTTGTTTAATTGATTTGGATCGCATGGAAATTTCATTCACAAAGAATGGACAAAGCCTTGGAATTGCATTCCGTGTGGCAGACAATCAGCGTAGCGAAATCTTTTACCCCGCCGTAGTGTTGAAAAATGCCGAAATGCTTTTTAATTTCGGGAAAACCGATTTTAAATATAAGCCTCCAAATGGCTTTATAGCGATTTGTAAAGCAGAAAATTCAAAACCAAATCCATTGGCAAGTCCTGCGACCAATGCAGCAGCTAACAAACCAGCACCGAATGCTCCGCAAGCTATAGTCATTGAACCCAGTCGTGAGTTGGCCGAACAGACGTTCAATCAAATTGAGAAGTTCAAGAAACATCTTAGCAATCCGGATGTGCGTTCATTGCTCCTCATCGGTGGCATTAAACTTGAGCAACAGAAAAGTGTTTTGCAACAGGGAGTGCATATTGTTGTCGGAACACCTGGACGTTTGGAGGAGATGATTAGCAGTGGATTCGTGCAATTGACGCATTGCAGGTAATAATGACTAGCGCCGACTTTTTCATTTGTATTGCATTTTCTTTGCATTAGATTCTTTGTCCTCGATGAAGCTGACGCCTTGTTGAAGCAAGGTTACACCGACTTAATTGATCGTTTGCATAAGCAAATACCAAAAATAACATCTGACGGAATAAGGCTCCAAATGGTTGTCTGTTCGGCTACATTGCATGCCTTCGAGGTGAAAAAAATGGCTGATCGGCTGATGCATTTCCCGACTTGGGTCGATTTGAAAGGTGAAGATGCTGTCCCGGAAACTGTGCACCATGTTGTCTGTATGGTCGATCCTCAGAAAGATCGAAGTTGGTCAAATCTACGCCGTCGTGTTACGACCGATGGCGTACATGCACGTGACAACGTAAATCCAAATAATCAGACACCGGAAACATTTTCCGAGGCTGTTAAAATATTAAAAGGCGAATATTGTATACGTGCCATCGAGGAACACAAAATGGATCGTGCCATAATCTTTTGTCGGACAAAAATCGATTGTGATAATCTGGAGCGTTATTTGAAATCATGCAATTCACAAAAATATACTTGTGTTTGCTTGCATGGCGATCGAAAGCCGCAGGAGCGCAAACAAAATTTGGAAATGTTCAAAGAACAGAAAGTCAAGTATTTGATTTGCACTGATGTTGCTGCACGTGGTTTGGATATAACTGGCTTGCCTTTCAGTGGGTATCAAAATTTTCAAGATTTATTGAATATTCCTCACAATTTTCATTCGTAAATTCACAGTGATTAACGTTACTTTGCCCGATGAAAAATCCAATTATGTCCATCGTATCGGACGTGTTGGCCGAGCCGAACGTATGGGCTTGGCAATAAGTTTAGTTGCAACCGTACCAGAGAAGGTGTGGTATCACGGCGAATGGTGCAGGACACGTGGTCGTAATTGTAATAATACGAATCTGACCGACGTTCAAGGCTGTTGCATTTGGTACAACGAACCTAATGTAGGTCTTTTTTTTACTTTTTTTATTCCTTTGTAACTTGAAATAATTGTCATTTTAGTTGCTGGCTGAAATCGAGGATCATCTCAACATAACTATCACACAAGTTGATAAATCATTGTCGGTCCCAGTTAACGATTTCGATGGAAAGGTTACGTATGGTCAAAAGAACTTAAGTACAGGTACTGGCTACAAAGATCATGTGGAACAGTTAACGCCTGTTGTACATAAATTGACTGATTTAGAATTAAAATCCCAGTCACTTTTCTTGAAAAGGTTAAAAGTTTAAATTAGACACTTTCGATGGATAAATATAAAATATAAATCATTTGAATCAGCATGGATTAAAATATGAAATTGTCTTAATAGCATGTTTCCACATAGTGAATTAACTAAATGAGTAAAAGAGTGGATTTTTAAGAGCATTTCAAGATCAAGAAAAAAAAAAATCAGATGAGTGGTTCATATTTTAATTGGGTTTTTCGAAAAAATTAGACGAATTTTTTTTCCGCCGGAAAATATGCTACACTTTTTTTTATTTCTGTCTTAAATAGCATGTTTCCACATACTCAATTAACTAAATGAATTAGAGTTATTTCGGACATTTAGAAGCGTATAATTACGATTATTATTGTAAATATTGGTTCAGGAGACTAAAAACAAATAATTTTGTTGATAAGATTTGATGCAGATGCTTTACAGACTCTAATCCATATGGTTATTAATTCAATGTGGAAACATGCTATAAGACGAATATAAAATAATTTCACATTTTTCGATAATATATTATGTACACCAATGTGGAGCTGCAACGAAGTTATTCAGAGGTGTCAGAATCCGATAGCTATCGGAATCGGAATTAAAACCGGTCGAAATTTCATACAGAATTTATAAACTTTGTTGTTTTTTGGGTATTCAATCGGAACTGTTATCGGTTCTCAATTGCACAGAACCCTATTTTATCCGGCTGTCTATGAAATATATATGAAAATTCAATCGACTAAAAGTTCCAATTCCGACAGCTATCTGATTCTGTGCCACCCCCGATTGAATTGAAATATATAAAATCAACATTTCACTAATATTTTTTCATGAAATTAATCATCTTAAGGTTAATAATAAGATTAAATGTTCAACTTTTTCATTTCGTTTAAATTACGAAACATATTTATTCAATAAATAATCTCTGTCATGCTAAACATAAAGTTGCCAAAAATAGATACAAAAAACTGAAAAGAATTAAGGCTAAACGTTCCAATAGCGTAGCTAAGTGTATCCATTCTTTTTTATTCGCATTATTCGTCGGTAGTAAATTACTGCAATCGTTCAATTTGATCTCCTCCATTTGGGGGTCGACACTGTCACGTTTTTTTCCGCTGATAAATTGATGATTCGAAAGAATAAAACGAACAAAAGGACCGTTTAAGAAATCTACAATAATTTTTGGAAGCATTTTTCCGCTGTGTAGAGAACGACTGGACCATATCGAGAAAACACACAAGAGATGCGCTAATGTAACTATGACCAGACTTGAACTGTAAAAAATAACTGTGCAAACCCAAAAAAGGAAGTAAAATATTTTCAAAGATTATTGTATAGTATAATTCTATAATTGGCAGACATATGTAGTATGTATGTAAATACCTATGTAAGGTGTTCCACGTGCGAATTTTCCAATGCTCTGTGTGAAATGTAACAATTGAAAGATATTCAAAATGAGACTAATTCCGTTCAGTAAGATTTTCTCACTACGATTCGGCTTTATTGCGAGTGCCATTATGGTGAGCATAACAATTGTGTATCCCGGTGCGTATAGAACAGTCGAATAGCCCGCTCTTCGTTCAAACTCAATGATATATTTCATTGTTATGTACGGCTCAGTGCAACATTCGTATTTGGTGGCAATATATTGAGCGCTATACTTTGTTATCTCGTATTGCATATTCTTCATATGGACATCGTTGAAACTAAGCGATGTATTTGGATCGTTTGTTATATCCAAATCGTAGCCATCGTATACCCAAGAGCCTAAAATTAAATGGCAAACATGTTTATCGTGCGGCCAATGGTGCATATTTGTACTGCAAAATATCGTTAGCTCAATTGCATCGCCCCATGTCAAATTGCCAGCATGATTGAGTACAACGAATCCTTTACGTTGCATACGCAAGAATTTATCCGGCGCATTATTATACATTTCCAAGTCTGGCACCCAGACAAGTCTTTGATTAATTGCAATTTCCGTTATGTTATTGTACTCTTTTGGATTCCAATTAAGCGTTTTATCACGCCAGGCCTAAGACGGGGGAGGGTGTTATTTTTTTTTTTTTTTATTATTTTTTGTAGCCTATACGATCGCTACTCACAGCGTTCATTAATCCCACAAAATTGAAGGCACCATCCGATTCACGGAAATCGAAATGCTCCAGCTCAATATTTACACTAACTTCGATGGGCTCCCCCCGACGCGCTGGCCTTGAAGATGGATTGTAATTTTGAAAAAGATCCGAAAGAAGTCGTTCTCGAGCGATCGCTGCGGACAAAACTAAAAAAAATCGTTTTAAATCGCAGTCAAAGTGCGTGAAGCTCTAGAATTTTTACGTTACATTTGGCATCCACATTTGCTTTAAATAATGCATTATAAATTATGAGAACGAATGGAAGAATATATTTCATTATTTTATTTTGAAGATCAACTTTATATGTACGTTGGCTTTTGAGTCGGAAGATGAAGAAGAACTGAAATAAATTTCATAGCGAGTGATTGCTGCCTAGGTTTTGTGATGATGTGATGAAGCCGCCCGCCTCCTCTCGTTTGAATAGAGATTTATCTTTTAAGAGTCACTTTGTCGGTTATTCAATTTATTTGATTAACGCCTCAATAGAGCCCGGTAATACGCGGGATTTTTTTATTGCGGAAAAATATAGAATAGAAAAAATTTACTCTTGCTCTATTAAGGGGGTCTTCTCATTGAAAACCCGTTTTTTGGACCCTTTTTAAAAAAATTCTTATTTGAAAACGCAAAGAATAATTGAAAACTTTTTTTATTTATTGTATTACAAAAGGTTCAAAGTAAATAAAAAAAATTTTTTTTGCCTCGATACGTGGGCTGTTCAAAAAGTAATGAGACTTCAAAGTTGGTGGTGAAAAAAAAGGTGTCCGTCACGGCGGCCACGATTCCGGGTCTCCGGAGCGTCCGAAATGGAAAAAAAAAACGGGGTTATAATCAGTATAGATGTAATTCTCGGGTGAACCTCAAGCTTAATTTTGTGATTTTTTTTGACAAAATGGCGGCCATTCAAAAAAAAAATTTCAATTTCGGGCTTTTTTTTTTGTAGTTTAGTGTAAAAAAAAAAATAGTAAAAAATTTTTTAAAATTATGGTCGAGGTTCACCCGAGAATGGTGACAATTCTGCGTCGATTCCACTTTGTTTCATGAAAATCGGTTCAGTTGAACTGGAGAT
Organism: Chlorops oryzae; assembly: GCA_020466095.1. Lineage (NCBI taxonomy): Eukaryota > Metazoa > Arthropoda > Insecta > Diptera > Chloropidae > Chlorops > Chlorops oryzae. The sequence goes on from CM035807.1 coordinate 112,227,253, forward strand.
ATCATGGCCGCCAGTTCGAAAAACGTGGTTTCGAGATAAACGCGTTTAAAGTTTGAAGCAACGCAAAAATTACTCGTTTTAGCGCAGATATTGCTCGACAAAGAAGGCTATATCCTCTAAACTATTTCGAATTTCAAAAAATCCTTTTAGGGGCATATTCACAACTACCCAAGCTATAAATAAATGCAAAAAAAAAAAAGTCGAAAAAAAAAGTTGCTCAATGAGAAGACCCCCTTAAACCATTAAGGGTATTCACAATAGCGTGTTAAAAACGTTGGAAAGTCGGAAAATCGGAAAATTGCGACTTCTTAAAAAATTTTTAAACTTTTTTTTTGAATCTTTCACAACTTTTTAAGCAGATAAAATTTTCCGATTTTGCGACTTTACTATTTTCCGACGCCTTTGTGAATACCCCTATTGTTTAAATTCAGTTTTTGTATGAAAATTTGACATTTACACAATAGTGGTACTCATGCAGCTTCGCAAATGCCTTCGCAGCTTTTCCCATCGTAAATTTTCATATAAATTTTGACATTGTGTGACAAATATCTCATTTCCCAAAATTTGCGAAGCTGCATGAATACCACGAATGTTTTAGTTTTAAAATTTGATCATGATTAAGGGGGTTATTGTTTAGCTCCTAAAAAGTCTTTGTATCTAAATCGCTTTTTAGGTGGACTCTTCAAATGAAACGCCATTGTAAGTGATTTGTGCACATCTCATGGCTTTTAAGCTTGGCTCTTTTATTTTTTTGCAATGAAAATAATTCAATAATCTTTTTTTCAGATCTTATCGCAAGAATATTGAACACCAATTTGTTTACGAATTTCATCTTGGATCTTTGCAATCAGTAGCGACTCATAGATTGGAACAGTTTTGCATTGTAACAGACCCAGGCGTATGCACTTTGAGACCTCGTCAGCTTCATATTTCAATCCGACCGAAGACGTGTAATTCATTTCCTCTTCAACAGGCACCAGACTCCATTCGTGGATTTTATCAAAGGCAACATACTTTGTTGGACACCAATAGCTGGGAATCTGTAAAATAAATTTATTTTTTTTTTTCTTCAAATTTTATTTGTGAGATCTCCTGTTGTGCACGACCTACACAAATGACTCCTTTCGTTGTTATTATCGTGGCCTGATTGTCCAAATCTTCGAGTCCTGAGCAAACAATGAATGCTTTTCGTCCATATGAAAAGTTCATCTCTGCTTCGAAATATAAATCCACACCATCGGAATTGATTTTCCCACTCGCTCGAACACTCTTCGGTGCTTCACGATAGACGAACAAAACAAATTGTAGAGCATAACAGCCAATGTCGAGCGTTATTCCACCACCCATATCCTTCGAGATAATACGTTGACTCTGCGAACCGCAAAAGCCATGTTTCACATACACTTCTTTGATGATATCGCCAAAATTCGTTTCAAGCAGCAGCTCCGACAAATGCCGATAGACTGGAAAGAATCGCGACCACAATCCTTCCATAAGGAAAACACCCTTAGACGTTGCTAAATCTCCAAGTGCTTTCACCTGACCACAATTCATGGCAAGTGGCTTTTCGCACACTATATGTTTACCATGTTCAATCATGAGTTTACAAACATCGAAATGTTGAGGATTCAAAACGGCCACGTAACCACTTCAACGTTACCATCTTCGGCTAAAGCCTTATAAGTTCCATAGCCGATTGGTATTTTATGAATTTTTGCAAATTTCGTTGCATTCTCTTGGGATCGACTTGCGATCGCTATGATTTCATGCACCGTTTCAGTTAGATTCGAACGAAGGGCCACACAAAAGTCGTGGGATATTTTCGAAGCACCAGCAATGCCCCAACGCAACGGCATTATTGAATGCTTCTCGAGATAAGGTTTTTCAAGAACTGATTTGCTTTCGAGCAATCAATTTCTATTTAATCGAGCGAATCTGATGAGAGAGATTATTACACGTAATCATACTAAATATAATTCATAAATATTTGAATCAATTGAAAACCATGGGAGTCTGCTAACCAATGGTTTTGTTTTCCCCGAGTGTCATTAAAAATCCTCAAGTGTTTTAGAAATTTCGTCGCGTTGATTTAGTTCTGAAATTTCAAATTCCTTAGGGATTCCAAAGGACGCTGATAAATCACGCATGGCGGTCTTTCGAAATGTGGTCATGCCAATCAATTACACTGTGGTGGTCGAAAAAAAAGTAGTCGAATTTAACGGTTTCCCCCTATTTCGGGCACGAGGAATCAAACTGCATCATTGGTTTTTTGAGTACCAGATACTTATATTTTAAAAAAAAATTTTTTTGACCACTTTTTGGCCCATATCTATGTATGAGTTTAAGTTTGGTATTCTTAAGCTAACACCAAAATGTACTCTGAGATATGCCAAGTAATTCTTCCGAAAACACCGTTATGATAAAATGCCGAATTAGGGAGCTATACCCATTTAAAACTAAAAAATCATCTACTATTTTTTAAAAAATTTTTTTTTATTTATATAAAAAATCCCTGAAGTATGCTTCGAAATATTTAAAATTCTAATATAAAAAATGTATGATTTTTTTTAGTTTTAAATGGGTAAATACCAGGGCTCGGATTTTGTTGGATTTATAAATTTAAAGCATACTTTGTGGGGAAAAAAAATTTTCTTACCAACATTTTGGCGAACAATTTGAGCAAATTTGAACTTCAAACCTCTTTTCTACCCTCAAAAAAATGCATATTGAAGTTAAAAATCGATTTGAATCTCAACTTTATGCGAGTTCAACAAAATTTTTACTCCATAAAGTATGCTTTAAATTTTAAAAATCCAACAAATTCCGAGCCCTTGTAATTATTGGAAATATCTCAATGCAATTTTCATATGGACTTTGGCCTTCCAAAAACGGAAAATTATTTTTAAAAATTTTTATGGAAGCATTCTTTTATAATGATTTTTGGAAAACAACAAATTTAAGGGAGTAATACATTTTTTTTAAGCAGAATTAGATAGTGCATCCACCGATTTTAATAATATCTGCAAATAGCTGCAATACCCCCTTTAAAAAATTTTTTCAAAAATCAATATAAAAAATATCTTCCATAAAGATTTTTTTAAATATTGTTTTCTTGCTAAGGCCTTCGTCCACTAAAAAAAAAAAAACACATCTTGAACTCCTGAAAAATTATAAACTAATTTTTTGTAAACTAGTGTAATTAGTGAAAATTCTGATCTGAAGAATAATATTAATGCGGCCATATCCAATTTTAGAATTCCTGGCTTCCTGTGCAGAGTGACCCCCTTATTCATAATCAAATTTTAAATTTAAAAAATTGTTTAAATGTCAAATTTCCATACAAAATTGAATTTAAACAATAGGGGTATTCACAAAGGCGTGTTAAAAACGTTGGAAAGTCGGAAAATTCGGAAAATTGCGACTTCTTAAAAAAATTTGAAACTTTTTTTTGTATCTTCCACAACTTTTTAAGCAGTTAAAATTTTCAGATTTTCCGACTTTACTATTTTCCGACTCCTTTGTGAATACCCCTATTGTTTAAATATCAAATTTCCATACAAAAATTGAATTTAAACATGTTTTAAATTTAAAATTTGATTATAATAATATGCCATGCCACGTAGATCGAAATTGCTCAATTTCAAAAATTCAAACAATTTGCTTTGAAATTAGGAATTTAATGTGATATTTCATCGATATATGTGAAGATTAAGGGGGCGAATGTCTACAAATATTCAACACATTACTACATATGAAACGATATTAAAATCAAAAAAAACAGTTGATTGAAAACCATTCCATATATTACAATGTTTTGAATATATGCAAGAATTACTGCAAAAAAAAACCATAAGACTTTTCGATAGAAAAATACATATAATTTTGTAAGAGACGCGCGGGGATGTGATATGGGAGTGTTTTGCTCTCTTTCTCCCATGCTCCATCGGATCTAGTTTTCGCCACAACCTCAAAATACATCCTCAACAAGGATCTTGAGACTATTTTGAGGTTATGGCGTAATTCAAAGTCATCAATAGAGCTATATGGATCTGAAATTCAGCTTCAGCGACTTCCAAACATATATAAAGTGACACCCTTGGGTCTGACAATTTTTTTTTTGGCTGTGTTATCAATTTGAGGTTAGGGAAAATACATAAATATTAACGACGAGCTTACCGCCTTGTATTGAAATAATTAGAAAAATAGAATTTTAAGCATGAATATTGTTCAAGCAGGTCTCGGTATGGACAAAAGTTCCATAAAAAAAGCTTCAATTATGGAACGTCTAACTTTCGGAGCACCAGTATCAGTGGGATTTTGTACTGCAAAGTGCCAGTCCTGATGACTAGCTTTCACCTACACATGAACCTGAAATAGAACTATCTCACTTGCTGCTATTTTTTTGCTGTGCTTTAGTGATTCTATCATTTGACGGTCAACGTTCGATAGCTCAGTGTCAAACTTGATCAAGCCGGAGTTCGGGTTAATCTGGGGCGGCAGAATTTTTCTAAATTTTTACTTTTTTTAAATGTTTTTTTTTATAGTTCAGTTATTTTGGAAGACAAACATTTCCAAATTTTTAAGGTTTATTTTATTTTATGGTTCATTTCAAGTAAACAATTTTTGGAATGAAAAAATTCGTTAAATACGTTTCCCAAAATTGAGAACTAAACTAAGTGAGCATTTTGACCAGAGTTAAATTCGTTCTTTAGCTATGGTTAAGGCGTTCGCAGCGATCTTGAGGTACGTGAGGCTCGTGACGAAAAACATTAAGAGATATAAAACAGAGCTAATACCCGGCGTACAAAATTAATATGAAATATAAATTTAAGAAAGTCAAATAAATGATTTAGCTTATTAGTCATGGTGCAATATTCGTTTCGCAAAGCAGGTCTCGGCTAATGGGACATAAAAGGACGACTGTCCCGAATGAGATCGAAGTAAAAGCGTCCAGTTTCATGGACACCGGTCTAACGGTTTCGGAGTCCATAAAGGACACACAGACAGACAGACATTAATTCTTATATGATGCATATGTATGTATGTATAATAAAAGATTGATATAAATCCGCAGTTATAAGCGACGTCACATGTCACATATTTTTGAAATAAAAACTTAAAAAATGTTTAGGCCGGAAGAAAATGGTCTCGATCCGAAATTTCGGCTTACAAAATTCTCCACATTGCGTGGATGAGGATGTAAGATTCCTCAAGAAAAACTAAAGAAGTTTTTGGAGGGAACGAAATACTAACAATTAAGAAAACAATAGAAAAACCACAACAAGATGACTTCATTGGTAAGGAGTTTTTGATAAGACATTTGTTGGAAATTGATTCAATATCTTTATATGGTCATAGGAGCGGGTATGGACTGCGCAGTTATTCCATTACAAAAACACAAAAATTTCGCCTTAGTACAGACGGTTGATTTCTTCTATCCACTTGTCGACGATCCACGCAAAATGGGAGAGATTGCATTGGCCAACGTTTTGAGTGATGTATACGCTGTCGGAGTGACCGAAATTGATAAATTGAAGATGTTGATCAGCGCACCAAATGAATTGAGCGATAGCGAGCAAGAAATCATAGTACCATTAATAATAGAAGGCTTTGCGAATGCGGCGAAATCAGCTGGTTGTCGTGCAGAAATACAAAATATTGTCGTTAATCCATGGTGTATAATTGGTGGGATCGCAACATCCGTTTGCAAAAAAGATGAGATTATTATGTAAGTTTTTTTTCGGCATTATTTTGTTTTTTTTTTAATTGTATTAACACATTTAATGAAGGCCTTCGAATGCAAAACCTGGCGATGCGATTATACTGACGAAACCACTTGGGACACATTTAGCGACGAATGCTTTCATTTGGATGCAGGATCAAAATGAGAACTATCATAAAATCAGAACACAATTTACCGATGATGATATAGCGGAGACATTTCAAATAGCATTGAGAATCGATGACATATCTTAACAAAAATGGTTTGCAAAAAAAAAAAAAAAAACACTTTCCTTTAATCAAATGAATTTCAATAATATACTCGATGTTCTCTCTCGATTACAGCCGCTCTTTTGATGCACAAATTTAATGCACACGCTGCAACAGATGTGACCGGCTTTGGTCTTCTTGGTCATGCGAAAAACTTGGCCGAGTATCAAACGAACTCGGTGGTGTTCAAAATCAACAAGTTGCCCATTATGAAAAATGTTTTAAAATTTGGCAAACTCGTCTCACAAGATGGCAAACTAAGAGCGGGGAAAGCCGTTGAAACTTCTGGCGGGCTTTTGATTTGCTTGCCATCGGAAAATGCGAAAAATTTCTGCACGGAATTTAGTCTTCTAACGAATGGTGAACAATCTGCTTGGATCGTTGGTCAAGTGGAAGCAGCCGACAAATGTGATGCCGTTCTTACGGATGAACCCGATTTTATTGAAGTCAACTTGGATGTGAAAAGTTAATACAGTCAAAAACTCACTATAACGAATCGGAATGGAAAGAAATAAAAAACTGTCACAGTGAATATTCATGGAAGAAAAAACCAATGAAGAGACTGACGTTCGTTATAGAGATTTTCGACTGTAAAGGCCCATTTGCTACTGTTCCGATTAAAGCTTTTCGTTACGACATCAACTGAAAATTTCAAAAATTTCAAAATTTTTATACAATTTTTTTTTCGGAGCGAAAAACTTAATCCGAAGAGTAGCAAACGGGCCTAAGTCGATCAAAAACAAATTTACTTAATTAATAACCCTAAGTACTTATGAAACTGAGAGTCTAACTTATGACGAATATATCTTAAAGATTATTGCAATCAGGATATATTTCGATAAATCTATTAGCAATCAGTTTCAAAAATACATGGTTGTGTCCAAGCGTTTTATATTTACACAAAATCAAATTTATCAAAATTACTTCTCTTTTTTTTTGTAACAAGCTTTATTCAGTTTCTTTTTCTTTTCTTTTTTTTAAGTATAAACTTACACAATTTCTAAACAGTACGTTTTCTGCTTATATTTAACGACAGTTTATCTTCGTTTCACATTAGTATTTGAAGTGTGAATGAAGGTTCAACCTTTTTTAAAATATATTTTAAATAAAATCCAATAAGTTCTTGATATAACAGTTTTACTATGATTGTTTCCCCAAGTTACTTTGAGCTCTAAAAGTGCATTTTCAAAAATTGATTATATGCTAAGCGCTACAGTTGAGATAGTAGTTTTTTTTTTTTTTTTTTAGTGCACAATATAAATGTTATAAAATATTAATTGATTTATTGGAAAATTGCTGGGAATATTAGTATACTAATGGAGGGGTAATAACTAATTACATTTGCCCACAAAATAAAAAGAAATAAAAATCTTAATAAAAATAAAGCCACTTCGTATAATATTAAGATAGACCTTAGATAGAACGGTGGCACATATTTCCAAAAATTCTTTTTCATTTGTAGACTTAAGCTTCTTTATATATAATTAAATTAAAAACTTCTCTTTGGTTCCTTTACTTTTGGCATTTCACATTATTTTTGGGGAATCTTTTTTTGATTTTATTTTTTGTGTAATGTAATTTAATTAATTTCGTTGTATTCCAATTTGTTTTTTTCACAAAAATAAAGCTTCAATTATGAGAGAATGTATTTTTGAAAGGGAAAATCTATTGTGACCTAAATATATTTATTTTTTTTTGTGATTTTCTCAGAGGCAAATAAGAGAATTTGAAGGATTTGTGGTATAGCTTTAGTATATAGAAAGATAAAAATCACTCAAGCATACGAATTAAAATGAGAAGTCTTATTATATGGAAGGGTCGTATTAAGGGGACCTTCTGGTCTAGAGCACGAAAATTTAGGGTATTTTCATGATTTTTTTTTGGTATTAAGCCAAATAAAAAACGATTTTCTAAGTATGCAGGCTTATTATATTCTTTATTGACAAAAAATAAAAAATTTTGTTGTAATTTTTTTTTTTTTTTTTGGTATTTTAAAAATGGCGTTGAAGTGGACCCTCTTTGAAAAAGTACCTCCGTGGTGTGAAAGATTTTGGCAGTTCTGGTAATCGAAAAAAAAAAAAAAAAAATATGTTATTAATCAGAATGAATGCGGCTATGGCAGGAACTAGAATAAAAAAATTTTTTTTAAATTGACAAAATGGCGCAATTTTTTATTTCAACCATCAAAAACTCCCCTTTTTTTGACCATTTTTTTAATGAAAAAATATGAAGTTCTTGAAATAAAAATTCGATTCTAGTTCGGGCCATAGCCATTGATGTTATGAATAATATATAAAAATTCCAGACAAATCGGTTCGATGGTTTTTTTGTTTTCATTCACACCAGGTCAAAAAAATTAGTTTTGAGATAAACGCGTTCAAAGTTGCTTTGATCAAGCGCGCTGCCTGCTGTCTCCACCTTCTAAAAAGGCTGTAGCAAAACAAATATTGTCAATATCTTCACGAAACTTTGCCAGCATATTCTTAAAAGTCTATTCTTCCGAAATATATAAAAAAAAAAAAATCAATTTTCAAAAAATTCTAGACCAGAAGGTCCCCTTAAGCATTCGTGTCTATGGCTCGCTAAAACTTACGTCCTCATTTATTTGGTTAAGCTATATAGCTTCTGTCAGTGAATTGGCTTTAGTGATTTCTAGACATGTTTTTAAGATTGTTGAAATCGAGATTGTTTATTAAATTTCCGAATGTGGAGCTCGAAAATGTTATTATTCTTAGAGAAGGATATTGATTGTGCCTTTAATGATTGGTTCTTTTGTTGCATGAAAAACAATAAAGGATAATTTACGTAAATTCTTATACAAAATACCTTTTAGCTCTCACTCATTTATGTAATTTTAAAACTAAATTATTCAAACTTTAATTTGGTAAATTCATTTTTTTTTTTTATTCCTAATATTGGCGTTTTGTAGTCGATTCAATAGAAATAATTTATGCTTACGCCTTGTTTACCTAGTATTAGTCACGAAATTAATAATTTAATTTTTACAACTAATTAAGCATATATAGAGTAGTATTTTTTTTTTTTTTTGACAGAAGTTGTTATGAGGTTCCATTCTTCTCTTTACAGCAATGGCAATAGTGTTTGGAAAATTTCTAAGCAGCTAACTTTTATGAAAATTTATACGAAATTTTTCTATCTATTCATTCAGTTTCTTTAAAATTTGGTATTGCGTTTCTATTCCTTATCAGGAGGATTTCTTCCAGTTCGTATAAAACATTTTAAGTTTTTTTTAATTAATTTTTTTTTTTTTTTTTTTTTGCTGTGTATACTAAAACAGCATGCTGAGCCGTGATCACTTAAATCCAAATCGAAGTTCTTCGAACAGAGCGAGCCTCTGGCTTACACTTGCCGTCCAAGCTTCTGCAGAATGAACTCTTTTAAAGGCTGATAATATTGGTAACGTAGACTAATCATTTCCGGCATGCTTCGAATTCGTTCGAAAAGTTGCGATTCGGATTCAAGAACATAAATAGCTAGAAAAAAGAACATCATGCAAGAAAAATTGAAATTAAATTTGAAAAATTTCGAAATAAAAAATTTGAAGCTTACCACCAGCCGTCATGGCGAACACAACAAAGATAAACGATGGAATAAAGGCATGAAGCAAATGGAATTTTCGTATACTCTTTGCACTGTTCACAGCATTTTGTCTGGCAGCAGCCTTATTGTCGTTAGCACCACTGCCGTAGTGCAGTCCACCAGCACTGCCTGCATTCGAATTGTTGGCACCAATGGAAGCGTTCGAATTAATTGCTGAATTCGTGAATGTACCATGTTTGGATCCATAATAGAAATGTTTGTTGGCCCGCGATGAGACGACGCCATCGGGATACGCACCAGTCAGGCCACTTTCAGTCGACGAATGCTCAATGGAATCACGGAAATAATAATCGCCAGCATTTGCATTGAGGCCATCCATTTTGGAGGCGCGTAGCCGAGCCTCTTCGGAGACTGGCTCCAGACTGGGTATTTGCACGGCATTGCCATCGTGTATATGACTACCGTAAATAATGTTACCCAAACTATCTGTGGTCGCAATAATACAATTGCCCAACGGTTCGGACATTGTCGAGCGCGGTAAACTGCTATAGCCTGAATAATAATAATTTGAAAATTGATAATCGCTTATGGCATTAGAATTACGCAATCGTTTACGTATTTGTGCTAGATCACCCTCCTGCGGACTAGAAGGTGTCGCCGGGACACTACTGGCCTTACGTTTGCTAGCCGTCGAATAGGTCAACTTTTGCTCGCGCAGAGCATTTATGCTCTCGGTAAGAATCTCACGCTCCGTCCGTCCAGTATATTTGAATTTTGTACCCCACGAAAAGAAGCCACCACCGGATATAACAGCTGCACTATGACTGTTCGCTAGGCTGGAAAATAGAATAATTTCCAATAATAATCATGAGAATAGAATTTTTTTTTTTCGACTTACGTAAAGAAAAGCATTTGCTCTATGGCACATCTCCATAAGTAACGGCACGCCGGTCCAGAAGCACACTTAAAACCTATTGTATGTTTTTTCTACAATACCGTAATATTTTTTTTTTTAATATTTCCATCACATTGAATGTATTAAAAAAAATTAAAAAAAAATAAAAATTAAAAAAAAAAAATTTTTTTTTAATTAAAAAAAAATTTAAAAAAAAAATTTTTTTAAATTTAAAAAAAAAATTAAAAAAAATAAAAAAAAAAATTTAAAAATTTAATTTTTTTAATTAAAAAAATTTTTTTTAAAATTTTTTTTATTAAAATTTAAATTTAAAAAATTAAAAAAAAATTTTTTTTTATAAAAAAAATTAAAAAAATATTTAAAAATTTTAAAAAATTAAAAAAAAATTTAAAAAAAATTTTTTTATATTAAAAAAAAATTTAAATAAAAATTTTATTTTAATAAATTAAAAAAAAATTTATTAAAAACTAAATTTATAAAAAAATTTTTTAATATAAAATTAATTATTTAATTTTAATTTTAATAAAATTTTACATTTCGAAAAAAATAATATAAAAATTTTTATAATTTTTTAAATTTAAAAAAAAATATATTTTTCAACTTTATAAAAAAATTTTTTTTAATTGATTAAACCAATATTACAAGAGATTCGCTCCGATAATCTTAAATGCTATAAAAATTTGCCTTGTTCAGTTTGTATAAACCACTTCCAAGCGACTGCTCGCGTCCGACACGGAGTCCTGTTCCAGGAAATTTGACTTTCCGGAAACAAACGTACTTATGCCCGAATGATTGATGCCAATATACAACTGAGAGCCCCGATGATCCTTCACAGGATGCGGATCAATGCCATATGTCTCGAGACCTCTGGCAATGCCCATAAACTCATCCATAGCGACGTGTGGATCCTGACCCGGATCTCTTTTTCTATGAAGCTCCATTATTTTCTTTTCCAGTGAGTCCGTTTGCCGCAATGCAAGATGCATCGATGACACATAGTCACCCACATGAATTTGTTCATCGTAATCACCCAACTCTTCTGTTAATTAAAAGTAATATTTATGTGCTACTACAATTCGCTCTTCATAAAGTAAGTAATTGCAAAGAGCGCAATTACCTTGCACAATTAACGCTCCCAAAGCAGCAGCCTCGCCCATGGAACAATACAGACGACCATGACGAAGATCACGCTTCAATTGCTGATATAACATTAAGCGTGCATTTCCCGTAAGGCGAAACGGGTCCGCCGGATAAAATTTGACACGAAACGAGAATAGTATAGGATCTATGTCTGCCGAGTAAATGGCAAGGGAACCATCGATGGCTCATGTGAATATAATATTGTATGGTAATAGAAACAAGAGCAACTATAGATTTTACCTTTGCATTGTTTGATAATAGATTTTCCTAAATCCAACCAGTGCTAATTTCAGGCAATGCAATGCACAGAGAAATAAACATATGTATGTATGTGTGTAAATGAATATTTTTAATTGAAATTGACTTACCCTTTGCTTGCCGTTGTCAACGTACCGAAGTCCAAAATAGTCCTTTTCTTTTATTTCCAGCTGCTCGCATAAATACTCTATTAAGTACGTTCCCTTGTGGAATGGCTGAAAGAGTTAAAGTTGAAATTATGAATTAAATTGTCGAAAATAAGCAATAAACAAAGTTAACTCATGACAGACAATAATTGGACGAATGAATGTCTCTAATTTGCATAATTAAGCTGGCGCTCGCATAATAAAAAGTTTGACTTGAAAGGAAGAAAATAAAAAGTTGGATTCAGACTTTGATTTAAATGGGCTATAAATTATTATTTATTTATTTTTTTATTACTTTTTTATTTTTGAAATTTAACTATATAATAAATTAGATAGCTAACAAAGGGCTATAAATTACTTTAATAGTTTTTATATAGAAAAAATAAAAACGATTATTGTTTTATGAGTTTCAAAGAAATTTAATAAATTCTTTAAAAAAACATGTAGGCGGGAATTAAGCTCAATTTCTATCAAAACGTTGCCCAACCGTATTACTCGCGCAATGCTCAGTCGTCGAAACGTTGCGTGCTCGATACATTCTTGCAACCATTCGAAAGTACAGTCGATTCTGGATATAACGAATCCTTGCAGTAATGAACAGCTCGAAATAGTGAACGCTTTTTTGTTACATGGACTGTTCTAAATAATCAGGCCTGTAGAAAAGGGGGGCCCTAACTTTCTGAAGGGGCCCACAATTGGCATGGGAAAAATTTTTTTTTGGTCGCACATTTTTGTGATGAGGACCCCGGAAAAAAAATCCCCCGGGCCCCAAATTTCTCTCTACGGGCCTGTAAATAATGAACAAAACATTCAATCTTGCTAATACGAACAATCTGGATACAATGAACAGGATGTGCAAAAATTAATTCACTATATCTAGCTGGGACGTGAACCGGGTGGAAAATTTGCCCGGTTCGGTTCGACGGTTCGAACCGTGTTTGAGCTTTTGGATTGGTTCGTCAAACCGGTTTTTCTATTTCTTTGAACCGGGGTTTCGGTTCGGTTCATCGGTTCGGAAATTTCTCAAACTGAAAAAATTTTTTAACACGTGTTCCCACTTCTAACGCAATTTTTTTAAATTTAGGGTTAAAATTTGCACAATAAAAAAGTTAGTGGTGGTTACCCTACTCATATTAGAGATGGTTTCGATACTAATTTCATAAGAATATCGACTTCAGATTTTTTAATTAATTGGCCTGTGGGAGCGACCACTGTGCATGGTGGCAGGCAAAAATGAAACCCTGAACCTTTTTAAAAAAAGGGGTCGGTTTTCGGTTCGGTTCAAACATTTGTAGAAAATTTAGGTTCGGTTCACCAGCAGAGAAAAACGGGTTTCCCGTTCAAAACCGTTATCGTTTCAAAACCGGTTCGGTTTCAAAACCGGTTAGGTTCAAAACCGGTTCGGTTTCAAAAACCGGTTAGGTTCAAAACCTCGTCACGGTGCGGTCAAAACCGGTGACGGTTCAAAACCGGTTCGGTTTCAAAACCGGTTCGGTTCAAAACGGTTCGGTTCAAAACCGGTTCGGTTTCAAAACCGGTTCGGTTCAAAACCGGTTCGGTTCAAAACCGGTTCGGTTCAAAACCGGTTCGGTTCAAAACCGGTTCGGTTCAAAACCGGTTCGGTTCAAAACCGGTTCGGTTCAAAACCGGTTCGGTTCAAAACCGGTTGTTCAACGGTTCAAAACCGGTTCGGTTCAAAACCGGTTCGGTTCAAAACCGGTTCGGTTCAAAACCGGTTCACGACCCTGATATCTAGATTCGACTGTATATGGACCGTTTACTTTGAAATTGGTGAACTCCATTTTTCTATTTCGAGATTTTAAGTGGTGAATGTCCATTACCCAGCACCCGCCATCATCCAGCAAAACTGCGAAGCCTTTAGAATGGGTGGCTTAATAGAAAAGTAGAGTTACACCATTTTCAAAGTAAACGGTCCATATATTCTTTATAATTCAATCTGTTATCCTTCGTTATAGGACTTCGGACTCATATAAGACGACATTCACAAGAAGTCGACTCTTAAAAGAGTTCATTATGAGGGCTCCGACTCCTAAATGGGATCATATATGAGTCTTTAAGATCAGAAGGTTCGGTATCAATTGTTTAAGTTGTTTATAATGTTAACAAATCAATGAAGGTCAAATAAAGTCCAACTTTCGTCTTTCATTTCACCATATTTATTTTCTTTCTAAAAAAAAAATAATTTAAATCATCCTTATTCATTTCGAAAAATGCAAAGGAGTCGACTCAACTGTACTCAAAGACTCAAAAGAACACAGAGCTCGAATGAGGACTGCGTCACAAGTAAACAACTTCCCTTCTTAATATTTATTTCTTCTGAATAATTAAATTTTATTCAGAAAATTCTTTCTAATAGCCTTTCACCAAAGAGCTTAAATATACAATATTTCGCCCCTCAAAAACCAACATGACCCTTGGAGCTATTAAATATGAAAAGAGGTTTATTTTTTTTTGTTGTATGCCCATTGTTTTCTCATATTTACTGTTCTTATGGCGCGACACTTTCGTATCATAAAACATAAATTATGTGAATTGTACACGAGAACGCAAAGCGGGGATGTTTGAGGGGAGGAACAAAAAAAAAAAAAAAAAAAAAAAAAACAAAGCACTAGCGTGTATTTATCGAAGGCTATAAATATTAGAAGGGCAGTTATTTTTAGGTTGAGTAGAATGTCATGCGAAATCGCCAGCTTTCAAATATCGCCAATGCAAATGGGCTTATGAGCGTTACCTGAAATTCACATTCGAAGAATTCCGAGTCCTCGAGGAGTCGCACGGTGCACTTATACACAATATTGCTTTCGTTCCTATGCTTGAACATTTTTCGCCTATATTTTAAGGTTATAAATATCCTTTTGAAAATTTTCCTCCAACTCGTTTATCCAAATTTAATTGGAAAAATTCCGATTTCTACATTACGAAGCGATTTTCAAATCCAATTTTCGTTACACTTTTAATTAATTAATTTCTGCAAAATGCAAAGAGCGTAATGGAAATTATTGCGTAGAACTTTTTTTTTTTTTTTGTTGAACTTTCTTTCATTGGGGCTTGCCGACTTCGACTTCCGAGTGTCAGCTGTGCTTTCTTTGCCGTGTCCTGTCAAACAAAGTTCTGCGCAGCAATTTCGACAAGCTTTGCGCATACAGGACATTCTTTTCAATGGCGGGCATTGACAGGGTCGTTAAGGTCACCAAGATTTTTTTTTTTCAGGTTCATCAATTCGAATAAAAAAAATTTTTTGGTTTGAAAACTATTCCAACATTTTCCCGCAAAAAGTCCCATTCCAGATAGCATTCTTTCAAAATTTTATACCACAATCGACTCTCTTGAGTCCCATTTATGATTAAAATAATCATATATCCGCTAGTTTTCTAATGAGAAATCGTTCTTATGACTGGAAATATTGAAACCGTAGCCGCGACTTTTCTTGGATATTCGTATTTGTTACCATTTGCGAGTCGTTTTCAAGTCATATTTGATTCATATTTGCTATCATATTCGAGTCCTTTTTGACTCATTTTTGCTCTCTTGCTTTCGAGTCTTTTTTGACTTATATTTGCTTTCATTTTCGAGTCATTTTTGACTCATATTTGCTTTCATTTTCGAGTCATTTTTGAATCATTTTTGCTATCAATTTCGAGTCTTTTTTGTCTCATATTTTCTATCATTTTCGAGTCCTTTTTGAATCTTATTTTCTACCATTTTCGAGTCTTTTTTGACTCATATATTTGCTGTCATATTCGAGTGCATTTTTGAATCATATTTTCTATCATTTTCGAGTCCTTTTTGACTCGTTTCTGCTCTCATTTTCGAGTCTTTTTTGACTCATTTTTGCTATCAATTTCGAATGTTTTTTGTTCTCATATTTGCCGTCATTTTCGAGTCATTTTTGAATCATTTTTGCTATCATATTTCGAGTCCTTTTTAACTCATATTTTCTATCATATTCGAGTCCTTTTTGACTCATTTTTGCTATCATATTCGAGTCCTTTTTGAATCATTATTTATCTATCATTTTTCAGTTTTATTTAATCCTTTGCTTTTTTTGATCTTTTGACTCATATTTGCTATCATTTTCGAATCTTTTTTGCCATCATTTTTGAGTTTTGGCTCATGTTTTCTAACGTTTTCGAGTCTTCTTTTAATCGTTCATGCGATCAATCGCTATTTTATCACCAATAGCACTCGAAAATAACTCGTAAATGAAACCTCTGATAAAAGAGTCTTCCAAATGATAGCTGGGAAATTAGTTTGCTTTTTAAAAAAAATATTATTTAATAAAAACGAATATTTTTTTTCGGTTTTATAAACGCTTACGCTATGCCGATTTATTTCTCTTTTTTGATTTCCATGTGCAGCATTTGATCCTCGGATGAACATTCATTTTTTCCAAAGTCCTAGATTTCTTTCGTTTATAAGTTTAATTCCAAACAAAACTTTTTTCTTTTCGAATCAAGTCTTTTATGGGTATTATATTGAATAAAATATGACATAGCGACAGCTTGAATGATGATCATAGTAACAAAAATGTTTATTATCATAACTTAAAGAAGTAGTGAAGAAGGCTACAAAAGGTATGCACTCCGTCTTTAAGACATATTAAAGTCCAAATTAAGTGCAAAAGGGCCCATGTGGGCGGTCCGATAGAGGAAATTGAGAAGCGTATTTCTATCTTAATTGCCACTTAAATAGGAGAGCGAAGTTTCAAGTTCTAGTTTTTATCTTCTTAAAGGCTTCTTAACTCCAGCACAGCTTATGAGTTTATAAAAACATTCTCTATCTCTTTTTATCCCATTGATTAAAATACTAATGATAAAATGAAACGAAAACATATTTCGCAGAGGGTGTTGGTTCTGTCTAAAATTTTATTGACAAGATATTTGTGTTCATCAATGCTATGATAAGTAAAATAAGTGACTTTGGCTTTTCTTCGTTACGCCAAATTGAAGCGATTTTACAAACGCAACGACTTTTACGGTGAAATTACACCTGCTACCCCCTTCAAAATTCACGCGCCTTCATAATTGTTTGAATTGATGAAATATTTTTGTAAAACAATTACGCTGAAATCGATGCGCTGGTGCTTAAAAATGTGTTTTTATGTGGGGTTTTAGTATAATATATACTTTTCTTAAGTCAAATAATTTTCAAAGATTAACTCGTAAGCATTTTAAATTTCGTACAATCATAAGTATTGCTGCAAATTAGAAGGAATACAAATATAATAATTTGATTAGGAAAAGTTCAACATCCGAGCGTACACCATTCCCTTCGGTGGTCGACACCGGACTGAAATGCAGTGGCCATAATTTTTTCCATTTTGACAGCACACGTTGATGAAAAACACTTTACTAATTTAAGTACGATATTCGAAGTATTAAATACGTCCCATCATACCGATTTAATGCTTCGAATATGGCTACTAATTTCAGAACCATCTTAGACTGCTTTAAGAAGGATATTAAATACCAATTTAAAACCAAAGTGACAGCTCTACTTTAAAACCGATTTAAGTGACATTAAAGAAGGGAGGATTCAAATACCAAAAACTGATCATATTAAGTTTGAATAAAGAAATGAAATACCGAATGAATACCACATTTTGCTACTTGGGGATATTTCAATCCCCCGAGGGATTATCGCCAACTAATCCGGAATTTTTATTCTTGAACATTCAGTAGAAAGTTTTATTTAATTTTTTTTTTTTTAGCATATATATGAGTCATATTTGAGTCTTCTATTAATCGCTCGTGAGATCATTTTCTTTATAATCATCCGGGGAGACCGATCAAGACTTATTCAGTTAATTGCTGATAAAACATTCAAAATGCTAGCTGGGATTGAGCACTTAAAAACATATCAAGTTGAAAAATTTTTATTTTTTATTTTATATTATTTTAATTATTAATAAATAATTATAATTTATTATTTAAAAAAAAAACTCTTTTGTTCGAAACATAATTTTTCTTGAAAGAAGAAATTCCTCAAAGAGAATTTTTGCTTGAACTAAGGCCGAAATAAAATGTGTCTTATAAATCGATTAAGATTTATTGGTTTTATATGTTGTTTTTCTTTTGTTTTATAGTATAAATAAATATTTAAAATTATAATTTCAATAATTTTTTTATGTGTATTTGTGTGTTCAAATAAAATGCTAAAATTATTTCAGTCATAATTAAAAAGAAATCTAAATTTGTATTTGGCTCTTAATTGAACTATAAATGCGACCAGAGTTAAAATGCACTCGCCACTTTTATGGTTCTTACTGAACCATTGCCCGTCCAGCGTATCCTTTGCCAAACTGAAAATGCGTATGTATATTTTGATCGGATTTAAGTCGCAGAACGAGCGTAAATATCTACAAAAAAAAAAAAAACATTTATATTCAAAAAAAATAAATCCATTCAATGCTGAGGAATCCTCGGGAAAATCGCTACTCACAAATCCAAAAGAAATCGTCAAAAGCAGCATTAGAAATCCAGTCATGAAGAGTGCACTTCGACACTGCACGCCATCGCTATCATTGCCATCTCTCGGTTCCAGATCTCCTGGCATTATAACTGTGTACTCGATATTCTCTTTAAATCGTGTATAATCATTGATATGATCTGTTCGATTGTACCGTTGAAGGAATGTTGCCTCCGTAGCGATATCAAGTAAACTCCTGCGACGACGACGACGACGTCCATGTCCAGATGGCTCATATAGGTCCATGCAGAAGTCGGGCGAACAGTCTGTTGCGTCCATGCATGCTTTAATCTGAGAGTGTATCCAGAGTGTCGCTCGCTCTTTCATCGAACTGAGAAGAAACGCCTCAAAGTCCAAGAACACTTCGTTGGGGCGATCGCGATACTTGGCCGGCTGGTGTGGTATGATCGTTGCGAAATCTGCGATTCCGACAGCCGTCGTGCACCAATGATACTGCACCATTGGCATGCGGATTATCGGGATCGGGCGAGACTGTAACTTCCATCAGTTTAACATATTTCCAAACGCTTTGTGTACTGATCCGTGCTCTCAGCTGCAATTTTGTTCCGATCGGTACAGCCTGATCGACGGGCAGCTCACTGGGTGACGTTTGGGGATCTTTGGTGCTGCTCACCGGGGAATTTGTACCACTTATACGTGCGATTGGTGGTGCTTCTTTATATAATGCAACCTCGTATTCAAGACGTCCAGGTGTTTCTTCCACCACTCCCGAAACTCTTGCACCGTGCGGACTGTAAAAAAATATAAACAAATTTTAAAAAAATCTCACGTCCATGGAGATCGGATGATTACTTACAATGAGCCCGCAAATCCGGCTGCCTTATTTTCAATAACTGTCGGCTCTGGTGGCTTACACATTATTATAAGTTCCTGATCGGATTGCATGACAACGCCGGGGAACTGTGGGAACCATATGCGAACATGGACAAACCCCTTTGGAAATTCCCCCACCCCAAAAAAATAAAGGAAAATTTAAAAATATTTGATATGGTTGGATAGAAGCCAATGCCTTACATTTCTTTTCAGTACGCCACAACGACTGAAATCCGTGATCCGAAGATTGAATGTCAGTTCCGTTGTATCGCTTGGATCTTGCTTAATTAAACAGTGCCGATCGTTATCCGGATGCACACTGCGATCATCAGCAAATAACGGTGCTCCTTTGAATCCCACTGGACGCTTCAATTTGGCAGTTATAAGATCATCAATATTCGTTCCAGGCGTTGCAAACGAACATTGAATATCCGAAACTATAATAATTTTATACCTTTATCACGTCCCTTCGACCAATATACAGGGTAATTCAATAAAAAAAAAAACACAATACTTACCATCATAATCCTGTGCAAAGGTGCTGCTTTCAATGAGGACCTAAAAAGTAAATTAAATTTATTTGAACATTTTTCTCTGCCGCAGGAATTTCTGCCCAGCAAATCTTTATAATATTGAACACATGCAAACATATGGATCTAATTACAATCAACAAAGCGCAGTCAACACTCGTTTACGGCATTTTTTTTTTTCAGAGCCATCTAAAAATTTAGGCCTTATCACAAAAATAAAATTTTGAAAACTTTTATCTCATTTTGTTGCCAGAAAGGAAATTAAATAAAGCAAATTAAATAAAAATTGCAACAAAAAAAAGTTATTAGTGGTACTCATGCAGCTTCGCAAATGCCTTCGCAACTTTTCCCATCGTAAATTTTCATATAAATTTTGACAGTTGTATGATAAAATTCTCATTTTCCACAATTTGCGAAGCTGCATGAGTCCCACTATTATTTATATATATTTTTTTTAATGAAATGAAATGAAAAATTTGACGAATTTTCTCTAAAAATCTGTGTTTGTTTAAGGTTTAAGTGTCTCCAGAATTTTAGTGTCTTCACCGACCTTAAAACTATGTGAGAAAAGATCTTAGAAGGATTAATTTTATTTAATTTGTTGGATAATTTATTCGAATCGGATGATGCATTGTCGAGTTATGCTCGAAAAAGCTGCAATACCCACTTAAAAATTTTTGTTTTGCAAAATGAATAGAAAAAAAACTGTTCCATAGAAAATTTTTTGAAATATTTTCCTCCTGCTTAGAAGGCCAAAATTCATAAGAAAAGTGAATTTAGAGCTTCTAAAAAAAATATAAATTCATTATTTGTAAGCTAGTGTAATTAGAACTGAGGTTGTATGCATTCGGATATATGCACGAATTCCTGCAGAGATAGAAGCCAGTCATGAATGAAAATGAGATAAAAAGATCCCTAAAAATTGATTCAGTAAACCTTCAATTGATATTGAATACATTAAAACAGAAAGTATCAATAAAGGAAAGATTTCTTAAGCGAATATTAGAACATCGTAGAATACTCTCATGAAATCGATCATCGATCATCAGACTTAAAAAAAACAAAAAACACTCTTGAAGAAAGTTTATTAGAACAAAAAGGAGAGGTCGATTGAGTTGGGATGGTTTGTGGTATTACAGCCGGCCTGTCACTGTCCGTTAAGGGGACCTTCTGGTCTACAGCACGAAAATTAAGGGTATTTTCATGATTATTTCTTGGTATAAAGCCAAATAAAAAATCGGGTTTCTAAGTTTGCAGGATTATTGTTTTATTTATTGACAATCCGAAAAAAAATGTTGTATTTTTTTTTTTTTTTTTTCTATTTTAAAAATGGCGGCGAAATAGACGCTATTTTAAAAATATCTGCTACAAACATTCAAAGTCGGTTATCGAAAAAATATAAACAATATTTATCAGGTTATCTCGAATATTAATTATTAAATAGAAAAAAAAATTTCAAAATATTTCAAAAAATTTCAAAAAAAAATTCAAATAAAAAATTCGCAAAAAATTTCAAAATCAAATATTCAAAAAATTCAGTTTCAAAAAAAAATATTAACAAAAAAAATTCAAATAATATTCAAAAAAAATTCAAAAAAATCAAAAAATATTCAAAAATATTCAAAAAAATTCAAAAAATTCAAAAAAATCAAAAATATTCAAAAAAAATTCAAAAAAAAATTCAAAAAATTAAAATAATTCAAAAAATATTCAAAAAAATTCAAAAATTCAAAAAAAATGCAAAAAATTCAAAATATTCAAAAAATATTCAAAAAAATTCAAAAAATTCAAAAAAATTCAAAAAATTCAAAAAATAATTCAAAAAATTCAAAAATTCAAAAAATCAAAAAATTCAAAAATCAAAAAAATTCAAAAAATATCAAAAATATTCAAAAAATATCAAAAAAAAATGCAAAAAAATTCAAAATATTCAAAAAATATTCAAAAAAATTCAAAAAAAATCAAAAATTCAATATATTCAAAAAATATAAAATCAAAAAAAATTCAAAAAATTCAAATATTCAAAAAATATTCAAAAAAAATTTAATCAAAAAATCAAAAAATATTCAAAAAAATTCAAAAAAAAATGCAAAAAATTCAAAATATTCAAAAAGTATTCAAAAAAATTTAAAAAAAATGCAAAAAATTAAAAATATTCAAAAACATTCAAACAAAAATGCAAAAAAATTCAAAATATTCAAAATCCGAGCTCTATTAATCAGAATGAATGCGGCTATCGGTGAGCTACAACAAAAAAAAAAAAAAAAAAAAAAAAATTGACAAAATGGCGCAATTTTTAATTTAACACATCAAAAAACGCCCTTTTTTTGACAATTTTTTAATGAAAAATTTCAAAAAAGTGGTTTTTGAGATAAACGCGTTCAAAGTTGCTTCGATCAAGCGCGCTGCCTGCTGTCTCCACCTACTAAAACGGCTGTAGCAAAGAAAATATTGTCAATATCTTCACGAAACTTTGCCAGCATATTCTTAGAAGTCATATTCTTCCGAAATATATAAAAAAAAAAATCGATTTTCAAAAAATTCTAGACCAGAAGGTCCCCTTAAGTAAGTGTTCATTGTGTAATTAATTGGGTCCCAACTCGAAGCCGCAAATCTCTCCTCTTCGAGTGTGTAGTCACCCTTAAAACTATCCCATGATTATCTATGCAAATGCAGGGAGGCCATGCCACATACCCTTATGGGGGGAACATGTGCACAGAGCCAGGTCAGGTGCTAACAAGGACGAAGTCAACTTAACCTACACCACCAACTTAGCGGTGACGCACTTTGAGCGTATCTTGAAGAAAGTCATAAACTTTATACGTTTCCGTAGAATTTCGCTACGGTACTTGCTGACAGCCAAAGTCAACTGAAGACCCAAAGACTTTCCTTTTGTAATAATTGATGTGTTGCAAATGAGCATGACTTGTCGAAACGTTTGACCAACTTTTATTTTTTTTTTTTTTGAAGGATGTCCGGACTGCTTGTCAATGTTTAAACTTTAAAGACAATAAAGAAAAAGAAATTTATTGACACAATATTTGACGGGGATGCCTGTAAACTTAAAGTTGATTAACTTGTCATCTTCATGCCATGTCATCGTCATCGGCCGTTTGGATCGCTCAGTGCTGGAGTCACATAAAAACGTTTGATGAACAAATGTCATGTCAACATTTTACCGGTTGGAGAAAATCTTCAAAGCAATTGTCTTGTCATTCAGCCACAATTGTAATTATGTATTTACACTTATGTATGTTAGTGTTCACACATATATAAATATATATATATATAATGTCGGTAGGTTGGTGTAATGTATAATACAGCAATTAAATGGTTAGCAGAATATTCTGTCGCTATACGAGCGGAGCGGAGCGGAGCATTTTCCGATACGCCGCATCGGTAATAATGTTGCATAACGGTCAAGAATCGCATTGTGGCTACTCGCATTTGCGCTACATTCGATTTTTCTGCTCTATATATGTATATCAATGCTTCATATATAGCCGATATGGACAGGTTGATATAGATGTGCGCATGCGCGCAAGTCATGTGCAATCTAATACTAATGCTAATGTGTTTTTGTTGTTGTTTTTCTTGGTCTTTTATCTTTTTTTTTTTGTGTGGATAATTATTACAGAAATCTGTGTCGTCTATTCTATACTGAAGACTTGCTCATGCTAGTGAGCATATTGGATCACTAGCCACGGGAACTGAACCGGAAGAAATCATATGCCGCATAAAGGAATTCAACAAAGCGAACATGAAATCCATGATGGATGCATGCACATCGAGATATCCATCAATAGAAAATATTATCGCTATGCTCGGACAAAAGAGAAAATCTTGGACCTAAACAATACCTTTCATTAGCTTTCAAGGGCTTTTTGTATCGAATTGCCATCATTGAATGCGTCTTATTATTTCTTCTTCTTTTCACATTTTGCTGCATTTCTCGGCGCGAATCGAAACTTTCATCCACAGCAAACTAATTTATTGCTCATAATGAACTTCTTCAATTACGAATTTAGTTAGATATTTTCTATGCCTCAGCAATGATTTTTTTTGCAGCTCACTTGGAGTGGCATTCAACGCTGACAAAAGGCGGCTTCTGTAGCCCTAGCTGAAATGCTAGGCATATATTTGCATAGCTCTTGGCCTCTTGAGCGAAATGATACGTTGGCGACATTTATCGCCAAAGTCATGAATGGATTCATAGCAGCAACACCACCAACTTGAGCCGTTCTTGTCGTTTGAAGATATAGGTCACTGAATGCGTTTTCGCGGTTAAAGTGTAATTTGCTTTTTTTTTTCTTTTTTTTTGCAGCAAATGAGAATGCTATTCGATCTTTTGTGTAGGCTTACCTTCCGCTCTAAGTTAGAAAAAAGTAAGTAAGTAAGTAAGGGTGCTATAGTCGGTGAACCTGACAATACAATACCCGGCACAGGTAAACAGTTAGCTACATACTGAAGTTTTAATCGGAGGCTTAAATATAAGATCAAATTCCAAATTGCGTTGAAATATCTTCAAAAAATTTGATTTCAGAGCGATTTTTTGGGTTTTTATGTGGCACACCCTACACAGAGAAACTGGCTACGAAAAATTCCAATTAATGACGTTTTTTAAACTCGCGATTCATCGGTTTTTTAATTGTCCCAATTAAAAATTTCAAACAAATCACGAAATTCGGGAAAAGTTCGTAATATTAAATTTTGAACAAAAATTTGGTTGATTATTTTGTTGTATTAAATACCAAAAGTATTAACCCTCTAATTTCTGGCTCCGTTTCTAGACGGACTGGTTTCGAACAAATTACCAAAAAAAAAAATCTAATTATTTCAGATTCATGTTTTTCTACCCGAAGTTAGTCTTATCTGAACTTTTCAGTGAAAAAAAAATTGTGGCATTAGAGGGTTAACACTTAACAAAACATTTGATTGAAATTTTTGTTATATTGACAAAACTTTTGTTTGAAATTTTTGAAAGTGCATACAAATATTTTTCTAAAATTCTCATTAGTCTTATGCGGACTTACATATAAGAAGAGACAAAAAATCAAAAATTAGCTCACATATGTTTATGATGTTATAATGTATAATTATCTTCCGTAAACTGATTTTGCAGACTCAAATTTTTATTATGGAATATGTAGATTAGGGTGTCCCAAAAATAATTTTTTTTTCGAATTTCTTAGTTGCACAAGTCTTGTTTGAAAGCTTATTGGTAAAGTATTTTGAGATTTTATTTTCGAAGATTTAAGTACCTTAGTCGATTTTCCATAAAAATCAGGCTTTTAGGAAGATTTTTGATTTTCAGCATAAATCTATCAAAAGTAAACATTTTTAGTCTTAGAGTCATCGTACAAAACAGAGCTATCGAAACTTTACTTAAGTGTACAGAAAACGTAACGTCTGGCATTTTTTTGGTCAATTTGAAGTCATGTATAAATTTTTTTTGGGACATCCTAATGTAGATGAGGGATTTTTTCCTTTTTTATTTATTTAAAATAATTGGTTGATTTTTATTAATACCTTTGGTTGTTGATATTACAAATCGTTGTTTGAAAATGTTTATTGAGTGTTAATACTTCGAGTAATTGTCCCAATTAAACGATTTGTTAATAGAACAAAAAGTGTGATAGGCTGAGTTTTAACAACGAATTTGTTATATTGATTAAAAAATTGGTTGTATTTACGCACAAAAATTCTTTCTGTGTAGTGCTAGAGGTACCCTTAAAAATGGTACGATCGGGTACATTCTTACTTATGTCTTCTCTAACATGCTGATCATTTCGATACACATTTTGTATGGTCTGTCTCGACTAATTCTGGGTGCTACACACAACCGCACAAACGCAATATAACCTCGAGACCGAATGTGTCGGTTATAAAAAGAGCCACACTGTTTTTCTTTTTTGCGGTATGAAATTAATAATTTTCGTGTCCTTTCAAGCGTTAAGCCTATTAGAAGGGAAATTGGCAAAAAAAAAAAAAAAATATAAAAAAATTGTTCACCGTTTAAGCGACAATAAAAAGTGAAATGCATACAAAATTGAATGGCTTGAGGAAATTTCCTTTTGGTTTGTATTAATAGAAAGCCGTGGAAAGCACTAAGAAGACTTTGTGATCTCATCTTGACTTATCTATTCATAACGGGATCTTTAAAGATGGTTTTTAAGGTATTTTAACATCATTGTGCTACAGGTGCTAGCAGAAAATATTTTGGGAGGGGTTTGAGGCATTAATATTTTTATAATATAATAATTATAGTAATGTATATTTTTTTATATTCTATAGGGTAATTGTGATTGATCTGATTTATTTCCCTTTACCAAGAAAAATTTATAATTTATATTACCTCGACATTAAGCTTGGGAAATGAATTTTCTGAATTGAGTAATTAAAATTTCCCTCAATCTTAGTAGAGGGAAAACCATCACATACCCGAGATTCTCCTTTTTTTTTGTTTTTTTTTTGAGATTCCTCGGATTGTTGGTTTTTTGAGTGATCCTTGTGCTGCAAGAAGGCCATTGTGGAAGGGACTTTACCCTACAAAATCCACCACTACGTATCTGCTCCTGTTGAGCTGGTACAGTGGGACGAAATTTTATTTTTGTTTTTAGCTTGTAAACTTTCATTCCAAGGATACTATGCTTATTCCTTTGAAGACCAACCTCGGCTTTGAAAACCAAAAACGATGCCTCCAAGAAAAAAATTGCATATATTCACTTATAAGGTGCAAGAAATTTGAAACTCCTTAGCACCCCAAAGGCGCTGATGAGTCACAAGTGGCGAAGTGACGAAACATGGCCATGTCCGCCCACAGGCGGGAGGTGCAATGCCGGTTAAAGCTCGAATAATTTTCAATAATATGGCATATATTTTTGCGATTATTTTATTGGAAAAAGCTTTGATGGCATTTTTTAATTAATTCATCGGACATGAATTGACCGGAAAAGAAATACTCGCTTTAAGAATTATTTTCAGATAACAAAATTTTCCTCCATAGGGGCAATCAAAAATATTTAATTATTTACGAAAAATATACATGTCAATTTTTGAAATTGTTCATCGGCTGGAACTCTGTGTTTTCTTCAAAACACGCCTATTTATACACACCTTAGAAGTTTTATTCCGATGAAAAGGCATGGAACTAAACTTCAAATGTAAAGTGTCAGTTTTCTAAGAAAGACTGGCCTTTGACCGGTCCAAATCCTACCGGTTAAATTATGGCAGTTCACTCCATCGAATTCGGCTAGCCGGCGGTCGGTAATAAAGGAGTTGGTTTATGGGTAGTCCAGTGCCGTAGCAACCATAGGGGCAAGAGGGGGATTTGCCCCCCCCCCACGCATTTCTGTTTTTGCCCATGAATAAAATTGAAAAAATAATTTTTCCCCCCCACGCAAATTGGAAAAATAATTTTCCCCCTCACGCAAAACAGAATTGCTACGGCACAGGGGTAGTCTGTAAATGACACTTTCATCAACTTAGAATATATAAAGAAATTTTTGTTTTTTTCCTCATTTGACTATCCTAAAACCAGAAAAAATTACGACAATTGCCCAAAAAAACTGGCCTAATCAGCCGTTTTGCGGACTAGTCCCTCACCAAGGACAAGCCCATGTTAAAAAGGACAGTTGAATACATTAGAAGTGGAATTGTGAGGGGACTAGTACTGGTAACATGAAGGACTGACCGAAGGCTACACTTGGGTCAGTCCATATTACTGCAGGGAAGTTTTTTTTTTTTCTATTTTTTTTTTTTATTTTTTATTTTTATGATATGATTTTATGATAATATTGACATGCATACTTTTAGGGCTCAATTTAAATATTTTTGGTTGCCCTGATTATGAGATTCGTTGCCATCATAGCATCAAAAGCTAAATATTTCTATCAACAAAGAAATAATCTTTTATTAGAGGATATTCTTATGAAAACACTTTTAAAAATCGTTTTTTTTTTTTTTTACAAAAATCGTGACATTAACAACCAACACTTAAGACAACAACTCTGATCTTTAAGTCTTAAGGGCGTTTTTCTCGAAACATCATTTTCTTCAACGGTCAACGGACTACAGGCCAAACTATCCAATCAAATTTAGCTTTCAAAGTTCTTATATCACACTATATTCTTCTACTAGCTTGTTTAAATATGTTTCACGGCAAGGTAGCCAGAATTCATCATTTTTAATTTTCGAAAATTATTTGTAATTTTTTCCAGAACGAATTTTTTTTTTTAAATTATTTTTTTAACATTTTTTAAAAAAAAGTCCAGATTTTCTAGACTTTTTTTCCACGGTTTCGCCATTTTTTCTCAGTGAAATCCAATAATTCTGGTACGGACGATAACGACAGACGTAGTTGATCATAACCCATTCGAGTTTTTTTCCCAGCGGAAAATTATCTCCTGCATGACAATGTCATCAGTGATGTCACATATGACATATAGGTGAAATTGTCATGCATGACATCTTGGAGGACATGTCATCGTGTGCTTGACTCTCATTCGGCTACTGAAATTTAAATAAGGTTTTAGCGTCAGTTCAGCATTAGCATGAAGTGGCATAGATGATGAGTGCTCGACTCAGAATCCGAAGATCGCGGGTTGGATTCCTGGCTGAGGCGAACAAAAATTGTTAAAAATAAGATTTTTAAAAATTTTCGAAACATTCAAAGAGAGGGCAAAGAAGAGATTTATCAAATTGACATTTAGAGAGAAAAGATCATAATGTGCTGCTCTCAAATGCTTTTTTCGCCATCGCATCCCCTAGCATGACCAGTGACATTTTCTAATCTTCCGGTGATCATGTCACCGCTGAAGTCCCTGTCAGCTCCTGTGTAAATTTCATACAAAGTGTCACCGGAAATAGCATGCATTCCGGCTCCGAAGTCACTAGGACATTTCCCGCTGGGTTATTTCGGACAACATAATCAGCATCTAGCACGTTGACGAACCATCTACTTTTTTTAGTGTATACTTTAACTAAAAAATAATTCCATTTATATGCAATGTAAAAAAAAATAAAAAATAATTTTTGCAGCTTAAATTACAAAAAAAAACATATAAAAATAATAAAAATAATTGAACTATATTGCCTTATAAAAAATAATTCCCCAAAAAGAGCTAACATTTATGCGATCACATAAGAATAACCCCCTAAGATAATATGTTTATTATTTGACTATCCTCCTTAAGGGTCCCTATATATCTGTTCAAGAATTCAAGGTTAGAATTTCATCAAATTGCAGTAAAACAAAACCTTAATCTCAATCTTAGAGAGCCCTTGAAAATAATACTTTATGATCATTTTTGTATATCGGAAACCCAAAATCATTCAAAAAATGTTCCAACAAACAAATTCAATTAACCCGTTCTAGATCAGTTCTCGTGCAGCTTTAAGAACAATCCTACAATACAGTCCCATTAAGGGATTCTATTTCTAATTCCAGATTCGACACGCTTTGTTGATCCGCAAAAAGATGTTTGTGCAAATTCTATTTTATGTTAATAGTAAATTACGGCTTACCAGAGAAACAAAGGCAACGAAAACTGCTTTTCTTTGATAACGCGTCAACATTTTCATTTGATTGTCATAAATTAAATGAAACTAGAACATCGAATGGAAATATGGTATGGATTGAAAGCAATAAGATTCGAAATCAAAAATTCAATTAATTCAATTAATTCTGTTATATTTAGAACAATTCACAGGATGAGATTTTTCGCACACCAAAAAGAAATTTGAGATTTTTTTTTTTCCAACTGTAAATGTGATCTTTCCTTTGAAAATTCTTCGATTTTCCCGCGAAATTCGACCGTACACAACGAGAACCGATTCTATAATATTTGCACCTCTTGGCAATAAATTCTCATTTTGCCGTCAGTGCGAAAGAAAAGTCTGCAATTTTCACTCACCGATGATTTTCCTCAACACCGATGCACCGTTGCACGTGAAACAACTTCTTCTCTTGAGCGCCGTTACAAAATGCCAAAGAAAAGCTGCTATTGCAAAAAAATTGCATTTTCTTTTCGCGTGTAGAAAACATAAAAAAAAAAAAAATATTTAAAAAAAAGTCACAGAGAGAGTGCACTCACCTGTTCTCCAAGAACACTTGGCGATCTAAGTTTGCTGAGAAAGAGAAAGGAACTGCGGCAGAAGTGCAACCAACATTAGCTCGGGTTTGCGCCCAAAGCGTAACAATCTCGAAACAGCGGGACGCATTCACTTGCTACTCACTTTGCTAGATTGCGAAGGTAGCAGCAGCAAGATAAGCAAGAACACGCTCGAGCGCCGAATGGAGAATAAATGGACAATTTTTATTGATTATTGTGTTATTTTTCCATGTTGGCTACCTTTTTCTATTAATTTTTTTCAATTTTTTTTTTATTGGTTGTTAGCAAAATTCATGAGTAAAATCGAATTTTTATTTGGAAATTCTGATGGGGCTTTCCATCTTTATCGTGAGCTTGATTATAGTACGAACCTTTTGTCATCGAAGAAAATTGGTGGCTATTGGTTTCAGTGACATCAATTAGGAAACTAAATTGAATTGAAAAATGGGAACTATGAAGCTTAGCTTGAAAGTGGGTCATAGGTTTCTTTTTTGTTGAGAAGTTTCTCTTGAACCAAACTACAAAAATATAAATAAACAAGTAAGGGTGTTATAGTCAGGCGAGCCTGACAATAGAATACCCGACACAGACACACATGTTCAAATAGTTTTTCATATCAAGAGTTATTTAAGGCCATAAGGGTACCCATATACCGACTTTTGTTAAATTTCTTTATGAAAACTGCCCGTTTGCCACGCCCACTTTTCCAATTTATGTTGAACTACAATCGGAGGCTTAAATATACGCTCAAATTTTAAGTTTCATTAAAATATTTCGAAAAAGTCCGATTTTAAAGGCAGTTTTGGGATTTTTGTGATAGACCCTAGTACTGGAGGTACCCTTAATAATGGACCGATCAAGAAAATTTTTTGGAAGGATGTTAAAGTCTACAAAGGAAGCATAAGTGCCAAATTTCGTTCAAGTCCCATTTCAATTTCGGGTGTAAGAGACAATTTTCGAAAACCGCCCTTTTGCCACGCCCACTTTTTCAATTTTTGTAAATATTACTGGCCTTTAAATATGATCAAATATCAAATTTCATCAAAATATTTTGAAAAACTTCGATTTTAGAGCAGTTTTTGTGATTTTCGTAACAGACCCTAGTACTGGAGGTACCCCTAAAAGTGGTCCGATCGGGTCCATTCTCGAACTTGTTCTTACTCATGTCCCGTGAGCACGCATACCAAATTTCGTCAAGATAGCTCAACTCTTTCGATAAGATAACAGTACTATACAGGACAGACAGACGGACGGACATGTCTAAATCGAATCTCCTGGTGACGCTGATCATTTCTGTATATATTTTGTATGGTCTATCTCGACTGGTTCTGGGTGTTACACACAACCACACAAACGCAATATACCCTCAACACAGAGTGTGTCGGGTATAAAAATTTAAATCATAATTACGGTACAAAAAGGAGAAATCTAGCGATGGAATATTTTAGACGGGACACTGAAGTTTATGGGGTTAAGATAAAGAAATTCAGGGTGTCAGAAGATAATCGGATTGGAATTTTAGTCGACTTGAATTTTCATATATTTCTAATAGTCGGATAAAATAGGGTTCTTAAATTAAGAACCGATATAGCTGTCCATTTCACACTCAACATATAAAAAATTGTAAGGAATTATGAATAACAGTAATTCTGAATATCCGTGTACATTCCGGAATTTCTTTTCCGAGAGTAAAATTCGCTTTTGTAAACCTATTGGGGAGAAATTAATAGGAAAGTATAAGCAGGCTAAATAAATTACTCTTACCTATCTAATTTTAATTTTAATAGAGCTTTAAATCTTGAACGATACTATGAACTGTCATTTTCTACCACTTTCGAACATATTATTGAAGAAAATCTTGCTATTATCCTCAAGGACAATTAACTGGAAGTAATCAGGTCAATTTGAATATTCCCGTGGTACGAATTCCCGGGGAATTTACTTTTCTCGAGAGTAAAATTCTTCTTTTTTAAATATTTGGGGGAAGAAATTTTATAGGGAATGGGTATTTGACCCAAAATCATAATTTTCCTTCTTCTAGCGTGTTCTTTCCGGCTTATACCGGGATCGCAAATTTTCCTTACCCTATCTATTAAAAAAATGGGAATTTATGTCTCGAGAAAAGTAAATTCCCCGGGAAATATTCATAATCGGGCTGAATATTAATGTACAGCCCGATTCTAAATATTCTCGGAGAATTTTTCCCAGCGGATTTGAAAACAATTCTTCCATTCGATATAGACGTAGAAGGGATTACATAAAGTAATCAAGAATTTGCAACATTTTGACGTAAAAATTCTTCCTTTTATTGAAGCTTAGAATGCTCAATTTTTCCGCGGAGAAAAATTTCTAGGTGATAATATCCCGGGGAATATTCACTTAGAATAGGGCTGATAAAAATTTACAAATTTCCAAACCTTTAAGAAAGGTGAATGTTTTGGCTAAACAATTCCGAACAGGTTTCATGCAATGGTTTGGAAATTAACCTTTGGAACTGCTGATTTCCTGCGGAAGAAATAGTCAGATTTGAATTTCAGCAACAGCAGCATTTAATTCTGTGAGAATATGATTCACATAAGCTTACCTACTGCTGATAAATTTCCTGAGAGTACATCAATCTATCCTTTCATCACATCCCTTTCACATACTTCTTACACATACAACGCTAATACATATTTAACTGAATTTAACTTGAAACCCCAAAATTGAGCTCCTTCGAAATTATTTGCCATATTATGAGGAGATTAAAACGTTTTCGCATTATTAATAGTTTTAAATATCTTCCATCTCTTCTGAATGGATGGATTACAACGGGGTTTTTCACAAAAAAGCTTTAATTGCATCCTATATCTTACTCTACTCCCAAAGGACATACATTAAGCTAATAAAGTGAACTAAATCCTTCTAACTTTAAACGAAGTTCTTTCAACTTCTCCTCAATACATCATTAGCTCTTAAAAGAAATTGATGTTTTCTCTATAAGTATTATTTTTGTATGAGTTTGAGAGTTAACATAGACCAGGAGTTTTGCCCGTGCTTTACAAAAAGTATTACTACAAAAATGATCAATAAAACAATAAACATAAATAAATTATAAGTATAATCAATGGCTGATAGAAAAAAAATAAAGAAATCTTAGCTTATAATCCATAGTCTTTAAAATGGCAGCTCATCCTTAAACTGATCAAAATCTTCAATACTGAGCATTGGAATTCCGAAATCAAAGTCATGAATATTTTCTGGTTCAATTTCATCAATGTCAGGGATGATATCGGGAATAACGTCCAAATCAGGAATGAATGCAGCCAAGTCCTTCTTGAAGTCATCATCGGTCGACGAACCAAAGTTTAAATTCGGCATTTTCATATCAAGCATATCCATTTCTGACCAGATTTCCGCTTCACCTAAAAAGCAAAATTCAAATTATATTCTAGCACTATCTTTACTCTTACTCCTCGGTTGTTGGCAGCAAACACGATCCATGTCCCAACTATCGAAGAGTTCCTCGTCAAAAACGGGCTCATTATAAATCTCCGTTTTCTTAATGCTCTTTATTTTGCCTTCTAACTTATTCTGGGCGTTCGCAAAGTTTTGCTTCAATTGCTGTTTGCGAAGAACCTCAGTGCAAAGCGATTTGGAAGAAACAAAGGATTTTGGCAAGCCATCAACCTTTGCAGCGTTTACTCGTAGTGGTGTCGCATAAATCTGATTGTGCATAACATTTTTGATTTCGCTAAAGGCCGAAGACTTCTTAACTGAGCGACTCCCGTTATTAGGCGTTTGTTTGTTTCTTACAGGAGCGTCTGAAAATGAAAGCTATCGAATGCTGTGGAACATTTGAATCTTCAAATACTTACATTGACGGTTCTCATCGTTGCGGCTGCGAGCGTCGGTCCATATGTTCGCCATTGTAAGATTCGATTAAACACAAGAAAATATCTTTTTATTAAAGTTTCTTTTATCACACGTTGAAATTAGTTGAATTCAAATAAATCGTTCACTATTATAGGAGTGCGCGATATAAATCGATATTTGATAGAATATTAAGGTCCACATAAACGTTCAGTCATCTAATTCTTTTAGCATGCTGATGTGCGCGGTACAGCGACATATGATGTTAAATGAATGGGCATGAGTACATCAACACGTACACGGGTGACTGATCAGTCAGAGTGAATGCTTATGTGGCGCTGTAAAGAGTCGCTAGAACATTCAAGATAATATATCGGAAAATGTCGATACATCTTTACATGAACATCCATAGAATGATGAGCGGGCTTTACACGTTCACGTTTGCTTGCAGTCATGCGTGTCGTGATGAAAGGGAATGACCTTGTTAAGGTCAAAAATGCATGCATAAAACAAATGCTTGCAGACAAATATGAACGTGTACAGGCCGATATAAAATGTTTGCTATCGCTTTCTCGCCGGTCGAACGTATGAAAACATGTTTTAAAACAATTTGGAAGTAGAGAAAGACGTGGGAAGAAAAGAGATGGTTGTTTGTTGAATGTTACGAAACAATCTTTGTTTCTCTTTCTTTCTCATGCATTCAAATGGGATGTTTTCGAAACATGTTTCATTTCAGTGTGACCGGCGAGTTACGACACTTGAAGCCATACGCTAATTTGAAGTACTCGAACTCACAGGGTTGCATTTAAAGTGCTATCCCGATTTTGAGTTTCTTCTTCTGATTTTTCGTAAACATTTTAAGCTTTGCTGTGGTAAAACGTTATTAAAGAGCGCTCAGATGCGGTTATGTTGCTCGAAGAATTTGTTCAGTTATAAATTTTCTGTATTTTAATCAAAAAACTTGCAAATAATTCTTATCGGCTGAGGAGCTATGGGGAAAAAATGTTAAAAAGTGGTGAAAAATAATAAAATTTAAGAATTTTCTAAAATTTGTAGCTACTGAATGGAGTGTTTTTGGATTAGTTAGTGGTTAAACTATATATGGAGTCCGGGGCTAAAGCTTTACCATAGATAGGAACGAGAAATATTGAACGCTTTATGAGATATAACCATAAGTAAGTGCGCAACTTAATTCTCGGCCAAACTCTTTT
This sequence comes from Chlorops oryzae, assembly GCA_020466095.1. NCBI lineage: Eukaryota > Metazoa > Arthropoda > Insecta > Diptera > Chloropidae > Chlorops > Chlorops oryzae. The sequence goes on from CM035807.1 coordinate 112,262,293, forward strand.
TAATCGATTTAAAATAGAAATTTATGCAATTATGTTGCACAATGTAATGTTAAAATTTGTAGGTGTTTTTGGAAGTATTTTTTTTTTCATTATGCACTTAAAATGCACTTAAAATTTTACAATATCTTAAGTAAACGATAAAGGGCTTATCTTAAATTGCGTATTTGTTCAAAAGTCTATTGGATTTTGGGCTTTTAAGTTTTTAAAGAGCCTCTCAGTATTAGTTCTCACTAAAAAAGAAATCATTAAACTTTAAAATCCCTTTTCAGGGGGCCGCAGTGGGGCAATACCATTTCTTCTAAAACACATTTTCTGTTGTATTAATGGGATTAAAATTTATATTTCTTAGCAACGAAGTTCTTCAAATATCGACTGGTATCGACGAGCTCGGTGGAATCGTATGGCCATTATTCTGGTGTCTACTCATAGCTATTGTCGTGATTTACATTTGCATAAATAAGGGTATAAAAAGTGTAAGAACCATTTAAGGATGTTAAAAGAAATTTTTAGGAATTGTTAATATTATATATACAGGTAGGAAAAGTAGTATACTTTTCGGCGACTTTCCCCTTCCTCATATTAATCGTTCTATTCATACGTGGCGTAACATTGCCCGGAGCAATAAATGGTATTATTTTCTATATCACACCAAAATGGTCTCGACTATTGGATCTTAAAGTGTGGACCGATGCTGCGTTACAAATATTCTTTTCACTTGGACCTGGTTGGGGAAGTTTAGTGAACATGGCGAGCTTCAATAGTTTTCGAAATAACATTCAAAAGGACATTTTCTTGGTACCGGTAATAAACTGTGCGACAAGTATTTTCGCAGGATTCGTGGTCTTTTCCGTATTGGGCTATTTATCGCGTACGTATGCCTTTATACATGTCACAATAGGGCAATATAGAAGATATTTAAATGCAGCACCTAAATGTATGTTTTTAAATACTTATTTTAAAATCAATTAATATCATTTTAAGTATTTTCGAGAGGAACTCAATTTGGACTTTAAATATATCCGCAGATATTTCAAAGCCCTTCTTCAAGATGTTAATAAATGGGCCAGATAGATTTGTCACTGTCGGAAATAATCGGAATATTTAAATGCATGCTTTTGGGTGCTGAATTGAAAAATATTTTCTGTTGCCCTACACCGAGAGAAATAGGTAGTTATGTTAACTGAAAAAGCAGGTTAAAATAACCGAGTTCACCGTTAATTGTTAGCTTATGTGTAGTAGCGGTCAATTCAACAGTACAAACACAGTCAATAAGGATATAAATACCTGATGGTTGATATAACTGTCTCGCGGTTAAATCAACTGTCACCAGCGACTGGGAAAAAATAATTTATTTTTTGCTTTGACTTTTTTTTTTATCTTCTTTTATTAATATTTTTTTTTATTATTAAATTATTAAAATTTTTCTTTATTTATTTGTTTCTATTTAAATCTTTTTCTCTTTCATCTCTTTAAATTTTCTCGCCTCGGCCGAGCCTTGAACCGCTGACCTCCACTTCGCTGGGCGAACGTCTTAACCATTACGCTAAACGAAAGAATTTAATTTGTTGGTCAAAATGCTCACTTGAGTTTATGGTTGCTCAAGTTTTGGGGAACGTGCTTAAGGAATTGTTTCACTCCCAAAATTTTTTGCTTGAAAATGAACCATTAAAAAAAAATTAAATAAATTAAAACCTTAAAAATTTTGGAGAAAATTTTTGTCTTCCAAAACAACTACACTCTGAACAAAAAAAAAAAAAACTGTAATTAAAAAAAGAAATCCAGAAAAATTCCCACCGTCAGCAGGGATAGAACCCCCGAAGCTCACGACTGTCGAGTCACAGTTTAAATCACTGAGCTATCGAAACCTCAACTGTTCATTTGACTGCCTTTTTCAGTGCATTTAACGCGGAATACAGTTTATTTGACCACTCTTACTTTAACTGTTCTAAGTAGTTGATTTAACTGTTGTTATTTCTCTCGGTGTACATATCAAATTCAATTACTACTTTTAATTAGTTTTTAATAAATATATGTAGATCGAACCGGGATACCAGTAGAGTCAGTTGCAACGAATGGCCCTGGTCTTGTGTTTATAACATATCCTCAGGCAATAGCTATGCTTCCGTTACCACAATTTTGGTCGGCCTTGTTCTTTATAATGTTATTTCTACTCGGATTGGATACAGTGGTGAGAAGAAGACAATTACCTGAAAAAAAGAACAAAGAAAAAAATTAAAGCTTTAATAGTAAGAATTATTTTTGTTTTTCTTCTAGTTTGTTCAGATTGAAACAATAGCCTCATGCATTTTAGATGAAATCCCAAAGCTGAGAAAATATAGCTTTTTAGTTCCGATATTTTTATGCTTTAACGTTTTCCTTGCATCACTTGTGATGGTTACCAGAGTAAGTGTTCTTATAATTTATGAGGGGAAAAAATCATTTTACTCCCATTTCCCTGCATAGGGTGGAATTTATATACTACAACTTCTGGATTGGTATTCATCTTTATACACTCTTTTATGGATTTGTTTAATAGAAGTAATAATGGTTGCTTGGATTTACGGGGTCGAAAATTTTTTAAATGATATTGAATTTATGACCGGTAAAAGGTCAGCTTTCTTTTGGAGATATTCGTTAAAATATGTTCTACCAGGAATTCTAATCGTGAGTCTCCTTTGAGTATTTGGAGTTACATATTAATTGATGTATAATATTTTTACTCTCTTCCCAAAGGGCTTATTTTTCACAAGTATCGCTTCACAAGGCAATGTTACGTATAACGAAACAGTTTATCCCAACTGGGCTTTAACACTTGGTTGGCTTAGCTGTGCCGTTTCCATTAATCTGCATTCCTTCATATATGATTTATATAATTTTGAAGCAAAACGGTTCTTTCATGCAAAGAGTTTATAAGTCTCTTCAGCCAATCGAATGGAGTCCTGTTGATCCATTTCATCAACGTGAATATCAAAACTTCAAGAAAGCAAAATTTCTTGCATCAAATCGTGATATCAAAAGAATCTAACAAAAGATAAAAATAATAATATTTTCCGCTATGAAAAAAGGAGGGAGATTTTTTTTAGTTCTTTCTTCAAGATAATTTTAGCAACAAAAACTTCGATAGACGCTAGCTTCCTATTTATTATCTTATGTCACTTCATATGCACATAGGTAGAACATTTTTTTTTTTATTATTTTCATAATTGTGTTAAAAGTGTTTTTCAAAACAAAAATACTTAAGTGAAAAATTACACTTTGGCAAGCTTAACACGTGTACGGATGAATGAAAAGTACGGTGCGATAAATATCAAGTCATAATGCTCGGTGTGTGTTCCATGCACTCTTCAAACACCTTTAATTGTAGAACCTCTTTAAGTGTACCAGGCCACTAAGTCAGGTTATATTTTGAAGATTTTAATGTTCATTAATATTTATGTAAATAAATTTTTTTGGAGGTTCTAAGCTTAAAATTGCTTTGGACAAACATAGATTGCCGTAAGATAAACAAAAATTATTAAAATAAAAACTTTTATTTCCAATGCAACAGAAAATATTTAAATTTGACACCTAAAAGTATGCATTTGAATATTTAATAACCGATTCATACAATTTTTTTTTGCTTTTTTTTTAAACGGAGCTTAATAAAGGCTTTCAGGATGTACGCATATCTCTCAAAAACCTTCCTCGAGATGTGATAAAATGGGCAAACAACAAAAATGAACAGATCTTTCACTATCGGAAATATTCTAAATATTTAATGCATACTTTTGGGTGCTCAATTTAAATATTTTCCGGTGCCCTAATTATTTTTGGAAAAACTTTTGATGAAAAATGTGCTTTCTTTTTTTTTACATTTTTTTTAAATCTTTGAACAGCAGTAAAGGATCAAAGGAAGTGATAACTTGCCTTTAAAGAAGAAGATTCCTCAGATTGGGGATTCTGATAGAAGTCTTAAGTCACCAAAAGATTGATACCAATTCCTGCTTCCGAATTCCAATATTAATCTTAATTACATTATAATTATTTTATTATAAGTAATTAAATATTGAAAAAAATTAGCCTCATTTAAAAATTTCTGAGCTTCGGAAATTATTAAAAACAAGTAAGGGTGTTATAGTCAGGCGAGCCTGACAATAGAATATCCGACACAGACACACATGTTCAAATAGTTTTTCATATCAAGAGTTATATTTAAGGCCATAAGCAGCCCCAAATACCGACTTTTGTTAAATTTCTTTATGAAAACCTGCCACGCCCACTTTTCAAATTTTTGTTAATTATAATCGGAGGCTTAAATATACGCTCAAATTTTAAGTTTCATTAAATATTTCGAAAAAGTCCGATTTTGAGGCAGTTTTGGGATTTTTGTGACAGACCCTAGTACTGGAGGTACCCTTAAAAATGGACCGATCAAGGAAATTTTTTGGAAGGATGTTTATGGCTACAAAGGAAGCATAAGTGCCAAATTTCGTTCAATTCCCATTTGAATTTCGGGTGAAGGAGACAATTTTCGAAAAACGCCCTTCTGCCACGCCCACTTAAATTTTTGGAAATCATATTACTTGCCTTTAAACATGTTCAAATATCAAATTTCATCAAAATATCTTGAAAAACTTCGATTTTAGAGCAGTTTTTGTGATTTTCGTAACAGACCCTAGTACTGGAGGTACCCCTAAAAATGGTCCGATTGGGTCATTCTCGAACTTGTTCTTACTCATGTCCCCGTGAGCACGCATACCAAATTTCGTCAAGATAGCTCAACTCCTTCGATAAGAAAACTGTATACAAACGACAGACGGACATGTCTAAATCGAATCTCCTGGTGACGCTGATCATTTCTATATATATTTTGTATGGTCTATCTCGACTGGTTCTGGGTGTTACACACAACCACACAAACGCAATATACCCTCGACACAGAGTGTGTCGGTAAAAAAAATTGTAACACATACGAGTATTTTCATTGATTCAAATCCCTCAATTTGGGTCATACTGTCCCTGTTAATGGATAAAAATCTTCAACGCTGAAACGTTGATCTTCTTTGGGTATATATCTACTTAATAAACACATCAAGTGTCCGTTCGATGAATTCTCCTCCGCATGCGGGAGTAAAACCGAATCGCACAGAGCGAAATGTCTTAAATCAACTTGATCATGGGAAATTGTGATACATGACAATGGATGGGAATGGGACGCGTACGTAATTTACGAAATCAGCACTAATTCGTGAAATATTTCAATGAGTAGGTATGCAAAAGCAAATACAATGCAAAAATACAGGAAGAATCGGAGTGAGACACGTTCAAATTCATTAGAACAATAGTCCGTCCATCAAATAACTAGTTCGAATGTTTTGGGTGAGCATCAGTCTATGGCCAGATTGCGTTGTGTAATGTCGGGTAAATAAAACATGTGTCCGCATAAATATTTATATTTTTGGAAATTTCTTACTAAATAAATTTGAGTTAAAATTGTAATATAATCAATGTGGAATAATTAAAAAATAAATTTTGAAAAATTTGATGTTTTTGTAAATCTCAGTGACTTCATGTTGATGGCGAAGATTCATTTCGAAAGCTTTGATAATGATTTACGAAAAGCGCAGCGAAATTCTATTTTAAGCCGCGCGGCACATCCGAGAATTTCCGACTTTGTTAAAGAGAGTTCAAATAAGTCTTAAATTAAATTAAATTAAATAAAATAAATAAATTAAAAAATAAAGAAATAAACAAAAAGAAAGCAATTGAAAATAGACGACACATCATTATGGCCCGAAATCAATGCGTTAAAATACAAAAACCAATTATTGATGGGACATTCGAAGCTTTGAAAATCGATAGCCATGCTTCGATCTGTGACGGGGTGACAAATAATCCGCCGAAAAGTGCGAACTCACCTGCGCGGGATGAAAATCGAGGTCAATGGGCGTCTAAAACGGAATTTCTTTTGTCATGCATTGGATATGCTGTGGGAATTGGGAACGTTTGGAGATTCCCCTATTTGTGCTATCGCAGCGGCGGAGGTTTGTATTCGAATTTTCTATTCATTTGTGGCGAGATGATTGTGGCTCGCTAATCATGGCGAAGGTAATTCGTCTTGGTTTTTAAATGTTTTTTTATTATTATTTTTTTTTTTCTTTTAATGAGCTTGAAAATTCAATAGACCGGTAAATTGAGATTTGGCTTTAAAGATCACTTCATTATGTGAATCTCTTTGTTCAGTTTTTTTTTATTTTTTTTATGTCTAATTAGGTGAACATTCACATGCAAAAATAAATCATGCTTTGAGCAAAACGGGAAGAAGGTTCAGTGATTTTTCCTTTGCGGAAAATTGCACGTAAAACGGGACTACATGGTCTACATGGGATTTGATACTCCCTCGCTAAGGACTGGACAAAAACCTTAACTTCTGGATCATTACTTTTTTCAAATTGACTGCTAATAAGAAAACGGCAGCCTTGGAGATTTTTGTACTCAAATTCGATTTTAATCACTTTTTCGATTTTTTGACATAGCTGCGTATGAGTAATGTACCCACATTACGCATACGGCGACAGGAATAAATAATTTCTGTTCGAGCTTTTGCATGCTCCGTAAAATTCAACCGATTCGATCATCGGAAACAATTCAAAATATTGACGTGTATATTTTAAGGGCTCAATTTAAATATTTGTGGCTGCCCTGGACACTTATTAAACTGTCAGATTGTTTCTTAAGCCATTATTAATTCCGCAGATAGATTCTGTTGAAAAGAAAGACTTTTGAATTTCCCAACTCAATCCAAAATAGGTGCCCTTTTATAATTGTTGTTGGATGATAATGTTTCCTTTTCCCTGGGAAATATTTTCAAGACAGCAATAAGGGTGGATCAGGGTAAGTTTTTAGGAATTATTTTCCTGTTTGTAAGGCCATGCGAAAAAAAGAGGGACTTTCTAGGGGATATATGTAAACTCTTAGCTGGAAGAATGTATAAAATAATTTTCCATATTTTTTTTTTACAGGAGCATTTCTAGTTCCTTATCTGCTAATGTTACTTTTTTGTGGGATTCCATTGTTTTTCATGGAGATCGTGATGGGACAGTTTGCCAGCATCGGATGCATAGGAGTTTTTCGTCTGGCACCGCTATTTAAAGGCGCTGGCTTTGCGATTGTCGTCGTTAATTTTCTGTGCACCTGCTACTACTCTGTGATAATATCCTATCCAATATTATTCATCAGACATATTTTTAGTCCGACGCTTCCTTGGATTAGATGCGACAATCCATGGAATACCGAACATTGTGTGGAAGTAATGGAGGTGGGCTTTCCATTCAAAAACATGAACATCTTTATCATTTTATTACACTGTGACACATTTTTGAAGGTCATCAACGGGGCACGGATTTTGTTGCTTTAATAAATTTAAAGCATACTTTATGGAGTAAAAAATTTGTTCAACTCATACATATAAAGTTTAGATTCAAATCGATTTTTAACTTCCATATTAGTTTTTCTTGTAGTTAAAAAGCGATTTGAAATTCGGTTAACTTATTCGCAAGATGTTGGTAAGAAAAATTTTTCCCCCTTAAAGTATGCTTTAAATTTATAAATGCAACAAAATATGAGCTCTGGTCATCAAAAATGCGGGAACCATAGGTCAAACCCGAATTTTTTTCTTCCGCTTTTTAAAAATAAGGTCCATCTTAAATTTGCCTAAAAGCATGCTACAAATTATTGATTATTTTTTTATTATATATTATATAAAAAATAAAATAATTATTTCTACCTAATCAAAAAAGTTTTTAAATGGAATTTTTCTTATTTTGATTCTTAGCATAATTTTAGGCTGCTGAAAACATCTCCAAAAGCAGAGAAACAATCACTTCAACGTCCCTCAAAACTCGAGCCATTGAAAAAATTTTATATTTTCTTTAATAACTATCTTAAAATGGCCAATTTATGATGATTTTCCAAGCAAAATTTTATTATTTCTCATGCCTAAAATTATGCTAAGAATCAAAATAAGAAAAATTCAATTTAAAAACTTTTTGATTAGGTAGAAATTTCATTAATTTGTAGCATGTTTTTAGGCATGTTTAAGATGGAACTTCTTTTTAAAAAGCGGAAGAAAAAATTCGGATTTCACCTATGGTTCGCTGGGCATTTTTTCTCCAAAAAAATTGTAAAATCTTATTTCACTAGGTCAATTTTCATTTTTTTTTTTTGTCGATGAAAACGATCCACCTTAGTGTATATGTATATATGAATATATATATATTTATTTTTTCAGTTAGGCAAACGGAACTTTACAGATCATTATGGTTTCAAAACACCAGCCGATGAATTCTTTCAGTAAGTAAAAGAGCTTAAAGTGCGGCTTGTGCCTGGCTTCCAAAATTCCTGCACAATTCCTGCACTATTGGAAACCAGGCATTATTTTTTTCAATTTTCAATGATAATTTTTCTTCTTCACAGCTATGAAATACTAAAAATTTCGAATAGTATCGAGGAACT